>JANZLQ010000092.1:30761298-30806215 GCA_026212715.1 Elanus axillaris
TTCTGCTCCTGACTGTTTGCTGGGTCTTAACAGGATTCCCAAGTACTGACTGAAAATGAATGTTTTAAAAGGCCAAGTCACCCTGCAGCCAAGACAGCAGTAGCACACGCAGGTCCTGCAGGGGAGCAAAGCCTTTATTTAACAGGACTTTCTCACACATCCTCCACCTCAGTGTCACCACACAGCAGAAGAGTTTCCTCCAGCGTTAGGATGCATGTACAGCCAAGAGTGCATGAGCCTGCATACTCAATCTGGTCTGGGTTCCCTGGCTCAGTGCATAGCTGCAACAGCCCACCCTTTCCAAGACAAGAACCTTTTCCTGCTGCCAGTAACTTAAAAAGTCCTGTCATTCAAATAGTTTAAATCTGTCCTGAGGAATCAGAGTCAAATCACATGCCTGATGGGAGCTGTTAAGACTATATAAAATAGAATTTTTTCATTTCCTTCATCTGAAAAAAAAATTCCCAGGAAATTACATTAAGACTATTGAGATATTTTGATTTATTTTATAAAAGTTAAGCAGTTACAAGATAGGGAATACTAAAATTAGGTGGACCATACGACTTCAAATCTGCTTTCTACTTAAGTGTAGCACAAGCTGTCTTCAATTATATTATTACTTTTCTCTGCAAAAGTCCTGCATCATGCAGCGTATAGGGGGGCACCGCAACTCAAGGAAAGAGGTAGCTATTCCAAGAATACCTTTTCAGCTCTCCATTTGGGTTTCTGCCTCTGATGTATGTGCTGCAAGGAATGCTGAATTATTTTGACATCTATTACCAGAGTATATGCATGCCTCAGAATTACTAATAATGTCTCCCCACAGGGAGATGGACAATAGTATTTAACCCATTTTACAGGCAGCAGAGTCCCCGCATAAGTCTGGGTTATAAGTTAAACCCTCTTGTCTCCTGACCACATGCTCCGGCTTCCAGATCTGCATATGTCACTAATGCTTGGTTGACTTTATCCACCACCATTAGAGCTTAGGACCTGAATAGCAGGCTTCCTATACTTCCCGTGCCGAGCAGCCAGATTTGTGATTATTACATGATCAGGGAGCTAAAGAAAATGTGAAATCATGTATATACCAACACTAATAAAGTATAGCTTGAACGAGTAGCTTAAAATTCCAACAATTTCTAAAAGTCGAGCATTTGCATGTGAAACTGCAATGGTCTTACAAGAGCCTGTTACGTGCTCTAAGTCCTAAGAGTTCTTGAGTTAAAGCAGTTTTAAAGGTAAGCTGCTCACAGGAAAGCACAAAAGAACATAATTTTATTGTTTCCTACATTCTTCTGACTTCCCTTATCTCGCTTTTTCAAAATGGCAATCCATCCCACAGAAGATAATTCTTTTTTCTACCTTGGATCCTTTTCACATGACTTAAATTTCTATTACAGCTTCAACTCTAAATTTGCAAAGAAGGAAGGAACAGGATGTGAAAGTTGCAGTAAGAGAAGCAATTTATGTGCAACGAATATTAGCTTTTCTACACTGTTTCAGTGAGTGTGATAAGAAGTAGGCACCCATGTACTGTATGCACAGAATGAAACCTTTCCTTAGCAAACAGAAACTGAAATGTTTGCCAGAAGGATCAAAGATTCACTCTGCAAAAGACTAATATTAGAGGGCAAGATAACCAATTAGTGTTTCCAGGCCATGTGCAGAATTGAGTGTTATATTTAACTCGGGTACAAATTTCATCCTTTGCCCTCTATAAAATACCACGGTGACACAGACTCTGTGAATATAGAAGAGGTGAGTAATTTCTAACAAGATCTATGTATGAAAGTATAGGTAAATTCATATACAATTCATGATCTAAGAATTTGTCATTAATATAGGAATCACATTTCTATTCTAATGTTTTAATTTTTTTGGCATGCTTAAACGCAGCTAAGAGAAAGGCAAATTGTGAACCCTTAATAGTGGTTTCTGACCACTCAGACCGTCCTGTTTAAGTCAGAGAAACCCTTTGAAGAATAAAGTACTAATCAAAGTCAGGTTCAGCTTTTACAACTTGATCCTCTCCACAGTAAACTGGAAGGTGAGGTACCATAATGTCTTAAAATACCACTACAGATTGTTTCTATCCCTTCCAGGATTTCCAGGCTCATCCTATCATCTATGCTTGCTAAATACAACCAGTGAACAGTTATGTAATAAATATGGTAACATCTGGAAGCCTACAACATTTAGCACTGCTTAGTTAACATTTAGAAGCGTGGGCTGTGTAAAATTCAGACGGAAGAGCACTGATCCATTACCAAGGATATCTGTATTAAGGAAATACTGAGGGCTGTGTAGGCACTGACAACTTTCCAGCATATCATTATTGTTGTTTTTATAAATGATAACTATAATTTCCTAGTTAATTTCACTCTTCAGAGTGCATCCACCCCATTTTTCTGGCTTCTCATTCCAACACACCCCCCCCTTTTTTCTTATTCTTTTCTCCTTTTCAGAAAAGGCAAGGTGGCCCACAGTTGGCCTAACACATGCATACTGTCCCCTTTCTAATAATGCCCCTTACATTAGTGCCAAACAGTCAAGATTTTCTAAAGCACTGAAGTAATTCTGCAATGCCCTTACTGCTGTGGAAACTGCTGAGCAAAATCCTTGCACAATGGGTCTCCCTGGCATTCTTTAACCCTGTTGGTGATGATAGTCTCATAAATCTAAGTAAATCTTTAATTATACCTTAGGAGCACTCTGATATTATAACTATGAAGTAGTAATAAAGAATATGCTGACAATTAGCTCCAGTAAGTCTACACTTTATTGAATAGGGGGAGTTGCTTCTAGGGTTAAACTAGAGTTGCATCATGGGTTCTTTTTGCTATTTTTGGTTATCCTTCGCTAACCCAAATTTTATGGGTTAGCATATATGCATAAAGCATATAACACCTGCACACTTTTTTTTGGCACATATTTATCTCCTCTATCTTTTTCCTTTACTCTGGAACATTTTGAGTTCTTGTTATTGGAAAGCCATTTTGCTTCTGGAAAAACTAAAGACATAACTACATTTTTGCTGTGCATGGCTCTTTCCAGTAGCAGTTCTTTTTCACTGTATCTCTGGTTGAAAATTAGTAAAGGTAGACCTCTTACTGTGGCTTTAGGGTTCTGGTGATACTGGCAGAAAATCACACCATGACTGACTGAAGGATATAGCTTTGCATTTAAATGTCAAGGCTACAGTTGCATGTATTTTCTACCAGTGTATACAAGATACTTATATCTTAAGCCAAATCATACATTTTAAATTGCGTGAATAATACTGAAAGAATAGTAAGGGTTTTTTTACTTTGCTAATTAAATCATCTTGAAAAATGGTCTAGGTAGTGACAGGATTAACAAGGGCACTTTGCAGGATTTTGATGTTTTCTTGATTAGATCAGGAGTATTTTATACAGAAGCAGTATTTGATGAAGTGGTTTTAGCAATGTGAATGAATGCATGACCCTAGTTTATCTCAGTATCTTTGTAAAGAAGCCATCTTAGCTGTCAAGGAAGCCCAGCCAAGAGTGAAAATGACCTTAGCTCACAGCTAAGCAAAAGGTCAGCTGAAAAGAATAGTGAGAAACATTATTCTTAGTTCGGATCCTTTGGGTTAGTCAGTGTTATTCCCAACTAGTGTAATGTATTGTACTGAACTTTAATAGGTCAATATTACAGGAATATTAGGTCTAACCCCCACAAAATTATTTTCATTTTTCCTTGTATTTCTTTTGTGCAAGAAATAAAGTCTTTCCTATTAATAAAAGGAGCTTGCTGAAAAGATTATGTGAATAGGGACTATATTTTAAACAGCATTATATAGATGCATGTCAAGATGAGAGACTTTTTTTGAAATAGTAAGAGAGATGGGCAAAATACTTCTATTTGCAACAGCCATGCAAATTCTCTCAGCGTTTTTCCAAATGTAATTCCTAAACCTTTCTATTTTTAACCTAGAAGAAATAATAAAACTGTCAAAATGTTTACATATAGTGCCTACCACCTGAGGTCTCGGACTGCTCTGTCAATATCCTATTAATTGCATTATAAATTTTATAGAGCTGGAAAGTATAAAAATTCCCATTTTACAGATGGGGAAATGGGAATATTAAGAATTCATGCACTCAGTCACACAGGAACTAGCAAGGAGAGGGCTAGAACGAAGATCTCCAATTGCCCAACAGCTCATTAGATAGAAGTCGAGCAAAGAAAAATATTGCATTTGTCCCTGTGATTTCAGTCTTCTACATATGAAGTAGTTTGGTACTAACACAATAGCAACACATTTCCATGGATTGCTCCAGGAGGACAGCAATTTGGAGCAACTTACAGTAACTCTCTGGCCAAAAGCAACACGAATAGACTTTTACAAAAATAAATTGCAAAATAACAAATGGTAACAAATATTTTTTTCATTGAAATATTAAAAAGGAAGGCAAATAAAAGCCAGGGAGGATTATTAAAAAGCTACACTATCTTCATAAAAATTCAGTGTTGGTAAATGCAATAGCCTGGATTTAGTTTGCATATGTTATATTAATCCTGGTCATACTTAAAATGGAAGATGGAGGGTATAAAAAGATCACTTCCAAAGCACTCTCCTCGAGTTTTTTTTAAATGACAAAGAAAATCCAAGATCACTGACAGAGAAGGGACTGGGAAAAGTGATATCCACTGATTCCAACATATCTCTGACAGATGTCATTCAGGCATTGAATTTGATTTGGTTTCATTTGTGAGGCTACGTGTATCAGTTGTATTTTAGCAGATCTGTATAATTCAAAGGCAGCAGGATTTACCCCATACTGTGGTCAGGTTTCCCCCCATTCACACTCTCACTTACACTTACCTCTTAAACTCTGCACGTACCTTGCACAGAAAGCTACTCTAGTTATGCAAAAAACTTCAGTCTGTAAAAAACAAGTATGTTGCAGTATTGAGATCTCAAAGCACCTGGCAAAAAATATAAAATCACAAAATAAGCCTTAGAAACCACTCTAGAAACTACTTTCTCCATATATGTTTTCATTTTTTCATGTGGCTTCCACACGTGGCTTTCCACTGAAAGAGAACATTTTCTCTTGAAAGAGAGAACATTCTTTCGGCAAAGCTTAAAATCAGAATTTTGTGATTTCAAAATAAGTTGTACAATATAAATCACCCCAAAAGGTAAATCTTAAATAAACCCCCAAAATTTCTTCTGTTGGAAAACCGCTTATGCTTACTAAAACCAAAACAAACCCCACATATTATTTATCTAAATAACTGGATACAGTAAAGTAGCCAATATCCTGTCGGCTACAGTTCTTTAGAAACTTATTTCCTTACTTCCTGTGTGATTTCACATTGTTTTTATTCCCTTCCTAACTATAGTTCTGGGAATACTTTATTGATTATGACTCATTGCTTGAAATTACATACAGATTTGGAAATCCACCACTTTCTCCACTTTTGACAAGTGAATTCAAGCTATATTAGAGTTTTAGAGAGCCCAAGGAACATGGTATGTCAAACTTTTGACACAGAGGCGGCCTCCTGAAGTTTGACTGCCCAGAAGTTACTCCAAAAATTCAGACTCCAGTAGAATAGAAGCATAAAGAAGTTTTGTTTGCTTCTTTTTATCTTACTATATTTTCTTTCAATGATGTTTGAACTCACATTATTTGGTTCTTCACTCCTAGTCCTTTTTTTTTTTCTTTTGATGTATTTACCAATATATCATTTTTCCCAGGGTACTTTTGAACAGATTACATCCAGCTCTGTGTTGGATAAATTTCAGCTTTTTACATACTCTTACAACACTCAGCACAAACACTGCCTGTGTGATCTAGGCTTTGGAAAGTTATTTCCTAACCAGAGTAGGAATAAATGGATGTCTACAATTTAGGGTACTTTTATTAGACTGCAATTTCAATCTAGTTAGCAAGGCTTAGCTACAGTCCCTACTCTGCACATAGTTTCTGCTAGAGCACAGAAAGATTTTGGGTAGGGCAAAACTTCTTTGCAGAGTTTAGTGGGCTTGGTTTGGTTTTCTACTTCCTTCGCTTGCAATACAGACTGCCCACATGTGATGGAAGGATAAAGGGTAGAAAACACAGGTATTATTGTAGGTATTAAACTTTCTCAAAAGTTTGATTTGTGTCTCCTTACATTCCCAGAATTACTCAAAATACCTTATTTTGATCTTGTACCAGGAGAGAACTTCCCCCAAGTGAGATAACAGGGTACTTGGGGCTAGCAGAAGTTACCCCTTTCTGTACTATGAGAGTTGATTTCTTTCATGTGATTGTTTGCATTTTTTACCTACTGGTGCTCCATGAATTTCTTTCCTATAATATTTCTATATTTCAGAACTGTGGCACTATTCTGGTAGTAAAGGCTTTATAATTATTTTAGAGGTTTATAGAGTTTATAATATAGATACGTATTTATTTGTTGGCAAATGCTTTGTGGTCTATGGGGGTGAAGATGTGCATGGAGGGGATGTTTCTTAGCCAACAAGGACTCTTTATTTCTCTTCAGAGGCTGTCTTTGAGTCTTATTCCTGCTGGCAGAGTCCCAGTCCAACATCTCTATGGACAGATCCAGAGGATTCCTGCTAGGAGATCATCTGCCCGATCTCACACAACATCTTCTCCTTCGCCTGTTACTGCCATCATCACATAAGTGCTTCTGCAGGCACTAGGAATCACTTATCATGCACTGGTCCTCAACTAAAAGTGTGGAAAGCCTTTTCCAAGCTGCCAACACAATAAATAGCTAATCCTCAAAGGCAAACATCAATTATGGTTGCAATAGGTAAGTTACAAACACACTGGCAGAACAAAGCAAGCATGTTTTTTTCTTTCCTAAACACTTAGATTTTAGGAAACTCCATACCTAAAGGTAGTCCGTGTTTGCTGTTGGAAGTAAAGCCAGTATTCCTCTAATTCTGAGCCACATATTGATAGGTTGTCACCTTTCAACTGCTTTCCAATCCACCAGACCAGAGGTTTCAAAGAAACCATTTTGTATGGATGCTAAACATGCATTCCTGGAGTTCCAAATAGATCTACTGATCCAAAAGCACAGATATTCCAGATTTTGGACAGCTAGTTGAAAGACTTGCCTATTTTTTTGCCCTGAACCTCTCAGATTTGTTCAGTGTCTGTGATTCAAATACAAGATTGAGATAGATTCATGAGAAAGAACTATTAATGTGGTCTTAAAATGATTTTATCTATTGCATTGAAAGTTAAAATTGAAAGTTAAATTAAAAGCAACAATGCCAATGATAAAAAAATATGTTGATAGAAATGTTAAATAGGACAATTTTACTGTAGGCAAGTGGTTTCCAACTTCAATTGAATTCCTAATTAAAGCCATGACTGCTATTTATTGTGCAATATGCTTATTTGGTGCTGCAGCATCTGCTGCTTGAAAGCAGCATTCACCCTCCTCTCCTGGGTTAATTTAAGTTCACCCGCCTCCCCTCAGTTCAGCACTGGCACTGGAGTATCACAGAATGGGAATCCAGCCCATTGCAGAGATTTAGTACCTATTCTAAAGCCCCAATCTTCTTTAATAAACACATTCTAAATACCAAAAAGCCTGTTTAAAAGTGGTGGGGACTGCACGTAGAACATCAAGGTGTCCCCGTGCGTGCCATTCACTCCAACGTGCATAGGAAGCGTCCACAGTGTCAAGTCCTCTGTTAGGAGAGTTGGATGATTAAGGGAAGAAACCTCCCTTTGCAGCCCTCAGTTCTCTCCCCACAAATGCAGCCACCCTGAAAATAGAAGGCAGGGCAAAGTGCTTCCTTCCTCCCCCACTTTATTTCTTCAGCAGCCTCAGGCATAGTGAATTATCACCAATGGGTCTCCTCTCCCGAGGAATCCTTTTGGAGCAGTATCACAAGATCCAACCATGGACACAGGCTGCAAGAGTGGGTGCTCCACAGACACAGGGCAGGATCTTCTCTTTTCTCTGCATTTCTTTGGGAATTTACATGAACAGACAGGAACAATTGTGGGGTAAAGCTGGGGTCAGCATGAGAGACCTATTTGCCCACAGTCCCACCTGGAGGGAGGAGAAGGCCCCAGAGGGGAAAGCACTGCACGCAGCGGGCCCTCCCCTGCTGGCGCAGCACCCTTATCCCTCACCACACAGGGCAGCCGCTGAAGACAACTTGGCAAAGGTGGTGGTTCCTCCGGGTAGGGCCTGCACACAGGACAGACCCGGTGCCCACCTTAGAGTAGTGCCCCCGGGCTGACCGAGCAGAGACAACCCACCTCCTCCTCCTCAAAGAACCGAGGGTCTCTTAAAAAGACCGAGAAGAGAAACCTCTAAATCCACATGAGCAAACACCTCTTTTCTGCTAGGGCAAGAAGCGTGCAAGTATATGTGCCAAAAAGTCAGGTGTTTTGCACTGTCCTCAGAGAGCTATAGCCAGTAGTGTCAGGCCTACAAGCCTCTATTGAAGGAGATGGAGGACAAAAAGAGAAGTTTGGTTAAAGACACCCATGAAGATGCTGGATAAACAGCAATGGGCAGGATAGACCCAATTCTTTCAGTGCAGGTAGAGGAATCAAGAAAGCCTCACACAAATCAGAACAAAGGCTGGAAATATGCCTACGTATTTTCCAGATAGGCATCTAAAGCAAAAGTGTTCATCTGAACCAATTCACACGTGCTGAAACTTCCCACAGTTTCAGTTATCCAGAAGAGAGTGCCAGGACTGAACTGTCAACTCATTGGGGCCATCAGAGAAACAGGGCTGGAGGAGACTCTAGAAGTTACCAATCCTATTTTTCCTCCCTCAAGTCACAATCTTTCTCCAGGTGTTGGCACAGCAGCATACAGCCCAGCAGAGTTGAGATTTCAGCCTTTGTTACCTGCACAGCAATGCACCTCATTTGCCCTGCAAAGAAAGGCAGGGACAAGCTTTAGTCTATAACAGAGATACTGCTGAATCAAGACTCCTCCCATACAGTCGATCCTTTGCATCTCTCTAAGGGTGCTAATTCTGGTAGTGGATTTTGTGTTTATTTGTTGTTCCAGGACTCATGTAAAGCATCTAGTTCTTCACATGACAGCCTGGAGGTCCATTTGGCTGCTCTGTCCAGGGCTGGCTGTACTAGGGCCAACCAAGAAACAGATCAAAAACCTGAAAGCCTTTGTACAAAGAGCACACTATTGCCAAGGACTACAGAATATGACTGAAACATTAAAGAATTTTCAGTGACTGTTTGGGGAAGGGAGAGAATTATATGTTAAAATGTAAGAATTCTTTTCCAGCATAGTTTAAATTGCTTCACAATACTGATTAAAATAACAGAACATTATAGCTCGCTTAACTAAACATTATATTTCTAAATCCATTTTCAATTGTTTTCCTTCAATTTAAACATTTTGAGCAATTTTATTGCTATTCATACCTGCTTGATTTTTTTTTATTAGAAATTAAAATGCATATTTTTTATCTAGGTTACAGAGTGCTGGTATGTTTAACTCTTTCAGATCTGCAGACTGAGCACAGGAGAGCTATCAATGGCATAAACACAGTGCCCATCCATTACATTAAAATATTTATATTAAAAGACACTTTTTGGCAATAATGGCAATTGAAAGGAGAAAGAAATTAACAAAGGAGGCAGAAGGAAGGAAGGAAGGAGGGGGGAGAGGCAGAGGGAGAAAGCTAAAATAAAGAAAAGGGTGTAAGTGACAGCTTCAAGATTAACATTCCATTTTCCTCATTCATATCCCTTCCTTACATTTCGGGGGCTTCTCTCCCTGCCCTCCTCTTGGCAGGAAAAATAAAGCAAAAAACCCAGAAGTTTTAATAAGAAAGTAAACCAATTGTGACTAAAGAAAAAGAAGTATCTCTTAAACTGTGAAATAACAGTGAATTGTAAATATACTTCTGTAGCAAGACAGGAAGCTAGAGTTCTTCTCATACAGTGAGGTAATAATTATCAATACTGAGAGACAGCCAGCCTTGTCTGGAGTCAAGCTGCACACTGTTTGAACATCCCTCTTTTAGCTTAACACCTCCTGTATTTCTTTTTCCCCAGCCACCCTTCACTCCTTCTCTGGAAGGCTTCTCCCTGATGGCACGAGTCCACACCACCATCCTTCATAAAGTGGGAATCCCCCGAGTACCTGGGTAAAGATGGTGTAACTGGCCTCACCACATTTATACCTGAACGTTTCTAATTTCCCTAAGTCAGCAGGGGACGTTCAGAGACCACTAAGTGCTGGTAACCACATCAAAACATTAATTAACACAACTATATTCCCACACAAATAAAACATTAATATGGTAATTTCTAGCCTATAACCAGCTGGTATCTTTTCCCCAGCTATATAGACAGTAGGATTAACAGTGCAAAGCAAGTATTATAACAAAGTCAAATTAATATCACCTTTTCCCTATTTTATAATTCAGAATCAAACAATAAATTATAGAAGTCCTTTAGAAACCGTCCCTCATGAAATACTTCTCCTGGATCCTTGATCAAGGTGTAAATCCCTTTCCACTGAGTTCTCCTGGTTTCCATGTAATTCATGGCTAGGCAGTGACAGGATCTCAGCCTAGACAACTGTGACCATCAAATGGTCCTGCTCCACTTTCCACTTGCTGTCACTGACTTTCTATCTTCTCTCCCTAGCTTTTTCTCTCTTAACACTTCTGAGATAAAACAGCCTGCATATTATTCAAAGGCAGTTGCTGTGGATTTATTGTCATACAGACAAAGAACAGGAAAAGAAACACTGTTTGGTCCAAGATAAAACCAAGCCAGAAGACTTTTCTGCAGGAGTGGTACTTGGTTACTACTACAATTATTTTTTTTTATCTTCTCAGGCTCAAGCTACACTTGTCAAAAAACACACACGGATATTTCTCTTCAGTCTGCAATAATTTTGGCATCGCCTTCAGTGATAAATGCATTTCATGAACGTTAACACATTATACATACATAATTTGAAAGAACTATGGGGAAAACAAGCAGCAAAAATATGAGCAATGTCAGTTAATGAAAAGCTCACATTTTCAAACTAGTGTTTGGCTAATTAAAATTGAATTAAGTGACTACAACATTAACTATGTCAACTATTTAGCATAAAAAGTTGTTAAATATATCATATTGTATGTAGGAAGATCCTTGCAATCTTTAATTGTAAGAAATAGTCATGTACTATTTAATTGCACAACTTGGTAGGATATAAAATTCAGTTACATGAATTATATTTAGTAAAATATTTTAAAACATGTTGGGTTTAAGATTGTGGAATTTTATGGATAGTCTAATAGAACTGAAGCACATTCTTAATTACATAATTATTTCCATTTTCAAAGTCCAGCTAACAGCATAACTGGTCTTGTTTTTACAGTCTAAGGTAGAAAAAGACATCAAATTAAGTGCTTTGAATTCACTTAGTAAGAAATAATTTTGAATTCTTACTTAAGTCTTTTTTCCACAAAATTTTGACCAAAGATTCCAGTAACAGACCATACAGAGTCCTCCAATTATTCATGGAATGTGTGTTCCTCATGATCATACATAAACATAGACAGAAAACTTTTGGCAATACTTTAAGTTGATACTAAGCATATCATAATTAACATGCTTAGAAAAGACTAGAATAAAGCCTGACAAGCCTGAATGTCCAATGAGGATTTTTTTAAAATAAAATTATTGCCATTAAACTTCTGGCACAGGGAAATATGAATCCTTCTTTTTCCTTCTTCCACAAATAGACTGTCCTATTTCTTCATCTACCATAATGGTCATCTTTTGTTTTCAAAGTTAGATGGGTTTCATGTCGTATTCACATCCCAGCATATGCAGGCAGTTATTAACTTTTCCAAGAAGTCCATGCTACATGTTGCTATACATAAATACCATCACCAGTCAGGATAGGGATTAGGGTAGAAAACCACCCAGGAAAAGAAAAAATTAAATCAGGTAATACTCAACATTCATTAAAATAATTAATTTTAGAAGTGTTCTCCGCCCTACTTATAGTTTGACTCACCAATAGGCAGACTCCTGGTGTTGCACACATGGTTGAAGGACAGAAGCATAGCACAGATAAAAGTGAGGAGAGCTCTAGCTGCTCTTTGAGGATCCCTGAGGCCCTCATCTCAGCAGCACTTGTTTGCTGGGTTTCACACAATACCACCTGTCTTCCCTTATTATCAATCAGGAGTTTGCCTACCAACTTAAAGGGGAAGTAGCCTGACTGATACAAGATGATGGAATAAGAAACATGCCTTCCACAGCCAAGACAATAAACAGAATCTCTTAAATGAAATCTCTCTAAATTAGGAATTTCCAATTTTTTTTAATACAATCCTAAGTGGCAGCAAGAGCTGTCATTCCTAGCTCTACATACACTACTTTGATGTAACTCATCTATCACTATCTCATTTGAAAGCCATGTGTTATGAAGCTTTGAGCTAAACTGCAGCTAATCATCAGGGCACAGCTCAGAAAATGTATCAGTGATCATAAGGAAGTGAATAAAAAGCAGAGAAAAAACAGATGAGAAAAAACTAAAGCTTCTCTTCAGTTATATTTGTAAAGAAATTTACAAGCAAAAAAGATGGCACGAGCCTCTGGCACTTGTGCCAATCATGTATCCAGCAGCATTTACCATTGCGGCATAGACAAGCATGCTTAATGGACACCCAAGGCCACGCCAAAGTGCTGTATTGTGTAGTCACAGGTATCTTTCATGTATACCCAATTCCAGATCCATTTTTTTGGATGTCCTTCTGTTAGCAGCACAACCACTTAAATAGATATGCAAGATTATACCAAAATATAGCATACAGCAAATTATTAAAACCGTCATGCACTGAGGCTGCAGCTCACCCATCCCGCTTTTCATCCCAGTGGGCAAGAAGCCCTCTGACTCATTGTGACAGCCACACTTTTACTCAGCCTCTCAGAGATTGCCAAGTGAAGCACCTTAAATAGCACAATTAAAGAGCCCAAATACTGGGCTTAACTTCACTGTGTACAATTCACTTGCAAGAAAAGAAATTTAAAAAATACAAACCAGGAAAAAACCTTAACTACAGAGGAGAAGCATATATATAGTCCTTACTTAGGCACAGCAGTGCGTCACTAGGGTTCAGTTCACAGAGCTAGCAGACCCATCTGCATTCACTCAGTGCTTCCCTTAAATTCCCGAGCTCCCCTTCTTTCCTTAGAAAGATCTAGCCAGATCAGGTGATATTACTCAGGCAACTCCCACTGCTGTAATTCTGTACAACCTCCTTTAGGGGTCAGGTTTGGTGGTTTTTTTGGCATTAAATCCCTTTTTAATTGTCAGTTTCCCTCATTTTCATTTCCCTGATTGTCATGTTAAAATAAAACAATACCCATTGTTAGCAGACTAAAACATGCTGTACTGGATAGAGTCACACAAACAAAATTATTAACTATCAAAGTCAAGTGGTGTTTATACCACTTGTTGAACCCATTATACCTTAATAAATCAAAGCTTTGAGTCCACATTTAAATTCAGGTTCCAAGTTTCATAAGGAATATGGGCATATGAAAGCTGATAATTACAAGGCCAACTGATACATTTTATTGCCATCCTTTGTAGACAGGGTAATCCACTGGATGAAAATTCTGTTTTAAAGTGCTGTTTTGTGATCATCTCGATTTACTTTACACTTATTCTTGCATTAATATTTATAATGTCTGATGAGACTTGATATAAAAATTATAATCAAGATTATTTTATCATCCTTATGACACATGGTTTGGGGTAATTTTATGAAAAACATGGTTGTGTATTTAGTCAGAGCTACAAGTTTCACACAGGCCAGTCATCTTAGTAACAACCTTACTAGTTTTATAGCTACAGCTATAGTTACAGCTCAGCAACAATATCAACAAACAGTAGAGAGTCCAGTGGACTGGAGACAAGAGAGCAGAGGTTAGTGTACTAAATTTGTTTACACTGGAGAAAGGATGGTTTAGGGAGAATCTAACTGCTGTCTTATACTAGCTAAGGCAGGGTTATAGTAGAGACTCTTCTCAGAGATGCACAGCAAAAGAACAAGAGGTAATGGTCACAAGTTGCAGCACGGGAAATCCAAATGGGCTAAAGTTTAAAAAAAAAAAAAAAACAACCAACAAAACCACAGTAAGATTATTTACACACTGGGACAGTTTGCCCAGAGAGGCTGCAGAATCTCCATCCACAGAGATTTTCTTATTTTGTCTGCATAAGGCAGACAAGCCTTGAGCAACCTGCTCTGATTTTCAGTAAAGCACTGTATGGAACAAGGGATTGGTCTTCCCAGCTCCACAGGTCCCTCCAACCTAAATTATCTGATTCTAGTGCATGTGTAAAACAAAGCAGGAGAGACCTGCATGTCTTCTGCTTTGCATGTGAGGAATCTAAGCATCCACCACAGAGACAATGTCTCCTAAAGCACTTCTTTTCTTGGACAAAATAGCTGTCAGTTTTAAATGTGATACACAGGAGAAAATGCTTGAAAAGGTAACAAAAAGATGGAGAAATTTGTTTAGTGATGGCCCCTGCCCTGCATATTTTAGGAAGCAATATATCTCCCGAGTTTATGTCAGTCTGAAAGAGCTCTGCTTAGCTAAGAGAGAAATTTAGGCTTTTTCTATGGCTCTTGGATGCAAAAACATGTTGGTGGCAAACAGCAGGAAAGGAACAGGCAGGGCCTTTTTTATCCCTCTGTGTTTCTCTGTGGAACACAAGAGGCAGGATTCTCTCTGTTTGCTTTAACAATTACTTTACCTTGCATCAATAACCAAGAAACCCCTAGGTAATTCATCACAAAATCTTAACAAGTAGAAGATAGTTACTTAAACTGAAAAAGTTTCCTCAGCTGACTTTTGAGCAAATATGGCATCATATATTCTTAAGTCCTTAGCTAAAAACTTCAAGCATAAAAGCTTTTTTTAATGAGGCAGATGACTCCGTGGGTCATTCTTAGGCTAGTCTCAAGAAACAGGTTTTGTTTTTTTGCTTCCTGATAGAATAGCATGTCCTTTGGTCTTATCCTGCACTTTTTTTTTTCAGCTATAATCTATGAGTAGATTGTCATTCAAGCCTCCGTGCTTCAGTGTCTCTGTATATCCAGGTTGACCCCTGGCTCTCAAACAGAAAGAAACACACTGCAACATGGATCAAAGCAGGTACTTATGCTAAAAATCACCCTGCAATGGGACCTAAGGACATTTAAGTTGTCAAGCAAAGACTGAAGACCCACATTAGGAGACTGCAGCCCAGAATAACTAGACTCTCCCTTTACCTCTGAGGGTAATGGCATTAGAAAGCCACACAGCACTTCACCAGTCACCAGTCATTGCTCTCTCTGAAGAAGATCTGTTCCTTTCACTTGAAGTACTAGGAAGTTTGCAAGCCAGACCTTGTATGGTAGAAACCTTTCCTAAAATTTGGATGAAGAAATGGTTACAAAATGAATGGCAGCATTTAGAACTTTTTGTTTTCTGTAGGTTTTTTTTTCTTATTATTCTGAAACTGAAGTATAAGAGTTACTAGCAGATAATCTACTTTCCCTTGTCAGACAAAGTTTATGAGTTATGTTGATCACAAATGAAGCAATGACTTGATGAGAAGGCCTTGCAAACAAAAGCTTCAAGATGATGATGAACAGTTTTTGATAGAATCATAGGATAGTTTGGAAGGGACATTTAAAGGTCATCTAGTCCTAACCCCCCTGCAGTGAGTAGGGGCATCTTCAACTGGATCAGGTCGCTCGGAGTCCTGTTCAACCTGACCTTGAATGTTTCCAGGGATGGGGCATCAACCACTTCTCTGGGCAACCTGTTCCAGTGTTTCACCACTCTCATCATAAAAAATTTCTTCTTATATCTAGTCTAAATCTATCTTCTTTTAGTTTAAAATTATTACCATTTGTCCTATTGCTAGAGGCCCTATTAAATAGTCTGTCCCCATCTTTCTTATAAGCCTCCTTTAAGTATTGAAAGGCCACAACAAGGTCTCCCTGGAGCCCTCTCCTCTTTAGGCTGAACAACCCCAACTCTCTCAGCCTTTCTTCATAGGAGAGATGTTCCACCCCTCTGATCATTTTTGTGGTCCTCTGCACCCACTCCAACAGGTCCACGTCTTTCCTGTGCTGAGGACTCCAGAGCTGGACACAATACTCCAGGTTGGGTCTCATAAGAGTGGAGTAGAGGGGCAGAATCACCTCCCTTGACCTGCTGGCCATGCTTCTTTTCATGCAGCCCAGGATACAGTTGGCCTTCTGGGCTGCAAGTGCACATTACTGGCTTGTGTCCAAATCTGTGATATAAGAAGTTTGCAAAGCTATTCACTGTGAGAAAAAAAAAAAGAAAAGATTTGGTTCTCTTATAGTATGAAAAATTGCAAGCACAAGGAAAGTCATCTTCCATGATTATATAATGATACATTCCTTTTAGACGAATATTACAAACCAGGAAAGAGAAAAAGGTCAGCAGGATGACTAAAGATGTTAGCAGGAGTTTAAGTATCAGTACTGCTTACTACTGCTCATCATTAGCATCAGTATTACTTACTACCAGTCACAACTGGGAAGTCTGAGTTGGTATTTCAGAAGAATCTATATAATTATATTCTATAGAACATGAAAGAAATTAGACTTCACCATCTTCTCTATGTCAATGCTAGTAACATCCAAAGTATTCAAGCTGTAAAGCTGTGTCCAAGGCTGCAACAGAAGATGAGGACAGCAAGTACAGCTGGAAAAGTTGCACTCTCTCTTTCCTGCTGTCAGCTTTCCCAACTTTGCTGTACTACTAGTTGGCATGACTTCTAGAGCAAGACGGATACCCATTTTTACAGATTATCACTTCTTTATACCCTGCAGGGTGGTCTCCTCTCCTGTGTCACTTCCGTGATGTGAAAGTTGAGTGAGTTATATACCATAGTGAATAATGCTCTAGTCAGTCATGCTGAATGTATTTATGATGGCGACCCAAGAGATGGGTATTCATGCTGCTTTTGGCATGGAGCACTATGGTTTGGTAGTTCATTCTGATGGTATTGTCACTGCTGGGAATTCTGAGCTGCAAGGCGAGAAAAAGTCCTCTCTGAAGTCCAGTGTTTTGGGCTCAACTCCCCAGTCTTGACACTCAACCTCTGTAGAACATGGATTTTAATAAAGTGGATAAGCTGCTTGTAAATTACATGATGTATACTACCTATGCGCAAGACTGGAGTAGCATTTACCTATTTTCACAAAGTAATTTCAGTTCCTTGTATGGATAACAGTCTCATCATGTATAAGCAGAAGATGTTGGTATTAATATAGTCTTCTATTTTTAATTGTACACTATATAACTAGCCAGTAACTCCTATGCATCTTTGTCATCTAATCCACATCTATTTCTTTTTTACTTCAGTATTTTCCTTTTGCATTTTCAGAGTAGACCTCCAGAAGAAGAAGGGGTGATGGAATCCTTAAACCAATTTCTGTGATTTGGGAGTGAATCACAAGGGTATGAAAACTGTAATTAGCTTTGGTAATGTCCCTGTAAATCAGAAAACCATACAGCTGCAGTTAGGCTTCCTGAGACGTGAGGTTAGGTGCAAGGGAAATAATCTTAGTTTCTTCTAGTGATCACAGTCACTGAAGCACAGCCTGCTGAGGTGTTTAGTCCTCTCTGCTTTGCATTAGGATAATGACTTGGATTTTCTGATGCTCTGATGATGGCTTTCATCAGTGTGACCTGCCCACCCACAGCTATAGGCAAGGCTCTAGGAGGCCGAAAGCCTTTTAATCACTGTGCCCTCCAGCGCAGGCAATAGCCAACTTTCATGTCCAAGAAGGAGATACGATTTGTGGTCCAGGAAGCAGCTGTTTGGCTCTAAGATCTGACCTTGGAGCTTAAAGAGGCTTAAAAAAATGTACTTATTGCCATACCTAGCTCAGGATTTGAACTCCTGTGTGAGCTGATGAGGTTAGTGTTATCCAAAATTCTATATCATGGCATAAGACATAGCTCCACTTTCAATGCAGGCTTTTCAAGTATTGACATATAGCTTAAAGGATATGACACTATTGCCATTCAACTTTGTTGCCTATTAAGAACCAAAATTTTGTAAGTCAAGAAGTCATGTCAAATAATAGAGTAATATTTCAGATGTCTTTGAATAGGGCTCTCTGCATTCAAAACCACTTAAATATCTACTGCTTCGTTACTCCTCCTGGAATACAGCCTGGATTTTTCTGAGCATTGCCCCTGAATTCCAGGCTATGCTGGAGAACTGGGAAGGCTGGCTGAGGAACCCGCAACCATTTCAGAGGAATCAGACACAACCTTCTCTTTTAAAGCAGTGCATCCTAATGTATTTAGACAACTGCCAGGTCAGTTGCAGGCCCACACAGTTTTGCCTTGTTTCCCAAAGAAAAAAATTCAGTCAGATTTTTCTCTGAGGGACTGACTGCAACTCACTCAAGACCTGTTTGGAATTATTATATGAGAAGATAAAACAAAAATATTTGTTTAGCATTGACAAGAGAAAAATTGCAATAGAACTTTGATATTAACAAAATGCAAATATTGGAAGGGAAAAAAATTAAGGTTATATATATATACACACTGGACTATAAATTGAAAGGGAGGTAGTAAACTCAAAAACGCAATTGAGGCTTTATAGATAAGCTTTAGCACTTAACATTGAGGGATGACCTTTTTGAAATGTTTGAAAACCACATCATATCCTCTCCTAGTTTATAACTCTGAATTATTTGTCCAGGAATGTATTTATATATATATATATATATTAGCATTTTAACACACTATCAACCTTCCACTGGTTCAATTGTTTTAATAGCAATATCAAAAACTCTCAAAATTTTCCAGGTAGTTGCAGTTTGTTGCAGACTGTTCCCAGGCTACAGTTAATTGAGGAATTTAGCAAATGTTGCTCTATTTAATTGTGTAACAGGCTATGGGAATGTCCACTCAGGTCCTAATTTTCATGGTACAGTTTTAATGATTGTAATGAGTGGAAGGCATAAGAAATCTTTGATTCATGTTAAACAGTTTTCACTGTAGAAGACTTGGCCACCAATACAAAGTCTGTGTAGCTGCATGACCCCTTGGAAGGCAGCTTTGTCTCCATGGGATACTGCAGCAGAACAGATGACGGCTCTGAGGCAGGGAAGTCGGAAGAAACATCAGAAAAAGGTACTTTATGACTCTGGGTGCAGTTCTGCGAAGATCTTACCTGGTGAACAAAACTTGTTTGAGACATTCCTACCCTAGTCATTGGCCCATGGTCTCACTTTGGTATGCCACCCACCTTGCAGTCTGGCTTCAAAGACATCCAAAAAGCCCAGCTCCTCTCTGTTGCAATGCCAAAAAGGCCTCAGAAAGACATCTTGCCCAGCCCTGGTTTTGTTCTGTTGTGTGCCATTGTCCCCTAGACTCCTTTGTCCCTAAACGACCCTTCTTCTTCCCTGCATGCAGTCCTTCCTGCCTGCTTATCCCCTCAAAGCTACCCTTAATTTGTTATCTCCACATCCCAGCTCACTCCTCTTTCTTCAGCACATGCTGTATCTCTCTGCCATGCAGTGACGCTACAAAGGAAGGGAGCAGTATAAAATTCAAAGGATCATAAAAAAAATCAGTTCTAGTGGACAATAAAATGAACAGCTATATAATTACTGTGTGACATCACTACAGGGCACAGTGAAGGTTGTTTACTTGCCTTAATTAGGTATTTCCCTACTTTAACATGTTTGCATTTCTTTTAAGTTTATTCACATCTATTGAATTTTGTTGTTTTAGGCATAATTACAACACCCTGGTTATTTCTTTTACCCCCAAGTTACTGAAATTCACTCTCAACTTCAACTCTATTTTAACTCAATGTTTTCATTAGGGAATATACAGAGCTTCTTGTATTCTGGAACTGAATTCTGTTAAATTATATTAAATGCAAATTTAATTTGTAATTTCTTTACTTTGAAACTGAAAAATAGTCAATTAATGATCCTGTTATAAAAATTAGTGGCACTCATCTACAAATCTTAGCTTGATATTCCTAACTAATTTTTTAACCTCCCAACAGATGAATTCTAAGAAAATATTTTGAGAGACAAGATATTTTTCACTCACAGGTAGGTGACAGGAAGCTTTTCCCAGGTGAAAAACTCTGTCAGAAGCAAGGACAACTATACCTCCTCCCCATATCATTTTTCTCTGCAATAAGTAGTTTTCTGACTTGGATACCAGCTGAAGCGCTCAGATCCAAGCTTCCAAGTGCATTTGCCTACTAAAGAAGACTGAAAAGCCCAGTGTCCATGGAGGCCCCTTGCTGCATCCTGGTTGGGAGTACCTTTGCTCCTGGAGGCCACGGCAGCTCTGCTTGTCCTACTGAAAAGGCACCAGAAGAGGCAGTGCCAACATCATACCCCACATCCAAGATTTGCAGCTTCCTGTGAGCACTGAAGGTGGAAGGTAGAAAGAGGGAAAGCACTGAGCTAGCTGGCCATCAAAGGTAGATTGCTGGATCTAAACAAGTGATAAGGCATGGGAAAAAGAGTTTTCTATGGCTGTGAAAATGCAAACCCAGCACGTCCAAATCTGTAGTAGAATTTCCAGCCACCAAGATGTGAAGCCCCTGCAGAACCTATAGGCCAATCTTATTTTCTAATATTTGCTTTGGGGCATAAATTGTCCTGTGGGAACAGAAATTTCTTTGGAAATTAAAAAGTGAGGATTTTTCTTAAATCCTTTTAATGACATCTGCATACAACTAGAATCTTCCCCCCTGTCTAGATATTACATTAGTGGAAAGGTCTGTTAGATAAGTGGGGTTTAGGAGGTTCTTGGTTGGGTTTTTTGGTTTTTTTGTGTGTGTGTTTTGGCTCCTTTAAAAGGGACAGCCTGCTATAACAGGTGCATTGCAGACAGGTGCTGCATAAGGTTCCCTACATAGCTCTGCCAATGCTTTTCAATCATGATCTACAACACCCCTGTTACTCCTGTGTGGGGCCTCCCCTCTGCTGCAATTGCCAAGGTTATGAATTATGCCATCGTGTATTGATTTGGACAAATGTCCACTACTGACTAGGTCGGCACCACTGAACTTGGTTCGCGGGTAACACAAGCCAAATCTTGGAAGGCTCAAGCTGAGCATTTAACCCACTGTGCAGTCTTTCTCACAGTTTTTCTTTTTGATTCAGTCACGCATTATGTACCCTGACTCCCATGTAGAAGATTTGTGGCAATTGCATGATGTATGAGGTGCCATTTGTAAAATATTATTTAGTGTAAAACATGATGTTTTTTCTGTTGATTTACAAGTTGGATTTATAAATCTGCACTTCTCACAGTTTGAGTTATATATCTTGCCTCTGATTTATAAAACTCACCAGTAAATCTTTAGTAGAAAGTTTTGATTCAGAAATCATTATTTTAAACATTAGATTTAGCTAAAACATTCAACTGCTTTATAAGTCATGAAATGGATTTACATACCCCAATCTGGATTTACAAATTCTACAGAAGATTTACAAATCATGCTGAGAAATTCCTAAATAAAATGCTTTGATTTATAAAGCTTCACTTTGCACTTAGGATACAAGTGACTGATTTATTACTCTGAAGCTATACAATAATGATTTAGTTTATAAAATCCTACTTTAAGTTAAAGTTCTGATTTATAAATACTGATTAGGTTTACTGCAATATAGGCCACAAAAAGTAAAATTTTTTGGTGCAGGGCTGCTTTGCAAACAGCTCCCTGCGCACATGAAAGGCAAGACATTTCTGAGAGGTCGTAGGTAACCAACTGATTGGAGTTAGCAGCAAGGCAAAGAAAGAAGAAAAATTGGGATGAAGAAACTCTTTATTTCTTCCTAATAAGCCCAAGGTTTTGAGATGGAACATTTTGACTACCCTGTCAAAATCATTTCTTAGTTCAAAAAGCTTTCTCTAACCCCAGTTTCAACCCCCAACTACAGGGAAATTGTTTGAGTGCCTCCAACAACTCCAGGAGTGATGGGAACTTCTATTGAACATCATGAGGAATTCCACTGAACACTGGAGGAAATTTGTTCCTCTAAAGTGAACTTAATGGTTTCCAGCTTTTAGGCTCTGATCAGATGTCATTTATTTACACCATTCCAGCCCAGGTGTTTTCAAGTATTCAAAACTGAGTAGGAAAATAGGAAAGTGTAAGAGTGAAGGAGACCTCTGCGAATGCCTCGCTCTTTGATGTGCTCCAAAAACACTTACATGACCAACAGGGCATATAAATATTTTAGATACTTGAGAAGTAGTTCATCATTAATACCCATCAAGGACTCAGAAGGGATACTGGGTACAGATAGAACTGTCAGATAGTATAAACATAAAATGCAGTGGAATAGAAATTAAACAGTCCATTTTCAGTAAAAGCTAAATTTCCTGGAAATGTTTTGCTATTTTTTTAGAAATTACCAACAGAAGTTTTCATCCAAAAAGCAAAATCCAGAGTAATTATCTGGAACCCTGTGAAGAAACCCAAGCACCCTGTCAAATTGTGGGACACAGTGCCAGCATTCAGCCATTGTAGGTGAAGCTCCCTTTCAAAGCTCACTTCATAAATCTTCAGGGAATACGAGCAAGCTAGAGAACCCCATTGATCTGAAGGGGATTTTCTTTATCCAGGTAGCTCTATTAGAGGGTATCAACAACACTGACTCTGGGAGAAGTTGTCTCTCTAACACAACTGGAATGGTTCCATGACACAAGGTTGTTGGAGCAAAGGGTTAGAAATCATGGTTATTGATTTTGCCATTCCTAACACTGAATCACCAAGACCTAAATCCTTCCAGACATTTGGGTTCCTAACTTCCAATGGAAGTTAGACATTTACTTAATTCTGAGGGTCTGATGACAAAGGTGTCTTTAGATTATCTTTTCCTTCACTTGTCCATGAGTCTCCACCCCTGTACAATGGGTCTGACAACACCCATGTACTGCATCAGTGTGCTGGGAGCTGTTAAAAACAGCAATTTTGAGGTACTGTGGGGCAAACACTGATCCTCTACTCTCCCTCCCATCTCCTCAGACAAATATCCAAGATATGTAATGTAATTCCTCAGGAAATGTAAACAAGATGCATATGAACTGACACTCTTTGTTAATCCTGAATGCTTTCTTTTATTAAAATAGCATGAGCATGTATTGTGTTCTCCTAATGACTGATACACTACCTACAGCATACTTGATTTTTAAAATGCAATGCTCAAAAGTTCAGTTTACTATTTGTAAAATGGAGATTATATTTTTAAAACACTCTAAAATCTAGGGATGAACAGTAACTATAAGAATGAGGTATTATTTTATTATAAAATTATGATTAAATTGTCAGGTTTTGGAAAGTATTGCATCTCATTTTGCTGTCAGATTTTTGGAGTAGAAAAAATAGTTACACAAGATTGAAGCCCTAGAACTTAAGTAAAACGAAGATCTGATCCAAAGCCAGAGAAGGGAATGACAATGCTTTAGTTTTCTTCAGCAAGCTTTACATCAGGCACCTCTTCTTGCTGGTACAGATAATAGAGTTGGTACCAATTCCAGTAAGCTCAAATGCAGGTGCAAAAAATGATCATGCCTACATGCACATATATACTATAGTCACTTCAGCTGTAACCAGGTGAATGGCTCTAGTAGGCATGACCCAAAAAAAATCACCTAAGTCTCATTTGTGAACATGAATCATCAGTTACTGCAATTCCACAACTGCTACAAAAATGCATTTGATGGTTTTGGACTGCAGCAGTCTGAAACTTGATTCCTATATTTACAGTAGGTTAAAATGTAGCAGGGGCCGGTAAATGCCACAACATACTAGATATATGCAGAGTATTTTTTTAATTTACCTTTTGCAGAAGATTGTGGCTGTGGCACATGAAAGAAGAATGGCATTATCGGTTTGCTGATGTAAGGGTTGTGGAGCCTGGTCCCCAAGTTTTCCCACGAAGAAGGCACAGTCATCCACTCTGTGCAAGTCCCCACAGTTACGCTAGCCGCGGGAGGCTGGCTGACCTACTGCTGCAAGTGTGAACCTCAGTAAGCCGAAGGTGTGTTTTGCCTGTGGGTTGTTTCTCTGAATTGCTGGAGCTCAGGAAACAAAACAAAGTGCTTTGACATGACTGTGAAAAGGAAAGGTGGCTCCATACTTAAATCTTGAAGAAAATTGTGCACATGCACATGCCTCAAAGTGCTTCTTGTGTCTGAGCCCAGTGCACTCTGCAGTGCTGGGTGGCCGTAGCACTTGCCTGGTGCTGTCAGAAAGCAGGGCAATGCTCAGCTACCCTCCCATTCACCTCCCTCAAAGATGTGTTAGTGCTTTGAAAGCACCTCTGTTGCTGAGATTCCACATCTTCGATCTCATTGTCAGAATGACATCAGCAAAACCCAGCATACATTTTCCCTTCACTAATGGCATGTCTTTCCTATTCACTATTACATCCTTTAAGTAATATCCCATTGTCCACAGCTTCAATCAACTCAGATCTATGTAAAAGTCCACATTTACCCAGTAGGTACCTTGCTGTGATGTCTAAGGCACAAGACACCTGTATTTGGGATAACTACACCATCTCAGCACCATTAGGAGATGATTTTAGGAAACAACCTCTCTTTGAATTAAAGCTCCTATTATTCATGCTAGCTTAAGTAGGACTGACACTGCCACAATCTGAGGATCAAACTACATCCTGATGCAACCTCACTGCTGGAATTGGCTCAGTGTAGTGCCATCATTTGGTGTAATTCAGAAGAAGATTAAGGCTATGCTTACGGTCTTGAACTTTCCTTTACTACAGTTGGAAGCCCATGGATTACATATGTATGCAATTATTGAAATAAAAATGTCTTGAAGAAGAAACTACATTGTTTCACCAACCTATGATACCTCAAGTGAAAGTCTTAATGGCGTGGTTCTCAAATACATGGGATCAGATTTTCTATTTAATCCTTTGAGCATACAGCTTTATGTGCACCCTACATCTGATCAAGCATGATACATGCTCAGATACTTACATGTGCACATTGCAAACACATATTTACTATGGTATTACCACATCTGTATACAACTGCACATACACACATGCAAGCAGGTAGATATCATCACACACAAACTCGGTACTTGCATATATCTGGCAAACTTGCCAGAAAATACCATTCCATAAGTCATGTTCCTGGTGGTTTCACACTAGACCCACTTTTGATCAACCATTAGCCAAACTCCCAACCTCATATTCAAAGGAAGTGCAAGTTGGAAAATATTTAGCTTTTTTTTTTCTTTTTTTTTTTTTTCAAAGCACTTGTCCCAGTATATGCAACATACCAAGAGGGAGAACTTTTCATCCAGATTCTATATCTATAGTTTGTCCAGTCACATCCTAGAAGGACTAGGTAAGCCATTCCAGTGTAAGACTTTGTACTGAGGATATAACTTTCTTGGTCAGATTTGCATTTAGCAATTTCCAAGTGTTCTCTGTATTCTTAGATAATTTGTATATCGTCCTCGCCCTTTTACAACTCTTTCCATTCTTTCAGGTATACATATTCACCTACCTACTTAAATTCACTTGGCAACATTTGGCAAGTAAGAGGACAATATTTTCATATTCCTGCATAGTCTAACAGCCGTAATTTAATTCCAGTGTATTTGGTTCCAATGTGGTGCTTTCGGTTCACAGCTCGATTGTCCTCTGGCATAAGCACTTGACGTCACTGGGAACTCTGCCTCCTTATGGCATGGTTGAATGGCTCTCCCGGTTCAAAGCCAGATTCATACCTATATTTGATTACTTGCATTTATTTTCCTGACAGGTAGCCTTTTGCTGTAATTACAGTAGTAAAATCTTCTATTTCCATGCTAAGCATTTTTAATGTTCTCAGCACAGAACTAAGAACATGTACGTACTGAAAAAGAGAGCTATACAGAGCAAAGGAGAGTTTTAATGCTGTTCTTCATTTTCAGTCTACAGTGTGACTGACAACCATTCAGCCACAGATAAGAAACAAAGCTTGTAAATTTACTGAATAAATCTGAGTATAGTGCAGCAGGGGTATTTTGGTGAAAATGCTTCTGTGACTGAGATGTACAGAAATTCTCCAGAAATACCACTTTTTGTGTGGAGCACTCAGTGATAATGAAAGCTACTGGAGATTTTTGTCTTGGTTTGATAAGACCAAGCAGATGAGCTGAACACACATGTAGCTCACACCCTGCCTACTCTAGATTGTTTCCTGTCATGAGTTTTCCAATGTTCCCTCCATTCCGTATTTAAAACTCCTAAGTGACAGGGCTTCCACTACCTCCCTCAGAAGACCATCCTGCAGACTAATTACATCTTACCATTAGGAGCTTTTCCCCTGACACCTAGGCTGAAATTTCCATTTTTAATATTTTATTGTCACATTCCTACTGTCCCCTTCCTGGCCTTTCTTTGTGCTGCCTTAAATAATCCTGCTCCATCATTCAGGTCCAATTCTCAGCCTGTTAAAGCTGTTTTGCTTCCCAGTGGCAACACAAAGCAGCCTGAAAGCCACTTCAGCAGCCAGCAGAGGATTTCCCAGAGGAGGAGAGTCCTCAGGCCTGGTGGGGGCATCCCACCAGCCATATACCAGCCTTTTCCCCCACTGTGATGCAGAGTAGCTGGCCACTAACGCTACACTGTATTTGTAGTGCAAAGCTGCTCTGGATTGCTGGGGTTTGGTCCATGCCAGGCTACGCTGCAGAATTGGGGTGCCTTTGAAATCTGCCTCTGATACTGCTTGTCATGCTTCTCCTCCCAGACAGCAGAGCTGTTTCCATTTTCCCCCAGGGTGTTACTTTACATTTGTCCCAGCTGACATTCCTTTCCTTATTTCTTTGGCATGTTTCTGATCTCAGTTCCCTTTCTATTATTTTGCTGCCCTCAGTGATATTTATAATGTCTCCAATTTAGTATCATCTGTGAATTTCATTAACCGGCTGTTTACTCTCCTCTTACAGATCATTAACGAGGATGTTGAATAACATTGGACCTAATGCTACTCCCTGCATTACATTAGTAGAAAACTTCCCTACCCTTGATACATTGCCTTTTATTGTTCCACATTGTACAGCTCTCTAGCTAGGTGTTCAACCCACATGCAGCATTTCTAGAAGCCAATGTGAATTTAATTTCTCAGGTAAGATTTTGTAAGGAAAGTTATCTGATGCCTCACTAAAACCCAGTGCAGACCTAGCATTAGATATTGTGGAAATTTTATTTCTAGGAAGAAATCAAGTTTTTTCTGCTAAGATACCCTCTGTATAAGCCACAATGCTCATAATAACAGCAATGGAGGGGCCAAAGCTGTTTCAGTGACCACTACACTCTTGTTACAGTATATTTTTTCCTCAGCATTAGTGCTGCTTTATCTACAGTCAGTGCATTTTCCTGCTTTTGCATTTGCAAAAAGACAGTATTTAAAAAAAGATAGATTTTTGCATAGTTGTGTTTCAAGCTAGGAGTCTCCCACGCTGCAATCAAGGGTAATGGCAACTACTCACAGGTGTACATACATCACATAAACAAGTGAAACATTGATTGTGAGGGGTGCAGTGACAGTCCTCTATCCATAGCATAATCTTCTCAAGAGATATTTAATCAGATGATTATTTACATCTTAAAGACCAAGGAAAGGGAAAATGTTAACATCAAATTATGGGGAGGAATGATAAAGAAGATGCTATGTATGAAGCGCTCATCACAGAACTGATGAATAAAGGGTTTGCCTGAATATGCCTTAACACCACTAGTGCAATCTAACCCCAGCCACTTGCATGATCTAAATCAGCAGAATCCACTGAAGCTAGTAGAGTATCAGCAGATCAAAACCCAGGAGACTGTGCCATGACCTGTCTCTGAAGCTCTGAGAAAATCTCATGTTTTTTTCCTCATCTTAAGTTTGTTGTTTTTTTTTTTTTAAATTTCCAAGCTAACTCATACTATGCAACATTGTAAAGCATGTTACAGAGAATACAGAGCCAAATGTCACCCTCAGAGGCTTGTTCTTTTGTATATAGAATTCTCCTTTTAAAGTGACTCTGAGTAGACATAGGACACTGAGCTGAAATTTATTCTACTAATACTGACATGGAAGGCTTGCAAAAGCCAGTGAGGTTTCTAGTGGTGCATAAAAACATGTGGAGAGCTTATGGCACAAATTATAGTTACATGCCTTACACTAAGCCTTTCTTTTAGTAAGTACACATTTCCTACTGTAAGAGCCAGCTTCTTTTCTTAGCAGTGTAGTTCAAGGAGTTTGCCATGCAGTACTTAGATTGTGAAGGCAGGCTCCAGACTAGGACTGTTAAGAACTCTGGTCAAAAAAAAATTTAAATCTAATGTTACAGGTGAAATTCTTCCCCTAATTCAAGACATTTCACTGAAGAATACAAGACATTTGGAATTCTTTGCTTTGGGAGCCACAGAAAGAATAACAACATGGAAAGCAGAACAGGTCATTGTGCTGTTTTCTGGATTGGTCCAAATACACAAATCCCTGTGTTACTTCCATCCGATACAGCTTTGACTCCAGAATGAACTACAGACTGCAGAGATGTTAAATTCATAAAATAAGTTTTGAAACAGACCACTGCTACTTTAAAGCCTAGGAAACTACTAAGTACTTAAAGATGAGTGATTGGTGCACATCAACTATTAATCCTATTTTTATGATAGTTGTTGTGGGTTTTTTTGACAACTGGTGCTGTTAAGTAGGACATGCCTCTAGGATTCGGAACTCTGCCTTCTACACAAAAATTATTGCTGTGAATCTAAAGCTTTGGGTCACTGTATTCTGATCATCCCCAACATCAAATATTGTAGACAAAAACCACAGTAGAAACGGTGAGGTATCTGTCATTCACTTAAGTTAGTAGCTCACCAGAGCAGCTGCTTTGCTGCTTACCCACAATCTGCACTATGCACGTCCTTATTGTCCATTTGACTTGTAAATCAAATGCTGGAGTGGACTAGCTGGACAGGATTTACATAAAATCTCAATCAAATTCACAGCAGCACACCTTTCTCTTTGATAATTAGATTCAGTGTCGGTTTTGGTTTTCTGAACCCAATAACCCATTTCTTTACTTTATGATATCTTAGCGATTTTCATTAGCAAGTGAATTTCTGTGCATCACTTTTTAAAAGCACCAGCTGCACCAGTAAAAATGTGCATCCATTCACTGAACAGTCAGAAAATCCAAACACATATTAATACATCTATACTCATTGATCTCTCAAGCACATCTAAATAGCTATCACTTGTTCCTGATTTCCAATGCAATGTCCCACATAATGCTGATGAAAATACAATACAGTGGGTGCAAAACTGGTTAAAAACCATATCTAGAGTGCAATCATCAATGGTTCACTATCAAAATGAAAGAGGCATCAAACAGCAGGTCTAGATCACGTACTATTCAGAACTCCTATTAGTGACCTGAATAATAAAATGAAAAGGCTAGGCTTATAAAACTTGTTGAAGAGATCAAGCCAGCATGTACTGCAAGTATGCTGAGCTATAGGAAGAGCCAGACAAATTAAGAAAAGATCTGAAAATGTTTTGGGGCTACAAAAATGTTTAATGCCATACTCTGATGCATAAACCCACACATATACTACAACACATGAATGAAGAAATGAAGTAATTCTTCTGCTCTGTAAATTAGGAAGACCCCAGGTGCTACCAGTTTGAGGCACCTTTCTTCAACAAGGCTATGATCCAAGTGGAGAAAATCTAGATGCAATGATAAATCAAGAAGCCATAACCTAGCAGGTTAATTAACCAGCATTATTAAGCCAGCAAAGGAAAGAGTGAGGTAACATGTTAACCTGATAACAATTTGCAGTCACATTAAAGGCTGTGGAAAAGAGGAATGGATTCAAAGCTGTCCAAAGCCACAACAAATAGAGTAAGAAATAACAGGTTAAAATTACAGGAAGGAAGAGTCAGACTGGATATCAAGAGAGAACTCTTGTATGACAAAAAACAGTGAAGCACAGGAAGTGATTTCCTGGACATACTGTGCAGTTTCCCAAAATGATGTTTTTAAACAAAAACGAGACAAGCATCTGCCAGGAATGACACAGGAGTGATCAGTTACACCACCTGAAGGCAAGAGGATGGCCTTGATGCCTCCTAAGAGCCTTTCAAGTTCTTGTGACTAACTTTAAAATCTCAGCTTTAACATTTTCTAGGCAGGCCAGAAATGCAAGAGCCCTTGTTTTGAGTTGAAAATACACAGATTTCCAGTTCTTACTTCAAATCCAAGAAGAAATGTTGAGTTAAGATTTCTTATTCATGACTGCTGCTTCTGAGCTTTTTCACAAGACAGCATCATATGATGAAAAACTTCCCCACGTTGCAAGCTGTTCCAACACCTCCTCATCTTCACTTGTTACTCCAATTGCTGTATTTCTTTTGGTATGTTGAAGAAAGCCGTAGCACATACTAATTCAGAATTGATGGTACCTCTCTGGCACACTAACTGACTGGATGGCTAATTGGCTATTATAGCTGTGGTTCACAACATATCTTTACCTTATCTTAATGGTCCTTTTTAGATGCCCAATGATGGGAAATTGTAATTTAAAACTTTATTCATTTCCATACTTGCTGCCAAAGGATTCCTGATAGAAATTTGTTTTCCTTATTTCATATCAAGTTTGTAGATGAACTATAAACTTAGACTGCTAGACATTCCTGTACCATCAACTTTAATTTCAGTCTGGGCTGTTGAGGGGCTTTTTTCATTTATGAAGGTGATACAAGGCTGTACCTTTTCCAATAACACAAGCATACCTTACTGCATTCTCCGTAGTCTCCTCTGTACAACACTTCTTGTAGGAATGGGAGATTAATTCCCTATCACAGTAAAAAGTTCTCTGGTCATTTTTTAGACTTAGTTCAACTAAAATTTGAAGTCTCCATGCAGTAAGGTTCTTCATTTTATTCTCAGACTTCAGGGCACGGTGGCAATTTGATTCTCAACCTCTAGTCCAGAGGATTGATCCTTAAAGGCAAGGAATGATGGTTTAATCACACAGAAAGGATACAGCAATTAGAACTCAAACTAAATCTGGACTTGCAGCAAATGCTGGTGGAGAAATCCGAGACCTACGTGTTCTCCAGCTAGCATGTTCTCTCACTGTTATGAGTTGTAACAAGACCAAAAGGCTGCGACGATGGAAATGCAGTGTTGATAACTGTTCCATTATACAGTTCTTTCATCTAGAGGGGTTCAAACACACCATTATTAGCTTGTATAGGAATCTTAACTATTGAAATGAAACCCAGTGAAAAGCAGCAACAAGGCTCTGCACAGAAACAGTCTTCACTGTGGCAGAACATCTGAGGGCAGGAAATGAAGTATAGCAAAATCTTATGTCAAATCAGTGGTGAGAAGAAAAGAAAGGTTGGATTAAAGATGGATGAACTCCACAGTCAAAAAAAAGAAGCAAAACCTCTCCTATTCATCTCCCCTTTTTATTTAAACACAAAGAGACTTTGAGCCTTTCCCTTCCACCCTGGGTGTTGTGAAACTTCAGGAAAACTCCTTGGGGCTGGAGAAAAGATGGATGCCCCCTGCTGACCTTCTAAGGGCCAAGGTACAGAAGTCTTTGAAGGGAGATACAAGTGCATCTCAGTTGGCAGACACACTTCTCTTACTACTGCCTTAACGTTTTAGTTTGTATGGGCTGGCAGAGAAAGGGTGCAAAAGTCTTGCCACAGTCTGAATCAGTTTTTCCAGTGAAGATCCTGGAAGGGATCTGTCCTTGTCACCTACTAAAATGTTGACAATGTAAAAAGAAAATCTATTTTTGTCATCAGCTTCAGGAATAACCACTGTTAACAGAAGGATGGCTTGGCTAAGAGGGACCAGCCTGAGCCAGAGCAACACTGCCTGGCCTGGGTCTCCCACTCCTCCACTGAATTAGCTTTAGAAAAGAACATAAGTCTAGGGCAAGAACTGATGGTGATGAGTAACTCCAGGCATGCAACTGAGAGCAAAACAAGGCTCCGCAAACATGCATGGGAAAACCTGATCTAAACTGTAATTACTGAACACCGCCCCAGTGCGGATAAGGTCCGGCTGTAGCGGTGAAGATGACATTCCTCTCTGGAGATGAGCCAAGCTGCGGGAGGATGTGTCCCATCACCATTGCTATGATGGTTGAGTTACTGCCAGCTATGGAGTAGAGAATTCATCATCTGTCAGTGACCTCCAAGATCAGTCAAAGTTTTCATTGCTCAGAAAGGAAAATCATACAAAAAGTGAAACATCTGTTAGGAGAATAAGCTGCATTTTATGGTGTTTGCTGTATGCAGCAACATGCCTGTAATCTCAGACCATGTTTGCTATAACATACTGACTCACTGCCTCTCTTCACTACACTGTTCTGATGCCTGAAGTCACCTTGACTAAAGTAAGTATTAATTTCTGTCAGTGGCGTTTTAAATGTTTGCATAGACAGAGTTATCAAGGCAAGTGCGAGCAGATTGTAGGTATGGCCAGAGCAGCTCCTCGCTCAGCTGTCCTTTTGGAGCTCTGCTCAAGTTATGTACCCAGCAGTCACCGAGTCTTTCCTTACACATAGTCTGGAGTGTAAAGTCACAGTAGTATTCAAAAGGTTAAAGCAGAGTGAACTGTTAATTTTAATGCTTTCTCTAAGCTTCAGTTTTAATAAGCGAAAATGATGTTCTTATTTGCAGTAAAGTGGTGTTATAAAATTCTGTCTGTCAAGCTCATTTTAAAACCATGGAAATAAATGATCTGACAAAATCAGGCTATTAGACAAGTGAAGAAGAGTGATTTCCATAAAAGTAGAGGAGCTGTTCCTTAATTTCACACTTGGTAGTCTTTTGGGTCGACTAAATTTTTAAATAAGTGATAAAATTATATTAGCACAATTGCATTTTTATAGATTTTTTTGGTCATTGTACTCTTTTTCAATTCCTTTATTTTAACTCAAACCATTCTGCTGAAAGGTTACCTCTCAACTTATGTTACCTCATAACAGCTTCTGCTCACACAACAGAACTCTAGGTTCACAAATCCTCCATAAAAGTACCAGAATGACCACACTGACCCAAAAGTATTCTAACGTGGAAAGATCATCTTATTGCAGTCACATACTGCTGAAATGCTGGCTCCGCACACTGCATTTGACTGTCTGCAGAAACAGATGTGTAGTAAGTCACTTCAAAGCAGTTTGGTTTCATATATGAACATTTTCTTTGAGAGCAGACTTCAAATTCAGTTACCTACACTGTGCACGTAAAAGCCAAACAAGATGCTTTTCCATGTTCAGGTACGCATGGCAAGGATAGCCTTTGTAGAAGGAGAAGTCACTGCTCAGGATATCTAGCCAATAAAGATCAGATCGGCCTCTTTCTCCAGCTCAAAACACAGAGCTTGGTACCAAGAGATGCCACAAACTCATTTTGCGGCTCATGCCCCTCAAACACATTCCAGGCAACAGGAAGGACTACTGCTCATCCACGACTCTCCCCTTCACCCCAGAAATGAGGGAAGTTTCCACACCAACAACCCAAGGATGAATTTATGTTGCCAGTTTGCCTACCCTAGCCTGAGGGGGCTGGAGCAAGGCTGTGCCTTCTCCTCACTTGAACACAACCGCCCATTTTGGAGGCACAGCTGGCTGCATACAGGAACTTGGAAACACTTCTAGCACCACAACCTCTGCCATGGATTAATTTTTCCACCTCTGGAAATTTATGACAAGCTTTTTTCTGACAAATCAAATCACACATTTCAAGATTAAAGCTAATTCCCCTCCTCACAGATTTAAATAATGTTCTAATAATTATGTTATAGTAGGGAGGCCAGTATAAAAGAATTTTGACCTTTTATGAGGTCAGTGACTTTATCTCATCATGCTCAGTTTCATTTGTTTGTTGAGAGAAGAGATCTAATACATTGATACACAGGTTGTGACATGCTGTTTGAACATTAGCTTACTATAATTGGTCACGTCATCATGCATCATATTAACAATATACACAAGTGCCCTGAAACAATTGTCTTATAGATCCATCACATATCACAAAGAAGCTTCTGGGACTATTATCCAGCAGCATCCAATTGTGATGCACATTCTACTTGAGTTCTGGATCTAAACATCACTGTCATCTTAATAGTAAGCGATAGATTAATAACTTCCTGCTGGCTTGCAAAACCTACATGCATGTAAAAAGATGGCAATGCAAATTTATTGCCACTGAGCATGCTCAAAATAGAAAGCCTGTAGAAAAGCAAAAACTTCTTTGTGTAAGTTTTTCAAATCAACAGCTCTTAATTTTCCCAAGTATGGCAATGCTTTACCCCTAGTAATGCAGCTAATTTTAATACAGTAATTTGTTCCAAAAAGTAGAACTTGAAGAATATCTGCACCTATCAGCTGAATGAGACACACATGACCTTGAAACACAAGATGAAAAAATACACTAGCACCTTGGATTTATGTCACATAAATCACACCGAAAGCATTTTTTGCAAACAGTTTTACATCCTCTTTCTCCATGCTTTCATATATTGTAAGAGAAGTGCAAAATCAGGTTCATTCTACACACAGCAACCTAGCTATATTTCAGTCAAATTTCACTGAAATTAGGATGCCCAAATCTCCTAGGAAGTTTTGAGATTTTCAGCTAATAACTTTACCTGGTTTCCCCCCCACACCTTTTTCCAGCTGCTTTGACGGTGAGAAATACAGGTGATTTAACTCCCGATGCAGTAGCCCAAATTCTGAACAATTCCATTCTTAAGAGGTTAAGTGCAGAAGCAGGTCTTACAGTCAGAAATCCTCCTACCTATGTTTTTTGTAGCCCTGGAACGTCATCAGCTTGACCCAGACTCAACAAGAAAGTAAATATAATTATCTTCCTTATACCCAATATAAGCCGTCAGCATGTAAAAGCCATAATCCCCAGCAGAGGCACTTTGTAAAGGAAAAGTCCCACAAGTAAGTAGAGCTAGAGTATAAGCAGAGATCTTAAATCTGAGCGACTTTCCTTCACTCCCATCCCAGAAGTTGTTCCAGGAAGGGTCCATGGGCCACAGTTTACAGAACCCAAGCTTTATATTGCTGCAAAAAGACGCTGTTGCTGATTCTGCAGGGTCTGTACCATTCCTTGAGTGAGTCAGCACTGAGTGAATGCCACGTTATATGTGCAGCTGGTAGTACTGTTTTTCAGATAAGTTGGAAAATTATACATATTTTAATAAACCATGCCGACAAAACTATTAACATTCCTACAGCCTGTTCCGCATATTATCTCAGTCCTTTAACTAAATTCCAGCTGAATTGCTCCACTCTGCGTGGCTGCAGAGCCTCTGGACTGGAACCACGGTACAATGGTACTTTGTACCTCTTAAGCACCAGCAACACATGCACTGGATCTGGGTCTCAGTGAAAGGGGCTCTACGGAGTGGAAAACGGTATAAATGTGCTCCCTCCCCCCAGCTTGCTACACTCCATCTATCAGAAGATAAACTGTTTCTTTCCATCCCTGCTATTTCTGCTTGTTGATGCCTGTCCTTCATCTTACCACAAGCCCAAGGATCTGGGACCACCACTTCGAAAAGCTCAGACAGGTGAACCAGGGCAAACAGCCCTTCTCGCCCAGCAAGGGAGCTGCTCTATAAAGTAAGCTCACTGCTCTGGGGCAGCCACACGGCTTGGGGACGTTCCCGCTGAGGCACGAAGCACAGTTACACACTGTGCCACCTTCCACCACGCGAAGGCCCTCAGCACAGAGGGCACGCAGCAAACAAACACAGCCACCGGTGCCAGCCCACAGCACCTCTTAAAGCCCTCGGCCACAGAACGCGGAGGAGTCTGCCAGAGACGCTGCAACCTGGGGAGTCCAAGAGACTTGTTGAGAGCTTTTTTGAGCCTAGGAAACAATAAAATTTCCCTTACCAGGAATGAAGGACACCTGTAGCAGTGCCAGCTGCTCAGCCTCACGTGCTCCTTCCTGGATGTGAAATAGAAATAAGCAAGCTTAGGACACTTCAGCAGCTCCACTCCGCACAGGAGATGCGCATTCAGCAGAAGTGAATACATGCTCTCATTTTTATTAAAAGGAAAGCTAATTTAAAGCTTTCTTACATCTTGGACTTGGGAAGTGCGACGCACATGCCTAAAACAAAGCAGTGGAAATTGTGCTGAGGCCAGCAAATGTACCCGCAGGCAGCTGTCCACCAGCCGGCCTTCAAGGAGGCCCTCGTGCCATGGCAGGGACCCCTCAGGACCCTCTCGTGCTGATGGGGCTCCTCAGTGCTGAGGCAGCGTGGGGACGATCAGCCCTGCCTCACACCGGCTGTGAGCCCCACGGGGAGCCCAGGTACTACCATGCCTCAGACACGTAACGTGCTCCCTGGCTTCCCCTGTACCCAGGGAAGGTCACACAGCCCCTCTCCGTTCATCTGCAACTTGCAGCCCCCATCTGTAGCCATGTGGTAGGAAAAGAAACCTACCTAAGGAACAAGAACAACATATAACAAATAATTTACCTCAGGTTTTTGAAAAAAAAAATAAAAAATACAGAAAGAAGAAAAGCTGGCAGGTATAAAGCCTTCTGCAGCGTCAAGTCACTGGCAGCCCCCAGGCCTCCCAGGAGTGGGCCTGAATGCCCGCTGCACAATATATGAAAAGTACTTGGAAAGAAAAGGACACAGAAGTTGCTCTTTCAGTATTAAATCACTGTGGTTGGTCCAAACACCACAGAAGCATCCAAATCAGGCTTTTCAGCTTCCATAGACTTCATGGGATATCCTGCTGCAACATTAACTTCAAAATTAGCACGATTTAGAACACTCAGAAAGCCTGATACTGATTTATTTGAACAGATAGGGTTCTGGCTATTGAAACAAACAAGGCTGCAATACAGTCAATGTAAATGTACCTGGAAGCTGGCGCACTGCGCCACAGCTAGTTTATTGCTTGGAACATCTTGCCATGAGCACAATGCAGAGAGGTTTGGCTTTGGGGCTTATTGTCAAGGAAGTTAGAGCTTCCTTCTCAGGCACAAGCTGCTTGCACTGTCCAAGAGACCACCTCACCCTCCCCGAGCCTAGAGGGGGGAGGTACTCATTTCCCACACCCTTGAGTCACCGAGCACCTCCTGGGCCTGCTGGGAGGCTCATTTCTTCTCATAGTGGCCAGAAGGACTGGCTGAACTAGGGGTTTTTTATTGACAGAGCATAAAATTAGAGGAAAAGTTATAACAGTTAACAGATGTATTATAAAATTGAAAGATGAATCATCCCCACCAACAGTTCCCACAACAAAACTTCAAAATGGTAGAGGTGTCGTCTTTCAAAGCCACCGAGGCACTCCTTAAAAGGGGTTTGTAATGAACACAGATTATTCTCAGACACCTTCTGGTAATAACAAAGTTCTTATCGTTGTATTCCGTTAACAAATAGTTTTTATTACATCAAATAAAGGTGTGAATCCACATCAGATTTGACTATTAACACATGATTAGCAGCCACACCAGTATGGGCTAAAAGTATGTCGTCTATTTGCTTTTCAGATGTAGTCATCTTTTATATGAGTCTTGTACAAAATCTATTGGGAGATCTTTAACAAACAGGACCAAGTCCTGTTGAATTCCCCAGCCATATAGTATGAACACAGAGCAGTGTAGCTGTTAATAAGGGTATTCATCATGAGACAGCCTATTTTTGGCATTGTATATGACAGTCTCAGTAACTTACAATTGTCCCTTGAATGTGAACTTATCATTTAATTACAGTCTGAGAGACTGCTTTCCTCTATCACCCAGCAAGTTAGTTAACCACACAGCAATTCTCCAGCTAATCCAAGTGTGATTGGATCAGTCTAAGGTGCACAACCTATCTTTCAATTCCTGGGAATCCCCTATAGAGCAGGCTGTTTATTTCCACCATTGTTTTTTTTTTCCCCCTTGAATTTAAATATGCAGTCAAGTATGCCAAGATTTTGAACAGATAAATAAGTTGCTTAAAGAAAGACGAATTTCGATTCCTCATAAAATACCCAATGTTAAGACAAATGGACATACAGAAAGCTTCTGAAAAAGTACCAATAAAACATCGGAAAGAAAAACAGATCAGTCATTGGCAAAGGTTTTATTTATATGTAATCACTGTATCTTAATAAAAACAACAGGTGTCAGTGGATAATTTAATCCTATTTAGTATGTATTAAGAACACACAAATTTTGCAAAGGATGTGAGTTGCAAAAGGTTGGGTTTTTTTTATAGAAAACATATGCTTTTGTTAAAACATACAGTAATTGTTTGAGATCTAGTAGTGCCCCCAAGTTCCATTAAATGCCTATTTCTTTGTTTCTGTTGTACGCTTCGTGCAATGTTGACAGATAGCCATAGTGCTCTACCTTGCTGCAATTCAGTTTCATGGGTATATGAAGCAGCTGTATCCTGAGGGATGTGGTCAATCTGAAATGCCACCTGACTTTTATAACATCATAGCATATCCCCTATAAATAGTTATTATTGTTCTCCTTACCTGGGAAGGCACACAGAAAAAGCATTGTTTCCTGCAAAGGGCTCTCAATCTTTTGCAGACAAAAGCAAGGAAGGAGGCAGAGGGGGAAGTGTCGTCTCCTTTCTCCCATTCTGCTTCTTAACTGCCAGAACTAACCCATTGCACAAGCCTTAAACATAGACACAAGCAGGTGCCCCAATCACCTGTGAGTTTGGTCTGTACCAATAAAAGTCAGTATGTATTGCCTATGCAGTACATATTACATTCCCTCAGAGAGGCATTAAAATGCCAGCTACATTTAAACAAGTGAATGTCTGGCCCCTAATAAAACCCACATAATTTAATACTAATGAGTCTACCAATTATGACCTAGTCTCTGAACTTCCTTTCTGGGAAAAATCATTGGGAAGGTAGGTCAATGCCAACTCTAGCAATTACATTACTGCTCCAATACAGAGAGCCCCAGCTTCACTTCTGGTCATTGCATTAACTGATTTGGGGTGCAGAGGGGAAGGGGTGTGGTGCAATTGCCTCCCTGTGACAATGAGCAGAATCTAAACAAGCTTGCTGATCCTCAGACCCATCAACTGCTTTCACATCTTAATCAGAGTATACTGCTGACTTTAATGGTAGCAGAAAAAGGTAGGAGACTGCTTTGTAGGAGGTAACTACTGCTGAATAACTTAATACTGCTGCTGCGGCTGTATAAGGTTTCCCACTTGAGAAGTGCCACAAACCCCATGTTCACCAGTGTTTCTTTCTTTCACTATCTGAGTCCTCCCTGAGATACATATAGCATGACTGCAACACCTACAGACTGCAAGATGGAGGGCTTTCAATCACCTCTTTGCTTCTTGTTGAGGCTGGATGTGGTCATGTTATTTTCTCTGTTTATGGCAGAACTCAAGATTAGGTTGAAACAAGGTCTTCCTACCCAAGCAAGAAACTAGCACTCAGCAGCAACAAGAAGCACACAGCCAAATTTACAGGGCAGTTCAGTATGGCACTGCCTACGATAATTTTCTTTCTTGTGCCTGCAGCAAGGTTGCCAGCTTTGGTCTCTCATCCTCACTCCTCTGCTAGAAGACTGCATCCTTTCATCATCTATCCAGAATTTAATTCAGCGCTTAACATATGTGTAATTAATAGGCTCTGCTATGACAATAAGCTCCACTTTGAGCCGACTGTTGAACCCCACAGAAACTTTGGCTGGTGGAGAACAGACCCATCTGCCTTCTACACTTGGACCTGCCACAGTCCCCTGTGGCACTGAGCACATGTACAATTAGACGCTGTACCTTTGCCTGTCCCCAGCCACGACCACCACACCCGGCTTCTGGTACGGACTCCCTCTGGAAGCCCTGCAGGGCCTTCTGGCAGGCAGCGCTGGATGCTGGTGTTATACTTTTAATTCACGGTGTACCTTTAATTTCTGTGACATGCTGAGATAATACAGTGAGGAGTTCTTTAGAAATGCTATAAATAGCTTAAATAAATAGATATTCTCTGTGGTGGGTCCTCAGCTCCGGAACTAAGTCTTGCCAGAAATCCATCAGAGCCTGAATCTGGCAAGCTCTCATAGGAGATGCGAGACACATCTTTTTACATTCCAACTCACTAAATGCAAGTGCCTGGCTAGTTCTGTGAAAAGGGGGAGAGAAAAAGAAAAAAAAAAAAAAAAGAAATGTCTGAAACACAAGGGGTCACTCCCTGTGCCAGCTCAAAAGTTGCCTGCCATTAGTTCACCACATACTAGCTGTTGGAAAGGGCACATAGATACTACAGTGCTACTGCCTTATAAATACATACAATAATTAAAGCTAATTTCTACAAGAAACAACTTTGTGATCCTTTGAGGCAAAGGGCTCACTGTGGATGTATGATAATATCTTTGTTATTACTAAACAGTGTTGCGTACGCTATTGCTGCCAAATGCATTAACTCCTCACCTCATCCCTCGATGAGCTATGACTGCATCTTTAAAAAAAAGGTTGCTCTGGAAAGGTATGCATTTGATAGTCAAACAAAGCAGCCTCAAAATCACTTTAGGGCATTGCAGAAGTGGCTTCTATTCCTGTCCTCTGAAGTCAAGTAACTGTCACAACTTTGTCTAAACTAACCAATGCCTAGGCTTTCAAGGTATTTAATTACATAATAAGTAAATTATAGAAACACAGAGAATAAGTGGAAATGCCTCGCATTCAGAGTCAGACATTTTGTCTCAGAAAGTCTGGCATCCTTAGCTCGCTTAACAGAGAATCAAGATGAAGTCAAAATTAGTGTTGTTACATTATTTCTTTTTATAGCGGTTGCCTGGAAGTCCACAAATGTCAGCTCATTAATGTGCTGTCACTCAGTAACATCACCTATTTTGTCCTTTAAGAAAATAGTTTTGTATGCATTTTTGAACATCAAAGGTGCAATCATTCACTGGTTTAAACTTTTTACAGTGTGACTATTTCCAGCCTCTCCTGCCAGGATGTTAACACTGATAATTTAATGTGGTTATGTATATATTATTTATTGCATGAAGCACATATTAATTATTTTTATTTTGGTCACAGAGTATTTGTTTTAAAAAAAAGGCAGAGTTTTACCTTCTTGGTTGTTACAATTCCCTCACCTCTTGTCTTTCTAGCCACGCTGCAAGTCTGTCAAGAACTCCAAAATAAATTTAACATTGTAATTATTACAAATAAGTCACACTGGCATTTGTGTAGGAAGACACCCCCCTCCCTGCATGCTTCTACCACGGTGGCAAACTTATTTCAAAAATTCTGATGAAACGCTTTGTAAATTTTGTTATTCTGTGATGATAATAAATCATTATAGCCTTAAACACTTCTCTAGCTTGGAGCCTCAGTCACAAATTATCTTGTCATTCTGACCAAAACATTCTCCAAAAAAGCTTGACAAGTGCTAAAACCCAGAACATGAAACCATGTGTTGTTGTGAAAGCAAGATTCAGAAATGTCAATTAATTAGATTAAGAGGCTACTTTTAGCTTTACTCGTGTTGCCAAATAACCCTTAAAATATGCATAGCAGTGGAAGTCTACCTCAGCAATACAGTACTTCTGTGCAAAATAAAGACAATGGATCTGGCTAATAGAGGGAATTATTGTATCTGTCATTCAGACAAGGAGAATGATCTAGAAGCAAATGCCTTGCCTCCCTTTCCACTGTATGGATTCACAAGCAAGATAAATTCTGCCACTTACGAGTTTAGGCACTATTTTTTTTCCCCTGAAATCCGATTCAGATTAGAAAATAAAAGTCAAATCACTATTATACATCTCCATAAGTAAAATGTATTTCTAACATCACTCTCTGTGTGGCTGTCTTCCCTCACCCATAAACTATCATCCTTTACTTGCATTTTTGAAGTTCACTTCAGAAAAGAGTGGTGCAATTAAATACATTTTTATTCAACTTTCTCATAGCTACCCCTAAAATTTTTATCTTTAAATAATCCATATCCTAAATTTTATTTACACTATAAACTGTTCCTATATTTTAATGGTATGTTTGCTTTAAAAGGGGTTGTTGGCTTTAATAGCTCAGTTATTATCTTTGTAAACTAACATTCCACATTCCTCCTAACTAAATCCTAGCAAATCATCTGTGCTTGCATTTGGAACATACATTCCACCACTGAAAATAAAATTTAAGCCAAATAAATGTTCTGTTCAAGTTAATATACATAAAATGAATAGCTAAACATAGATCAATATTGATGGATTTAACATTAGGTTTGTTAGTGGCAAGAAGGTCATGATATGCAATACACCCAAGAGGATGGAACTAAATAAATTTGATTTCCTGCAACCCCCATTATTTTGTGTTACAATTTTTAATGCTAGAAAGTTTTATCTCTTTAAAAAAAAATTAACAGCTTCTGTTTTTATAAAATGTATCACTAGTGATATGGATCAGAATAAAGGTACAGGTTAGTACCCACATAGGTGGGTAAGTAGGTAAGCAAAACAGGAAGGACCCCAACAGTCGCAGATCTGCAAGTCTGTAAGCCTCAGGTTCTGCCCCAGGACAAGACCAATTTACACCACGGGAGAGCTTTGGTTGAAGCTTAGAACAATGACTTGCAAGAAGGTAGCATCTCATTCCACTGAAATACATCAAAATAAATATATTTTCTCATCTTTGCCCTTCTGTCCTGTCCTTTCAAAGGACCTCATCTCTGGCAAAGCCATCATTTCTAAGATAGGACAGTTGTGGGCACAGCACAAGACCCAAAGTTACAGTACATAGAATCAAATATGGTATACAGTGGCATCAGTCCTTGAGCAACAACCAGTCTTTGAATGACATTTAGTAACTCAAATAATGAGTTTTGGCCTTCAGCTGTAATTTTAATTCTTCAGCTAAAAAAATAAAATTAAAAAAAAAAATCATTAATCATTATTTCAATAGTTTCATTTTTCCCTGTTAACTGGTCAACTGTTAGCCATGTTACAAGCAATGGTTTCTAGCAATTAACCCCGTTCCTCCCCTGCCAGAGCCTGTACAGACCTACAGTCTTCTCTACGGCCTAGACTTACCCTGCTAAGCAAATGTTTCTCCTCCCCTATTCCTTGGCCTTTCCATTCCTCACAGGGCACCTACGTGGACCTTTGGCTGCTGTCTTGACCTGTGACTGTATGTAACCACTTTTTGCTGCTGTTGAATACATACTGGAGTCTAATCTCTGCATGCTAGGAAGTGGGGCTCTGCAGAGGGTATTCTATGCCGGCCCTTTACTGAAGGGGGAAGGAGACAAGGAAAAGAATATTTAAGGATATAAAAAAAAAAACCAACCCTCTACACATTAGAAAACCACAAAAGACCAAGGCAGTCCTCCTAATTTTGAGACACACCACAAACTATTCTTAAGTTCTCTGGCCAAGGCTTGTTAAAAGCAGAACATCCTAATCGTATGAAAAGCAGATGGAGATATTTCCTTACAGAATGAGCCTTAAGTCAAGTGTAACATCTGAAATATATTGTCCACCAAGGATCAAGGCAAAAATTCAGTGTTAAAGGCACCCTGCGTGCAAAGGCATTAGGTGCCATGTCTGCAACACACCCGGCCCGCAGCCCAGCTGTCCCAGAGGTGGTAGTGCCTCACCCGGTCCTCAGCCACTCCCCAGCGGGGCAGGGATCTCCCACCCGTCCTGTGTCCAGTATGTCCGGTCCCTGCAGATATTCTGGAGGCCTCAGGACTTCTCGGGAAGCCTTTAGCAGTTGTTTTGGCACTTAAATCCTGTTCTCTCTGTCTGTGCTTGGAGAAGCCCTATGAAACTCTGAGCCCTGGCTGAAAATACAGTGGTGAGGACTAAATTAAAGTAAAATTTAGTAATGGGGCCCAAATGTTAACATGCTGTATTTATCTCAAACTTATTAACATTCCTATGAGTCTCTGAAACACTTTATTACTGATACATGGGATTGTGCTGCTATAATAGGCTTCCCTGAGGAGTAACTAGGACTCCAGCTGTACTGCAGGATATGTTCTACTACATATTATAGGGTTAAATGGTGCTGTCTGTTATCTCCACAATATGCGTATTAGGAGTGTAAATGAGGGAGCTCAGTTGAGAAACCTGAAGTCTGCACTGAAACACCAAAAATGTTTGTGCTATTATTGAAAAAGTGAAGGGTCCCTTTTTCCAGTTGCAAACAACTTAGTCATATGATTGATGTAGAAAACTTAACACCTCTGCCAGCAAAAAAATGAAGCTGTGTCTAAAGTAACTCTACCTAGCAGTGTTACAGGAGTGCAAGCTCACCTGAGCACAGAAGGCAGTCACAGTGTAAAACTGTAAAATGCAAAGCCGTTTACCACCTGTTAAAAATGGTTAGCAAAGGCAACAATGATGCTAAGCCATTTAGGTCCCTCCCTCTGCTAAAAAGCCAGAAAGATAGTATTTCTTCCTATGCAGCATGAGAAAAGCCTGATTAACTGAACTGTTGACAGAAGTGACATGAACGCTCCATCAAAACAGTTAAAATGAAAATAGTCACTCCCAATATATGGCAGGAAAGTGGACATAACTTTGCAGAAAAGAAATGCACTCTCTGCAAAGGCTGTGCATACCTGCGTGTACTGGTTTTGGCTGGGCTAGAGTTAATTTTCTTCATAGTAGCCAGAATGGGGCTATGTTTTGGATTTGTGCTGAAAACAGTGTTGGTAATTCAGGTATATTTTAATTACTGCTGAGCAGTGGCTTGCACAGAGCCAAGGCCTTTTCTGCTCCTCACCCCAGCCCACCAGCGAGGAGGCTGGGGGGGCACAAGGAGTTGGAGGGGACACAGCCGGGACAGCTGACCCCGACTGACCCAA
>JANZLQ010000092.1:30806315-30833815 GCA_026212715.1 Elanus axillaris
ACCCAAGGGATATCCCAGACCCTGGGATGTCATGCTCAGTATATAAAGCTGGGGGAAGAAAAAGGAAGGGGGGGATGTTCAGAGTGATGGTGTTTGTCTTCCTAAATCACCGTTACGCATGATGGAGCCCTGCTTTCCTGGAGATGGCTGAACACCTGCCTGCCCACGGGAAGTGGGGAACGAATTCCTTGTTTTGCTTTGTTTGTGTGCACAGCTTTTGCTTTACCTCTTAGACTGTCTTTATCTCAACCCACAAGTTTTCTCACTTTTACTCTTCTGGTTCTCTCCCCTGTCCTACCGAGGGGGGGAATGAGCAAGTGGCTGTGTGGTGTTTAGTTGCCAGCTGGGGTTCAACCACAACAACCTGGGATGTTCAGAAAGGATTGTAGGTTACAGGAGCCCTCAAAGTTCAACTTCTGGTTATTCTGCAGCACAAGTAGGTCAAGAACACCCACGTCAGCTCATCACAAGATGCAGTGCTGGTGACTGCACTCCTCTGCAAGCTGCTCTGTGCTTAACTTGTAGTTTGAGTTGTGTTCCCCGTGATAATCTAATCTCCATGCCCCTTGCTGCAAGTTGAACAGATTAACTTTTGTCTTGCCCTTGGTAGACACGTAGAACATTTGATCAGCACCCATTTTATAACAACATTTTTTTTTAAACATAGCTAAAGACTGTTATCATGTCCCTGCTCAGAGTTCTTGTTTCTAGACTAAACAAATCCAATTCTTTTAACTTTTCCTCATAGGTCATGTTTGCAAAACCTCTAATCATTCTTGTTGATCTCCTCTGGATTCTCTCCAATTTGCCTCCATCTTTCTTAATGTCACCAACTTCAGCAGAAGTTTTGCAGCTTGGAGAATTGTTTCTTGATGCAGAAGTCACCTGACACCCTGACCTTTAGCTCAACAATGAGGAATAGCATACAAGCTTCCTTAAAGAAAATGGTATTACATATATACTGTCATGTATATTTAGTGTCATGCCACCTGCTTGCCACATCAAACGACTACTTTGCCTTAACAGCAACAAAGCAACAACAAACAATAAAAAAGCTTCTTCTTTTGTGAGCTGCTGTATAGACAGTCTTATTGTATAACTTAAAAATAAAAGAAAGCACAGCTAAGCTGTTTTACAATGCTATTAAAAAAACTCATTTTTTTCTCTCCACATCTCAAAAAAGCAAAGCAATTTCAAGAAAACAGAACAGACCAACAGAAAACTGCAGGGAAAAAAAAGCCATGATACCCACTGTTAAATAGATGTTAGCCAAATTTACAGGGGAGTGAGTAAAATAGCCTATAATTAAAAGAAAGGGAATAGCACATCAAGCCTTTATCTCAGGCTGGATGTTAAAATGAGTGTAAGTCTTCTTTGACAGGTCTGCGAGTCAAACTTCTCACAGGCAGCAACTCACAGGACTTACCTTCTTCACTGAAGACTGTGAAGTCCAACAAGCAGCACTTCCTATGAGAACAACCAGCAGGGAAATCCAGAGGCTGGTCACATTAAGGAGATTACCTAACCAGCATACAGAAGCCAGTAATGTTCTCCAAACCACCTCTCAGCTCCTCTTTAAGGCAGTAAACACCTAAGTTTCTGCCAGCTGAGGAGTGCCAAGCTCCCTGGCTGCTGATGACCTCCAGGTGAGGTGTGGTGGGCTGAGCTGTGGAGCTTGTGGGGTCTGGTCCAAGTTGTCCTGGGGGATGCCCACTACCTGGGTTCAGAAAGAAAATGTGCCGAGAGCAGCTCAGCCTACTGGAAAACCTCCTCTAGAACATGGCAAAGCATGAGTGGAAGGGAGAGCTCTGGCTGCTGGGCTGCAAGCTGGGATGCTGCGATCTCCAGCTCCAGAGGAGGGCTTGCAGCTGGGATGCTGAGCAGATGGCAGGCAGCACCTATCTGGGCTCCATTAGCCAAGGGTAGTATCACAGATGCTTCAGCTACTCTCCAGAGTATTTCATGTCTACATTCTTGGTTATGGTGCTGTGTATCTGACCAGCTTCAAAAAATCCCCATGTGGCCAAGAGACCTTCCCTGCTATATGTAGGGCAGCCTGGGTGCCCAGCAGAGCGCTTCTTCGGTCCAGGGGATGGCTGTGTAGAGCAGAAGGGACAGGCGGGTCAGAAACTTCAGTGGTCTGGTGCTGGGTGTCTCTGACGGGTTTGTGACATTTATCATCCCACACACAACAACCTCTTAGAAGAGAAGTCTGAACGGGTTTGCAAGAAAACACAGCACATGGCCTATAGCAAGGCTTTCGGAAGAGGGCAGGGAGGAAAATGTGATTGCAGAGCACACTGCTTACAGAGGACTGTGCCAAGCTCTGGGCTGTGTCCAGCAGAAGAGGGGTTACAGCAGTTTTCAGAGTGGAGGAACAAGGCTAAGAGGCAGTATTACCTGTGTTGAGAGTGTTTCTATGGGGTTAGAACTGTTTACAATATAACGTGCCTGCACCTGTGGGTTGGTGTGGTTTTGCCTGCTGTTCAGTGCTTCCCGAGAAGCTGCTAATACACCATAGCTGATGAGACTGCTGTTTTGATCTCTCCCTCCCTGGAATCTCTTCTAGTGCCTTTAATAAAAGCCCTATTAAGGAAGTACAAGTGGGTGCCTTGTGCTTGTTCAATACCTAATTTATATTTTTAACACTAAATAGTCAAACACATGCTCTGAATTTGTGCTTTTTTAAATCTAATAGTTTCTTGCTGGAGACTTACACACATTTTGTATCACATATTCCCTTTTTTCTTTTGGTTTTTTTGGGTGTTCTCACACCCTGCCCAAATCTTACATTGAAATTAAGAGGCACGCTGAAGCCCTGTCGTTCAAATTATCGATGGTAAGTAGTCTGTCAGGGGGGATGGTTGTATTAGAACACTTACCACATAAAAAAAGAAGCATATGGCATTTACAAAATCTGGGCCAACGAAGAAGGAAAGGGTCAGGTTCACTCCCAAAACAAGAGCAAGCAACTCCTGAGGGTTATACATGGATTCAGTTCAGAGGGAGCTGGAGAATCTCATATATTTTGAAATCATGGGGGGTATGAAATCAGCGTAAGTTACAGCTGCCCTTAGGTGCTTTCTTTTGAGTGGCCAGTGCCACAATCATTCAGCAAAGCACATTGATCTCACTGACTTTGGCAGAATTATAGGGGGTCTGTTTGCATGAACCATTGCTGAACAATTTATCTGATGTATTAATCATCTCTTAGATAAGAGTATCCAGACTGTAGATTTTTCTTGCAACCCAATTTCTCTCTCATGGTCTTTTGTTGTTGTTGGGTTTTCACATGAAATTTTAAAATTGCCTTTTTTTTTTTTTAAATGCTTAGGATCCCAGTGTCCATTTTGACGCACTATGAAGTACAGGCTACCACGTAGGAGTGCTCTGTAGTCTTCAGAGACAACAGAGAAGTGCGAGTCTCTGTTTCCCCTTTCTGACAGCACCTCTGTTTTGGAAATCGATTTGTCTTCACGGTGGCAAATGAAAATCAAGACCCTATTTTTCTTTCATCTTCCAAATGCACAGGTAAGGGGCAAAAAGTGAACAATTTATTAGAGACGGGAAGAATTAGTATAATTTATAGGGTTGATGTGGCTATTTTACCCACTTCTAGTAATCCCCCCATGAAACTTGTCTATGCTGCTAGTATGGTAACTCAGGTTATGTTACAGTGTGCTGAGGGCAGTGTCCCAGCCACCTTGAAGATGAGGCTTCCCTGCCACGCAGAGGGCAAGCCCTGCTTCTATCGCCCAGGCTGCGCCCTGCGGGAGCCTCCTCTCTCCATACCACACAGCCACAGCCTTTAGGAGAAGAGGACTTTCTCAGTGACACCTGCCTCCCTCCCCACACCTAGTACGAATCACTGCTGGTCAGTTTTTTTTGTCCTCAAACTATCCCCAATACACAGAGAGCACTGAAATACATTTTGCAGAATATCTCCATCTGCTCTGCCCTTCTCTGCAGCTCTGCGACATTGCATGCTCAACTTCCCGGCACAGTAAATGGGAATTAATGCGGAGAAGTCCACGGCTGGCCCCGACCAGCCGGCCCCTGCCCTCCAGTGTTAATCTGCTGCACACTGTAACCGTGGTTAAGTCATTTCTTGCTCCCCAGTTACTGGTGTACCCCAATAATGACTCTTCTAAAGTGGTGCTTTAACTCCAATAATTTCCAGAGACATTTAATATTGGGAACCCGTTCTTCTGGGCTCCTCCAAGCACAGTCCTGTGATGAATTCATGTTTTAGCACAAGGCAGAGCGCACACAGAAAATTTTCAGCCATTCAGAGGTACAAAAAGCAGTAATCTTAGCCTGAAACAATTGTACTGAACTGAAGCTCTACTCTTCTTTTCTAGATCTACTTTTAAGATCCCTGTCAAAACAGCCCTTCAAACACATTTGATTGGGTTGGGGCTCATCACACTGTCACCAACTCACTTTTCATTAGGCTGTTGCTCTCTGTTAGCCTAGCCAAGCAGAAGAACTCAAACACATGCACAAATTAAATCGACATCCAAACTCCACCAATATACAAAGCAATTTAAATGATATTCATTAGAGCGATGACAAGTCCTGATGAGGCTTTCAGGAGCGGAGTCCTTCAGCTTCTGCCGACTCGGTTTCATGGTCATTGAGGCGTAACTGCAGTGACTGTACCTCCAGTTTAGAAAAAAAAAAGCCGAGAATATGACTCCGCTTCCTGACACACCTACCTCATTCTCCCTCTCTGCACAGGTTTACATCTGAGCACAGGCTTCAAGCTTTTCTTACAGCTCTTCACAGGCTTTAGATCATATACATGCTTCAGCAAATCCCCTTCCTTTCCCCACCACCTACAAATGCGCCAATTAAAAAGAATTCCATTTTCAAGTAATTTCATTTCACTTGGCTAGAAAGGTCACTAACTCACAATTACGATGGCTATAAACATGTCCCCAGTTTCCTACCATGCAAGAATGAATGTGATATGTTGAAGCTTAATAAAGAAGTATTTTTCATTGTTAATTTTTACTAAAGTTTAAAAGTTACCCTCTCTCCATTTGTATTTTTGATACTAAAAAAAACCCCACCAAACCAAGATGGACACTATCTTCTCCACAGGGAGTGGAATGGGGCTGACAGGTCTAATATAGGCTTTTCCACAGTGCCAAATCATTTGCAATTCATTTCCCTTGCGACCAAAGTCCTTAATTCAGGCATCAAGAGGTAAGAGATCAGAAAATTAGCTCGCTATTTGGTTACAAAGTCCACTCTGCCACTTGCAAAGCTTAAGCATATCGAGGAAGAAATGCACATCCTCACGCTAATGTGACACTAGGAAAACCCAGTGGCTGACATGAGGGGCACATAATCATTGTAGCTTAGGTATGGAAGACATCACTATTAGCTGTGAAGAGCTCTACCACCCGCCCCCAGCCGGGAAACGGGGCCATGACTGGCACTACCATTTTCTACTTCTTTTTGCTTGCTCTACAACAAATTTTATTTTTTGAAACAGGCTAAGAATTTTAAAACCATTATATCCAGCAAATGTCTTGTTATGACTCAAAAATTTCTTTTTTTGGCCTGGCTGCCTTAGGTTGTAATTTTTCATTTTAGTTCCTAAACACTCCTGCAATGGAAGACAGGCACACTGGTATACAAGTTAAGTATGATTTGCAGTTGCGTATTTTCATTTCAATAAAGGTTATCTATATATGAACTTGGTGAGTGGTCTAGACATATCCATCTCTCCCAAAAAAGTCTATCTGATTTTAATTCTCTTAAAAGATTATTTAACCAGAAGTGCATTTCAAGCTATAAATAAAGCAAAGTGAACCAAGCAACAGCTGCTAAGGAAGTTAATGTGTCCCATGTATACATCGTAATATACTGCTGAAAAACAAACAAACAAAACACTACCCTAACACATAAGCTGGATACTAAGTAAAAAGGAAGATGGGGTTTACATGTAAAAAATGAATTTATGTAACACCACCACTGTATTTGCATATGTACTAGATAATGAATACAGCACATAAGCAACATAGTAGTAAAACTTAGTCATCTTTTTCATGCTGAACATTTAGTTAAAATAATTGCCCCAAACCAAAGCCTGAAAACAGACTGTAACCGCACAGATTACTCCAACGCTTTCAGACATGTATAATGATGCGTTAATACGTAGTTCTGCTCTCTTCCATAAATGACCCTGATTCTTTCTTCCTTCACTGGTAAAAAATTGACTTCTTACGCAAATACTCTTCAATGAGGGCTGTAGTATCATGGTCTTAAAACATACAGCTTTTCATCATTATAGGATAATTACTGAAAACTCAACAAAATTCACTGCTACCACACCCTGAACAACAGAGCCGCTTTCATATTCTGAGATGGCAGTATGATAATTATTTCTTGTTCTCTCATTTACCTACAGCAGGTCAACCAAGGGCTGGAAGGCACATCTTGGCATGAAGTCCCAGGAGAAGAGAATTTACTGGGTTTTTTTGCTGGAGACTGTATGTATTTGCTAGCAATACCCAAGGGAATTACACATTTGTATTTCCACTGCTAAAATGGTAACTGTCCAGTCAAGTATTAAGAGCTATTTCATCCTATGCTAAGAAGACAATCTAGTGACTTTTAAAAATTTGAGTAATATTGAAACTCCTTTTTTTTTTTTTTTTTTTTTTTTACTTTGCTTGATAAGTTCTGGTTTTATGACCATGCTCGGTATTTCAGCTCTGTGGATCAGCGTGGGTAACAGACTACCTAACAAAGCTCCAACATATTCTTGCAACAAAAAGTTACCCAAACAAAGCAGGCAAAAATAATTGTAATAATTTGATATTTTTCTAGGAAATACATAAGGCTCTCTGGAGGCGTATTTTAAAATCGCAAATTTATTAATTAAATTTAGCCTTATTACCAGTTGTCTCTGTTCCGCTTGCACCACAGTTCTTTTTCTGTTGCAGCTGAAATAAGAACTTGCAAAATTAAGGAAGGTTCTTCCCTTCAGTACACGCCAGTATTTTTTTTAAATCTCAAAGTATAGCCAAATTTTTTGCTGTCATAAAATGCAGAGTCATATCTGTGTCTAGCTTTATATAGCAAGATACATAGCCATATTAAAATGCAACATATAATTCCTACATTGATAACTAATCTGCCTTGCTTTGGATAGCGTTTACCACAAAAGCAACTGCATAATTAAAACAATATACTTTTGATTTTAATACAAAAATATGATGAAGATTCTAGAAAGATTTCAATTTCAGAAACAGTTCCTTACACTAGCTTAAAAGTCACATTTCAGTTAATTATAGATTTCTTACTCACTGAAACTTAAAGATACACTCACTGATTATTTTTTTTTTTGCTAAATGTTGACTCCAGTGAACAGCTCTCTAAGATCTGGCATATTGATTTCTTGTTGTGAAGTGAGCTGTTCAAGCTCCATTTAAGATTTTCATCTTGCATGTAGCCCTGAGCACATCATAGCACCATAAATTAGTTAAATTGCACATTTATCACAAATGTTATTTTAAGATACTGCGTAAATGTGATGGCTGGAAGATATACAGTATGCTGCAACAAGGCACTACTTGGGTGGGGTTAGACCAGGGTCACCTTTATACACCTGTGATTTAAAGCTCGTCCCACCCCATCACAATTTCATTTTTAAACTCCTTCCTGAGGCATTTTGTTTTCTCTCTCACTTGATCTGCATATTTCTAAATAAAATATCAAATGCAAAGCAAAAGTCAGAACTCAGATGTGTATTTTAAAATCCTGCATCCACACCTTCACATTCACTAATAGGAAAAAAATTATCTTAACATAGCTAGGTTGGTGATTTGGTTAGCACTAATAGTTACCATGCCAATATACATATCAGTGCATGGATGGAAAGAACATTATTCTAGTTCATTGATTCTCTAAATTCTTTATAATGTGAAATCACATTGGTATGCCAGTCCTGGAGGTTCTGAAATGCAAGCTGAACTTTATTTTAATAAATTTGGGATATGCAGATCCTGACCAGCCATTCATTTGCAAAGTTTCAAGCGTATTTAAAAAAAAGTATTAAAAAGTCATTTCTGGTGCACACTAACAGATATGGTTGGTTCCTGAATTTTTACCCAGTACGACCCCCTCACTGCACATTGAGACCTAGGTAAGCCAGGCCCAAGAACTGACTTTTATCAGATTAAGTGTAGTTGCATCAGTGGTACTTGCTGTCTGCAGTCATTGAGCTCTTGTATTTTAGGAACAAGAAGGAACACTGCAAAAAACTCGGCAGTCTCTTGCTTTACTCCCTCCCATGTCCCAGATAAGAGTATTGCGTATAGAGCTTTTAGCATTACTATTACAAGTCAATGGTGCATCTTAAAAATACATTGATTGACAATATATGCAATAATCTGCCAGTCTCCTCCTTATGTGTAAATTTCTGGTTTGCAACCAAATACTATATTTAAGCTGTTATAATTTTCAAAGGAGGAATTCTCTGCTATAGATGTAAAAAGTTTGGCTGCATTTAAACTGAGATCACCTATTTGCAAAAAATGTGGACAGCCACCCAGGAAGCTTCATGAAAGACTTCAGCCAGCCAGGTTGCCTCTCCTAACTGAGGGGGGCTCCTGGGATGGTAGAGTCAACCAGTAAAACAGAATGCTGCAAGTTTATTGCTGGAATTTGAGCTGAGGCCATTAACACTGACACACAAATGACCTTAAAATCAGATACAACTGTGAGCCAAAAAAGGAGGAAAAAACCCAGAGCCCTAATCATTGATCCCATTCACTAGGTCTGCTTAGCAGTATTTGCTATAGAATGAACAGAACACCCTGAGACATAGTACCGGCCTTTACAATTACAGAGAAAGACGGAAGGAAAGACGAGGAAAGGGAAAGGGGAAGGGGAAGGGGAAGGGGAAAAGGGGACCAAAGATTTAATTAGTTGCTTACTGAAAGAGTGTTTTTTTAAAAAAAAGAAAGGAAACTCTGTGCATTTGACATTTGGCTGCTAGTTATTACTTGAGACATGATTCTTAAGTGCTGTAATGGTGGTATTGGTTCCCATGTAACCATCTCCAGAGTCTGCGTTCACCTGACTGGCAAAAGACATTATTTACATGCATAGTAATATAGGTGCTTCGGAGATGCAAATTGTTTTCAATGGTTTTGATGGGATGACCTGTCAAGACCAGTAAAAGTCTGTCATTATCATATAAATGTTCCCGCCTGTTTGCATTTGTTTGGCATGTTTTTATTCATCTTCTTTTCCCCTCTTGCTCTCTGCTGTGAATGCCATACAACAGCAGGCAGGGCCGTAAGAGGACTCCCTTCAAAATCACAAAGTTTAAGTCATCGGCCTCAGGTTCGTTCTGTCATTTGAAAATGCTGAGTAGATGGAAAGGGATTCTCTAAGCTGCGAAATACACACCAATGCAACCTGCAGACCGTGCTCAGTACGTTCAGGGGAAACGTGTGCGAGTAGTAGTATCCGCCTGGGTCTGAATACACAGCACAGCAAACCACCTATTTGCTTATAAACCCCATCTTCACAGTCAGCCTTACCTGATGTTTAAAAAGGAGTTGTAACGCTCATTTATCTTTTCTGGAGGAAAAAAAATCTGTTAATGCAGCCTTTGAATAAGTGCTACCCTGCTCTTTAAATGCTAAAGTTCACTAAAACTCCAGTGATTTATGTGAAGCTTTTGACTGCCAGCACCTGGCAGATGAAGAAACCTACTCAAGCTTCAGTCATAAACAGATAGCATACAATTTAATTTTAATGTGCTCGTTAGTCGTAGCACATTTCAGACATAATTGTGAACGCAACACAAAATTATAGCAAAAAGACAATTTTAATGCTGCTGTAGAAAAAAAGGTTATATGAAGAGTCATATAATGGTGCTTCATTGTCAACAACAAAACAGGGCACAGAGTGCATTACAGTGTCTGTGCTGTTTACATGCCAATATTTTATACATAGATTCTCATATGGTGTCAGCTGTCAGTTACTTCTGCAAATTAACTGCCAAAAATGGAGACGAACAGAATCACTTAGTGTGCTGGTAACCACGGGTTACCTTTCATATGCCTAAAGATAAAGCTGCAGTATGGAATCTTGGGAGAATAATTAGGCAGAACAAAACAGAAAGTTACCAATTGAAATAAAAAGGCATTCTACAATAGGAAATAACAACCAAGAGCGCTTATAAATAAGTAAAAGAGGTTATATCACAGAATGCCTCATAACTTTTAAGCAAAGTATTACAGTACAAACATTTTAAAGGCTTTATCAATGTTTAGGAAATACAGTACAAGTTTTTCAAATAGATTTAACCCTTTGAGCACTGAGTTTATTTTGAAATTTTTTTTTTTTTTTTTTTTTACTAATAAATACCTTTAAAAGTCATGTTGTGCAAAACAGTTAGAATGCATGCCAGGAGTGCAGTCCATGGCTTCTGTTTCTTCAGACGGTTTAAAAAACCAAACCAAAACAAAACAACAAAAAAAATGATAGCAACACTAATAAATATGTATAATTTAAACATGAACCTCTATTAATATAGATGTACTGTATAGCAAAACAAAACAAAACATACTTTGCTTTAAGAATAATGTTTCTGAATACTTTATAAATGTTATTTGTGGTATCTTTCATCATATAATTTACAATGTTTGGATGTTAAAAGAAAAACCGTTAGATCTAAAAAATGAAATATACACTATATATAGGTACAGTTTATACCTGGGGCTTATCAGGTACAAAAAACACTGTTGCTAAAAATGCTGAAGAAAAAGAAAATGGCATTAACCACAATCACATTTTCCATAAGAGATTTTGAAATCTATACAATATATACATCTATGTTTCAATGTGAAAATTATATTTTTAAATTTCAAGGTGTGAGCCACCTCTGCATAAATGGAGGTTCATATTAGTAATCAGAACTAAGCTGGTAAGGGTTTAAAAAAACCATATCCATACATTTTTACCAAATTAATGCAAAAGTGCTTCAAAGTACTCAGAGGGCTAAAGATTATAGGGTGAGAAATACCAGCACACTTAGGTCACATGAAAAAAGTGCACCAGAATTAGTTATAAATGCTTAATTAAACTGTCTGTTAATGCATGCAGCTTGATGCATCAGAGGGATGCACAGCAACTAAATCCAATTTACACAAAGTTCCAAACACTTACCACTGCATTTTAACCTTCATATTTTACCAGTAACAACAGCTGATTATGCACCTCTATTTAAACACTGTACAGTTATACAAAACAGTTCAGCCCAGAGCGACTCTGGAGTTAAAATAAGAACATGTGCCAAGAACTAAACAGTAGCTTTAAGGCGTCTTTGACAGTTTTCCTCAAAGCAAATTACAGTTATTTTAATCAAAAGCAAATGCTACTGCTTCTCTAACTCTGAAACATACAGAAGATGATCCTCTGGTGACTTCCCATGTGTTTTACTAAGATGAAGTTTAACAGCATGCTTGCTTGCAAAAGTCCTGTTACAAAGTTTGCACTGATAAGAAGTTCCGATATCTTCCTCTGGAGAGGACGTCACCAGTTTTTCAGACGGTGACTTTGCTTGTGCTATCTGATTGTTAATCTGTTCACTGGACAGTTTGGACAAGTCTCTTAACCTGAAACCCAGATGCGATTCAAGATGACTGATATAAGTTGAAGGAGTTCTGATCTGTGAAGCACAGTCGTTACAAAAGAACACTGGGTGCCCAGTGTCCAAATTTTTAAGGAACTTAGTTCCCCCCGTCCTTCGGAGCTGGTATTTCACATTGGCTAGCCAGTGGCTAATTGTGGTCATTGAAAGTCCCGTAAACCTGGAAATGTGCATTCTTTCTTGAGGGCTCAAGTCTGACATGATGTATTTCCCCTCTGAAGTCTGCCGTAAACTAGCTGCAAACTGGGCCTGCAATATGAGCAAGTGCTGAGGATTCCAGTTAGACTGACGTCCCTTCCTTTTCTGAGCTGGTGTACTCTCTTCTGGTTCCTCTATTGTGGTACCATCAATGTCAGATTTCTCAGATATGCTGGAAGGTGTGGAAGATTTTGATGTGTGACTTTCTGTCAGGTTCTTCAGCATATCAGATATATCTGACAAGGCATTCTCGCGTAGCGGCGAGTTTGACATGAATGACACGACTGCAGATGTCTTTGCTGTTGTCACTGTAGATGAAGAAGATGCAGAAGATGTCGATGTGGATGACAAAAGCGCTGAACCCAAAGAGCAGCTTTTGTCACTCTTGCCTTTCGTCAAATCTATGGGTTGGTCATTGTTGACATGATAAAAATAACGGTCTAAGTGGTCTGGTTTTTTGGACTGTAGAGGTGGGGTGGCCACTGCAGCCTTTTCCGCCAAACTGTTGCTCATTTTAAAAAGCATGCTCATTGGATCCAAAGCGGGCAAAGACGGTTTTGCTGCCTTCCCAAGGTGAATATTCATGACGGACTGCAGTGCACTTAATGGATTTACAAATGGCTGTTCGGGAGGATGATCAGTAATGATAGCTGTGCTGCTACTCAAAGAACTTACAATGGACTTGACAGGCTCTTTCCCATTTTCCACAGGTTCTACAGTTGGACTATCCTTGCAACCATCTCTCTGAGGGCCTGGGCTGTTCTGCTGGCTTTTGAAGCCACCATCATTGGAGGACTCCATCTTAAGGGGTTCACTGACTTCGCTACTGCATGGTGAAGGCGTCGCACGCTTCATTGGAGAAAGCTTTCCTTCAGGCTCTTTCATTTTTTCCTCCACTTTAGCCACCTTCTCGGTGACTTTCTTTACCAACTCTTCCATGGCGTGGAAGTTTGTTTTTGGCACAGGTGAGGTCTGACTGCTTGGTGGAGACACCAAGGGCTGGCTTTTAGTTGGAGACACTAGGTCATTGTTTCCAAACATAGGTTTTAATGGTGTACTCTTCCCAGATGAACCCAATGACAGCTTCATCATATTAGGCAGCTGATAGGCAGCATGAATGCTGGGGTAGCCACCCCAGCTTGGTGTGCCATTCTGGGCTTTGTTTATAGCTGATGTAACTGTGTTTTCTAAAGACTTCAATATATCTAATCCCCCCTTAGGGCTTTCTTCTAGGTCATTTTCAGTCAAGTAATGGTATTTTGAGGAGATATCATACTTCTCCTCATCTTCACTTGACTTTTCTTTGTCTTTCATTTTCTCATCAGCACTGCCTCTTTCTTTATCTACTTCTTTTTTTATTTCAACATTTAATTTAGGGGAAACACTAGAAGGTGTATTGGAAGGAGACGTAAAAGTGGTGGCAGCTAGTGGCACAGACTGGACTTTCTCATCTACTAAGGACGTTATTGTTGGTGTTGCTGGGGCTTCTATAATTGGCTTTCCTTTTTTCATGGCAGAGTTGGTGACTTTAATAAAATGTCCCGTCACCATCATGTGAGCCGTGAGTTCCTGCAGGGTGTCATGCGAACTTCCGCACTCCATGCACTTCAGAATTTGAGATTTCCTCGCCTCAAAGTGCCAGGCATAGCTGGCACCGTTCTGGTGACCATAGCGATTATTTGGCGTAATGTAAGGATTAGAATTCTTCTGAAGTGCATCATTGGTATCTGAGATTGTTGCTTTTGGTGTCCCACCTGTAGAGTCTGGAGAACTTGGAAGTTCAAGCTCCAGTGATGCTTTCTTTCTAGTAGCTGGGATGATTTTCGCTGCCACAGGTGTCACAGGTGCCTTCAGAGGCACTTGTTGGTAGTGTTTTGTTTTGATCATATGAACACTCAAATCCTGAAGAGATTCAAATGAATGACCACAGTACATACACTTTAATACTTTCTGGGCATCTTCTTTCCCTTCCATTTCAAGCAAAGAACGTTTACGAGGTTTGGACCATCTTTTGGGGTTATTGTTATCAGTTTCATGGTTGTCATCTCGATAATGTCCCGTTTCATTCATGTGCACTGTTAATTCTACTAAAGTATCATAGGCAGCGCTGCAGTCTTTACAGCGGAATTTACTGGCTCCAGTAAATATAGAGCCATAAAGCTTACTGCTTTGTCTGTACAATTGAACTGTGCTAAAAAGACTTGGTTCAGGAAGAATTCTGCTCTGAGAAACTTGCTGCAGTGTTTTAGCCATAGCAGTCTGGTGCCAGTCAAAGCTGCCACTTCCACAACTGCTACTGCTGCTGCTGCTACTGCTGCTGCTACCATTGTTTTTTTCTGAAATCGGCTGGTGAAGGTTCAAATTGAGATTGGACCAGTAGGAATTGGAGAGGAAGTTATTATATACGGCTTTCATTTGTTCTAAACTATCAGATACAGTAGAGTCTTCCAGTGGTATCGAAACCTCCTTGCTCTCTTCCTCATTTTTTATAGAGCTGCTCTCGAAGTCTGCCATGCGGTCACTTGTCTCACTGATATGTGACTCACTGTCCATTTCATGGCTAGAAAATTCAGCTGCTGGAGAGTTTTGGTAGCTTTGGCAGTTCTTACTGAAGTCTTTTTCTGGACATGCGTATTTTGCTGAAGGCTCCCCGTCAACTGCATTTTCATCAGGTTCCACATCTTCTTCCACCAGTGCTGCTGCTTTTAGTTCGTCTGAAACATAGGCTATTATGAAGAGAAGAAAATACAAGTTAGTTTCTGCTGATCATACTTTTGCTTAAGTGTTTTAGCCAAAGGAGTGTACTTATTTGTAAAATTAAACAGTTAAAATTTAGTGTTTCTTCAGAGCAAGAAAAAAATCTGCTCTTCAAACATAATTTGCCACCTTATTCTTCTCAAGGGGCAACAGCTTGAAATTAAAACTAAATTTGAAATTAATGAAGCACATTCTGGAGGTGGCATTCATTTCTAAAGTAATAAATTACTTGTATCAACCTCAGAGACAGCAGTTCCTGTCTGTCAATTAATATGTCTTATGCTTCTCCTACCCCTAATGCATTTCTTAACAGACAGATTCACAATATAAATTAAGCAAGCATTTTTTGCTCATTACAATTTTGAGACTCAATCTTTAATAAATACAGAGTACAACAAACATCCAAAATTTCTACAAAGTAAAAAAATCCCCAGTTACAATAACCAAAAAAATGAGATTTTTTAAGAAGTTTTCATTACTGGTAGTATCATATTTTAGAGGAGGAGATGGTAAAAGCAGGTGACGCAACCTTTTGAAACAACTCACTGAGAGCGATTTGAGGATATTCATTATGGGTGTAACAAATGACCCATTCACATTTAAACATACCTTTCTCAACAAGAAAGCCCGTGCAGAATTATGTCAGGAGCTAGTTCAAGAAAATTGGTATGCTGTACTCATTCCTGCTGTATAAATATATACCAGACCTTCCAGTGGACCTTACAAATGTCAAAGTGTTTGCTCTTTAGACTACTTTGTCAATATTTACTCAGCATAAGCTACACGGACACCCAACAGGGATCCTGTCTTTTTCTTCCCCCTCAACTAATGCAACTGGTGATGTAAATCTAAGATACTCTTCCTGAATAGGATAGTTGGGAACTGACAGTAAACATTTCTTTTTTTTCTTCCATGGCGCTTCTGTGCACATATTCTACATATACTAGGAATACCTAAGTTTTTCCCGTAGGCAAGAAAACTATGGAAACATTAAGAGAAGGATCATTAACTGATCAAAATGATCTATTTCCATATAATGCATTAATTTATAGCTAAGCAGAAAAGCAAAAAATGGAATATGGCTGTTCTGTATTAAGTGGAATTTAAAATTTACTTGCAATCTCTCATAAATAAAAATAAAAAATGAAAAAAAAACAGATTTCCAGTAGACTCTATGGTTGAAGACACTTGACTTTTGACCTTCTCTGCAGCACATCTGGAATGTGTGGGTACCTTGAACACATTGAATAATCTATAGCTTGTTTATTCAAGCAAGAGCACAGAGAAGATAATAGTTTACACCCCAAAAAGACCTACTTTAACCAACAGAGTGAAAAATGTAGAACAGTATAGTAGATATCACATATACAATATTGAACCTTGCAAACTTCTTTCGGGGAAAATATGTTCAAATGTTATGAGAAAACCACAAAACAAAAAACAACTGTCACAAGTAACAATGAAATCAGGCTTTTAGTTTCACATGGAGTAGTTCTTCATTCAGTTAGGCAATACAAAATATCCACTACTGTTCTTTCACATGGCTGAATGGTAGTGAATCTTCTTCCAAGCATGTAAAGTTATAATCTGATCTTCAGAATAGAAGTTAAACCTTGGAAAGTACAAACATATCACATAAAAGGAACATATAATAGTGGTTAGATATTTCAGCTCAGATAATTTCATTGCAGAAGATTCATGCAGCAAGGGTCCTATTTTTAACATCTGGGAGAACAGAGTCTGAAAGAATTATGTTAAAAACTTTATCACAAGATGTTTCAAAGATGCTGATACAAAGATCAGGCTTTAACAACAAGTATATGTACTCTAATGAAATAGAACTGTGCTGTTTTGCTCTATTTTATGCTTTTTCAAAATATTTTGTAAAATTATTATTTTATGTATATTAAAGTCACAGCAGCAATTTGTAGTAAGGATCAGTGACTATCCTGCAAATACTTGCAATGAAACTACTACAAAAAATCTGACAAGGTGGATTTCATTCAATACTTTCGTTCCCCTATGGATGGTACAGATTGTTTTTCATCTTAATTATTTGTTCCATCATGTTTCTGAACTCTACCAAAAACTGTAGCAAAGGAGACCAAAGCAGTTCAAACTACTCTCTAGAGCTGAAAAATTTTAAATAACCACTGATAATGTGTAAACAACCAGCTATCAACTACCTCTCAACCACGCCATATCCTAGTGATATGAATAAGGAACGATGGAAGGGAAGAATGACAGCGTGAAGCTGATGACTTGGAAGCAAACGTACCCCTTTTCCACCTTGTGGAAGCAGTTTTTCTTTTACAATTCCCATCCCTTTGCCTCTGTTGTGAAACTGAAGAATAATACCCTTTTTATGAGGTAAAGAAAATCCAAGGTATACTGCCACACTGCCTGCATTCTAAAGATCTCTCTCACACCTGTGGGCTGAGATGGCACACCAAAGCACTCTGTAAGCGTACCTGTCTTTTGCTCTTTTTGTCCACTAAGTGCTAGTGTGAGCCTGTGCCACCCACTCCCACCACCACACCACAAACCAAAGCCCCGGGCTCCGTCTGTGCACACCATGGCACGTCCTCCTGGGGACCGGTGCTCACCAACACAAACAGGGGTCACAGAATCAAGCCCCTAATTAGTGTGTTTTTCTTTACATTTTTATTTCTCTTACTGCTGAAATCTTATGAATTTTGTTTGGACTGAAACACTTGTCACATTCACAGTTTTTTTAGAGACTGACTTTTACATCAGGGAAAACCTCCAGCATGCGGCTCATTTAAATGTAAATCTATTTACCTTTCATGCTTTCTTTGCCCTTTTCACCAACTATCAAGCATATTTGCGTGTTAACCAGGAGCTGCCTCCTCTATAGCTGTTCTCCTTCCTAAGCTCAAGTTGCGAAGCCAACTTGTGACATCAGCCTTTGATCCAGAAATGTGGGAAATGAGGCACAAATGACAGTATGGAATTTAACCCAGCAATCCGCAACTTCGATAAACTGACAGTTTGAACAACTCCTTCTGCTCTTTCCCCTGCACAGAGGAGTGGAGGGATGACACATGACGTTACGCCCAACTTCCTTGACCAAAGATTTATGCAACAGATGAGGATGCTCAAGGAAGTTTCTTAGCCAAAGACTTAAACCACCATCCTACACTGGAGTTTAGGCCAGTAGCTTCTAATTCCTTATTCCAAGGGTGGGTCACCTAATCACTTGCCTTCAGGGCACTGTAAGGCCACCCAACAAGTCCTGGACCAACCTGTGATGGCAGACTTGGGACATACTCAAACGTTTTGCAATACCACTAAAGGTAGCTTTAGGGTGGCTGACACGTTTCGTCCTCAGAAAACCCAATTACATTGTTACCAGCACGTGGGACAGAAGAGGAGAGAGGGTTAAGGCCAAACTTCAGTCCTGCGCTAGCAGGGAGTCCGGGACTGCGCGCAGGTACTCATGGAAAGGAGCCATCCTCCAGCCAAGGGAATCTCCGATCCCTCCCTGCCCCACCTGACCTTGCTCAGGGCAGAGAGGTGATCTATATTCTGTCTGAGTACAAATGAAGGCAACAGCTTCACTGCAACGGAAGGAAGGACAAGGAGCCTGTAGCAGAGAAATACCTTGTTTGGTTAAGTACCTACAGGAAGAGCAAAGAGACTATGAGAGCAGAAATAAAATCAGGAGGTGATGATAAAAATTTTTTTTCACTGAGCTTCACTGCCTGGTGGAGACGTCTTTAAGAAGCATGCTCTCCAGCCCACTGTTACTCAGCCATTTCCTTCTTATTTAAAAAAAATAAAATAAATAAAAAAAAAGACTCCCACTTTGATACTTTTCAAGTGTAGAGTAAACGTTTGAAACAGCAGGACATTTGTAAAACTGTTGTTCAATGCCTCGACAGCAAAGTCTGAGGGAAAAAAAACAACTTTAAAGGCAATTCTAATGGCAGAAGAAGTTACCAAGAATGGAAATGAAAGAAATTAGGTGGCTCTGGGTTTTTTGTTTTTCCAGTGTAAAAGAAGAAAAACAATCACAGTTTTCAAAAATGTTTTTAGTTTACATCTCAGGAGGCACTGTAACCCACAGGAAAATTGCCTGCGAGTTGAGCGATGGTGTCACTGTGACATAATACTTGACAAATATAAATATATGGAAAGCAGTTCCCTGGTGTGGCCCTCTGTTTCTAGAGAAGATGAGGATATCAAAGGGTTTCAGAAACCTATTGCAGGTTCAGCCACAGAGAGACCGAGAACAGACAGTTCCCTCATTAATATTTGTTATAATTATTAACTAAACTGCTAGGTAATAATGAAATTAACACATTTGATATCAATACAAGCTGTGGTATAATGCAATTCATTTCCACACAAGAGGGAATTACCTTCATAACTGAGCTATGGATCATTTCTTTGCCAGTGGAAATAAATTGTGATCCATCACTGCCCAAAATGATCTACATACTGTATGTACACTAATAAACTCATATACCTGGCTCTACACAGACACCAGAGATCTACTACGCAAAAGCAGAGAAATATCACCCGTCCACTACCTTTCTGCAGGTAGACGAAGTCCCCGTGCAGCTAAAACAGCTGTTACTTGACTGATGTCCTGGGCCAAACTCAGGAATCTTCTGAGATGCCCACCGGCACAACAGCTACTCGCTCGGACCCCGACTGCTCGAGGTCCCTTTCAGCAGAAAGAGGAAAAACACTGCATGGTTTTTGTCCCTTCCGTGGCAACATCCACCCAGTAACATGGTCAGACACACACCTCCTTGAGCTTGCTTGGAACACAAAACCATATCATTAAAGGCGTATTTTACTGTTCTCCAAAAACCAATTAATCGCACAACTCTTCCCCTATTTCCTGAAAAATGCAGCTGAGACCATATATTTTGGCTCTGATCTATCCAAATATTTCATTTTGATACATTTGAAATGCTTGGTTTAACCATGGTTTTTTCGCCAAGGCTTTTTCCTTTTATTTTAATTAGCTTACTGGGGTATATTTAAACTAGTATATAAGCTCTTTGCTTGAAAAAGTACCAAAACATTCAAATATTCTTCTCACATGAAAAAATGCTTCACTCCAAAAGTTTATCAAAACCACTCATTTCCTTGGAAATATTTTGGCTTCAACCAAATAGCTTTTCAGTAAAAAAAAATACAACCAGCTTTATTATTTATTCATGCATGGTTTGAAATCATTGTGTAATACTAAGGGTCATTTCCCAAACCATCTGATTTTGAGTGCACCTTGAAAAATCTTCTCACCCCTTAAAAAACCTGAACACATACGTATTTCACACTTGAAAAAAAGAGAACGGCGGAATGGGACTGGGAGCAGGAATGCTCCCAATGCTTACGGGATGAATATTATATTCCCAGTCAAAAAGAAAAAGGGAAAAAGGATCACAACAGATCATAAAGTGGAGCTGTGAGTAGGATTCGGCCAGCAAATCTCTCTCTCCAGCCTGACCCCCCCAAGCCGAAGCACAGTGCTGTGAGGGGGCTGCTCCTGCCACAGCCAGTGCTGCGGGCAGTGCAGAGCCTTTTCCTAAATAGCGTTCCCTTTCTGTTTTAAAGCAGACAGCGGCCACCTGAGAAATAACCAGAATATTTTTTTAAGATGTAAGTAACCAATGGAAACACCTCAGAGAGCCCCCAGTTTCGGTGGGACCATTCAGAGTTAAGAGAAGGCTCAGCCTGAACACAAGTCTGGAGAAAGCCAACAGAGAAACAGCAGCACGGAGATGATTTGACTGTGCCAATGAACCTTACTCACAAAATTAATGAACAGAGGCAAAAGAAAACCAGCTCGGTGGATGGAGTCAATCAAAGACCTAATGCAAATGAAGGCATATAAAAGAGTTATATTAGTCTGTTAGAAAACTCCCACTCCGCAGGCCTTCCACTTACAGGAAGAAAGCAAACATTTCACCCACAACATGAGCTATTTCTATACCGAGACTGACTGATAATTCACATGTAACTGAAACTGTATTTGAGACTTCACTACTTGGCAGAGATGTTAGCATATTCCTCATTAGGCGAGAGAAATGGGAGGTAGGAGTGGCTGCCCTGTTTACAAGAGTGGCAAATGACAACACTGTCTCTAAACAGGCATGGCAATACTGATTACCCAGCACCTTGACAGGGACATTATTCCTGTTAGAAAGGTCAAAGGTTCTGTTTCATTGAGGCAGGACTGTCTATTATGGGAGAGAAATGTTATTTCCAAGTGGAGAGGTCAGCACTTCTCTCGCACATCGGCTGAAGTCGCTGGTACCTCGCACTGGAGTACAATTCTACTGCAAGACTGATGATTCTGCCCACTGGCAAGGTCAAGAATATTAATTTTGAACATCTTAATTGGATGTGATGTGCATGATTAATGCTTGTTTAGCTGGAATTTCTGTATGTTGATAAATCGGCAGCCTTTTCAAGCCAATAATAGCGCAGTATCAAGTTATTGGGAATCAGTGTGGATGGATGTGACAAAGCGTACCAATCTACTGGGTGGCTAACACTGGGCACTAGAAACTTTGAAGTGTACTTGTGTCTGTTCTTTCATGAAAATACTGCAGCTGTCTGCCACAGAGAACTCCGAAATAGGCCAGAGGAAGCTAGTCAGCTGCTCTGATCCAGCATCTGGGACCGGTATTACATTTGGAGCAGCCTCAGAGAGCTCAACTCTTCAGTGTCAAGAGTTGAAAATTACACAGACAAGAAAACACAGTGAAGAGATGGTAACAAGAAATGAGTTTCTATGTCGTTAAGATGTGGGCCATCTCAGTGCAGAACAAAGCAAGTCTACAGCAGGCACCTTGTCCTCACGTCACTGTATTCCACACTCCCCTGGTTTTAGTGTAGTTTAAAGAAGGGTACAGGATTCAGGTCTCATTCACTTTAGACTTTAGGATGCCATAGGAAAAGTACCATACAGGCCCCCTACAAAGGAAGAGAGAAAACATTCCAAAAATTGCTACTAATGCTGGTAAGGGAGGCATTAGTTTTTCTGAAACCAAATACTGTTCACATGTTTGTTAAATGAGAGATTCCTATGCAAAGCTCACATTTATGTATTACCTCCATTAAATACACAGTTGATAAAACAGGATGCCATAATATTAAATGACGGCTTAAAAACAACTTAGTACTACTGGACAGCATCATTCTACTGAGGTGTTCAAAAGCTTCGACAAGTGTTTTATTCTTCACAGCAACCCTGTGGAAGAAACATTCTTATCCACAGTTTATAGCTGCAAACCTGGAAATCCAAAGAAGTTAAAAATTACTTGCCTAGTGCCAGACAAGAAGACAAGTAAAGGAGCCTGTAACTCCTGTAGGTTAATATATATAATTCAGCTATTTACACAAAACATGAGAAGATGGCTTAAGTTTGTGTTTCTGTTCCTATGCTTCTTCACAGTGTGTCTGAGTACAATATATGTGTATAATTGAAAATAATTGCCAGTTTTCAGCTTAAACAATTATTAAGGATAAAATACCCAATGAAATACCCACGGGTGCATCTACTGTGCACAAGCCAGAGTCTGCGGTTACAAATCTTCTCTGAGCCAAGCTGCTGGGATCCAATAAATGCTGAATCTGCACACTGCCAGCAAACTTCTTTTCACAATGAGGAAAATAGGAAAGGTTTTTGAAGTGAGAAGTATTGTCACAACTCTCCCCCAAAGAGCTTTCTGCTCTCAGCACAGAGCAGGACCTCAGGTAAGCTGTGAACACCCGCCCTACCAGAACCACGCTGGAGATGTAACATGATGGATCATGCCTCTCTCCTCCGAAGCTGTGCTCACCTTGATTTCTGCCCGGGGCCTAAACTCCCTGAATTCAACCTGCTGAGCAGGGTTTTTCTAGAATCTGCTGAAATTATCCACCCATGAAACATAACACCACTTCTTTCTAACGTGGAGAACAGCACACAATCCTATCACACTGCAGTGTACTCATCTTTGGGTAGGGTTCTGTGAGGATCGATCTGAGATTTGTCTCACTTAGAGAGCTCATCTGCCATCTTCTACAAGAAGTTTTTGACAAAAAAGGAATATGAAGCTTAAAAAACTTTAAGTGAGACCCAAGGTCCAAGTTACTCACATGTATAATGAAAAAAAGTATACTTTCTCATGTAAAATTTGCCTTCAGATGTCATTATCGTACAGTTAGAAGTGAACAATATGCTTATGAGAAACTTAACAGGAGTAACAGTTCAGAGACTCTGTCTGGTCAGGACAAACAGATTTTCACAGGTTTTGTCCTAAATTTGCAGTCACACACACACAACACAACTGACTCCCAAAAGTACCACAGCTGTTAAGAAGCTGTTCATGCCTCATTGTGTGTGCCCACAGTTGCTTACCAGAAGCAATGCAGGATCACAGTAATCAAGCGGAAGGGCTGAGAAACACTATGGACTCCCATGAGGACAAGAGGACCTTCCTTGTTATGGTATTTTGTGGAATCAATCTCCTCCCCTCTTTGCACTCCGGGGGAAGCAGAGATTTTAACAGTCCCTGTGAGCATAAGCCTGGAATTTTTGGCTGATCCTGCTGAAAAAGGAGGGGGAAAAAAAAAAACCAAACTTCTCGGCCTCCCCTGTCAACCACATAAACCACCTTCCAAAAGCACCATCAGGACTAGATCAAGTAGGCAAATGAGTAACAGGGACTGTGAGCACCCGTTGGGAATTCCCAACTGCTGCTCGGTCTGAGACGGTTCAGGGTCTTCACATTCATGTAGCACCCTCCTCTTCCTCCCTCCCCATCCCCGGGGAAGGGATGCCCTTGCTGCAGGTACACCAAAGTTACAAATGAACGTCATGCGCAGGAGCGTAAAGCTCCTCACTGTCCATCGGGAAGTTACAGGTCCGCTAACCAGCCATGGAGGAGGGGGAACCGCCACCTGGGATTCAAGAGCCACGCACAAACTGTTGAAGTAAACAGTTCACAAGTAGCCCCACAGTCTGAAAACATTCACATAAACTTAACAAATACAATTAGTATGTGCATTAGTAACAGAAGAAAGCCACCTACATTTGCTGTATAAATTATTCATCGTGAATAAATGTGATCCACTCTAAGGAAGACAAAACTGGGTTTCCGTTGGTTTCCAAGGCAGTTGCTTGGTGTGGAGCACTACAGACTTGTTAGTTTCCGCTCCATCCAAGCACATATTACACTGGGAAATAAGCGTTCATAAGCAGAGAAAACAGCTTCATGTTATGCTTTGACCCCAATTTTGATTTGGGAGGTAAATCGTTTCTTGGGCTCTTCAGGATTTCTCCAAGTACAGAATTACCATTTCCTCAAATAGACAAAAATATTTACCAGAATGCTCAAAAGATAAATATATTTCTTTGTTGGTTGTTTGGTTTTTTTTTAAATAAAAGTCACTATCAACATCCTGGTAAGACGAAGCCAAATTCTCTGTATGAATTGGTACTAAAACACACAGCGACACAATCTCTGCTTGATATCAGCATTTGAGTGGCATCTTTTAATCACTGAAAAGCACACAGGGCATTCAACATATTAATACAAGATTCACAGCCAACTCCAGGATAAGCAGGCATGAGCATAAAAGTTCTCAATATGGCTCTAATAGCTCTTAATTATTATAATCCTTCACTGAGCAAACAGATGTTGTAAGGGAACTTTAGTTTCTTCAAATGCAGTAATCAAACCATTCTGCTTCTGCCCTGCCTCTTTTGAGTAAATGCTTTGTATAGTGGAGTGGAAATAGCAAATGTAGTGACAAAATGACCATTTAATTGTCACAGAAATCTGTTTCTGAATAAAACTGATGTTGTCATTTCTCTTTATCCACATTTCTGTCTTCTGATTATGGTTTAGCATTTTCTTTAGACTAAGAAAAAAAGTATCTTACACCTTACTTTCTGTAATCTTCCCACATCTCTGGTTGCTCCTAATCTGTTCACGTCTTACACGTTTTATAGTAACCAGAATGCTGGCATTGTATTTGTTTTTAACTATACTAATTTCAACACACGACTCTGGAGCTGCAGCCTTCATTGTGAAGTTTTTAAAAATCAAGTTTCCACCTAAAATGCTTCAATATGTTACAGAGAGTCATTCTACCTGGAGATTTATTCGTAAATGATCATGACTACTTAAGACATTCAAAATGCACCAGAAGAGCTTCAACCTGATCCTTCATTTTTCTTGCGAACTTGAAATTCCCATTGAAGTCCTTTATACAGTAGTTTCAATGGCTATTTTGGTTGCAGTGCCTCCTTACAATAAACTCCATACAACTGTATGAATAGTATAGTAGAAATCCAAATGATTTCAATCACAATTTCAGCTATTGTGAACTTGTACTTGTAATGAAGTTTCTCCATGAAAAAAAGGAGTTCACTGTGGGCCAACAAAGCTTTGTGTCCTTTCACAGTTTTTATTCAGCCCTCATTTAAGAAAAACAACTATTGACTGCAATATGAACCTTAGGACTTGGAGAAAGCAGATATTCTAAGGACTACCTCTATGAGATGTCCCCAACTTGTTTTGCATGTATAGCAAAAAGAAGCACTGAATATTCATTTCACTCATTTGCTAACTATACTAATATACACTTTTGTAAATGAGTTTCTATCTAGCACTAGCTATTGAACTGAAGGGTATTTGAATAGGTGGGGTTTGCTATAATACCGTACTAAGATTATGTGCTGGAAATAAATGGTTCACTGATTCCTGAATAGAAAATTTGCTGGAAAACCCTGAGAACTAGAAGATGAGGGGAAAGGGATTAAAATGTTGCTTCAAAGCCACCAACCAAACTCTTGTCATTTTTAAAAGATGTTCCTGTGGCACAATATGAATAGTTTATAGTCACGATTGTGAACATTCAATGTCATATAAGAAAAGACACTTGTCAACAGCCTTTCCCTTACAAGCACCCTCATCATGACCTGTGTTAATGAAGTTAATTGAATTTAAGATCAATAATGGTTAATTATTGCAATTTGACATTCTGAGATAAATGGCTTTAAGACAGAGAAATGTGTGTTTATGTGAATTCTCTGCAAAGAAGGTGAACACATTACAGCCTAAGAGGGATCACACAGTCCTTCCATTGATCCTGGTACAATCTGATCGACCTAATCCTCTGATGAATGTGGGCTTTTCACAGCTACAAGTAAATGTTCTACAAGACTACTCTAACCCTTGTCACTGACCAAATCTATATGAGCTGTACACTAGAAATCTATTGAGATAGATTAAAGAACTGCTGTAGAAACAAGAGATGCGTCAATAAAGATGAAGGTTTATTATATTGACTATTAACATTACACGCAGTATGTAATTATGAATGCTTATGGATCATAAGAGTTTAATTTTGGTCAGTTAGATGTAAATCAGCATAACTGAACAATAGTATTAAATTAAAAAATACCAGATTAAAAAAATCCAACAACTGTGTTGAATTTGATGACTTACATGTGAATGTTCAATAAGAAAGTGATTCTAAAATTGTCCTTGAAATGTGCAAGAACATGCTCACAGACAGGTATTTATTTCATAAAGTCACTCATCAACCTACTTCATTTAAGGTTTTTTTAAGTTTACTTTCAGAATAGTTCCTCAACAGGAAGGTATTTTTTCAAACATGTTAGTAATGATATTCTTACATGCATACTGAACAAGTTAAATGACCACTTACAAGATTTATAATGACAAAGTAAATGTCAAGGAAAAAGTATTACTGATTGCAGAGCACTGACAATAAAAAGCCGCTGAAGAGTTCTGTCAAAATGTAAGATTATGCAAAAACACTATTGAGAACACTGCTAATCATCTGCTCTTGTCAATTACTTGAAGGGTATCTGACAGCATATTTACATTAAACACATTTCAGTAGCAAAATTCTTAATGCTGTATCAGAATATTTTCATTATCATTAGAAATCCTTTAAAAAGTCCTTTTGCAGCACAGCATTATAGCAGCAATGATGTAGTATTTATCTCCATATCAGGTAAGGGTATCTATTTCATGTTATTATAGCTACATAGCATTTGAAATAAGATAACCAAAGACTAAATATACATGTAAGATGGCAATCTCCATGTTCCCGTACCCAGTGTAGGTATTTTCAAGTAACAGCTCTGTAGACGTCTCAAAGTAAGTGCGAATGGATGATCTGTCTTTGTCTGGCCATTCTTTTAGCCTTTTACTCCTTGTGTGACTGTATTTTATTATGGCAAAAGACATTATCAAGCAGACATTTTTTCTAAATCTTTGATTGTAACTTGCAATTCAGCTGCTTTATGAGGAGTCACATTAACTACCAATACCTTTCACCCGCAGTAGAAACTTATTTTAGTTATGTCTATCTTATATTTTATGGAACCCTTCCTCCAAAATAGAGAAATAAATGAAATGTAATGAAAATGAAATGTTGATCCTTTCCATGCTTCAGCAGGCGTTACTAAAAAAGCATACATAACCCTGTTGGATGTGTAAAACAGTAAGCATGCATAAAAACGGACAAAGCGTAAGCGTGAGCTGCTTTTCAGAAGGAATTCATTGTGGCTTAGAGGAAAAAGAAGGAAAATAAGCCCTGATCATGACTTGCAGGATCAATTTATGGTCCTTCCACCACTTTCATTGCAGAAAGAATACTTAAACTCAGTTTCACCTGTTTGTAAAAGGGGAAAAGAGTCCTGATGGTCAAAATGCTTCTGAAGCACTAGTTTTCCAGATAAACCACGCCACACACACTTATTAAAACAAACCTGGCAGAAAGCACAGAATCCACCTCAGAATCTGGATGAGATTCAGTCCCAACTCATGCCATACAGGTAAGCGGCATTGCTTAT
>JANZLQ010000092.1:30838815-30841315 GCA_026212715.1 Elanus axillaris
GCCATTCATCTTTGATCTCTTTGGACAGGCCTGATCAAAAGATGTCATTTGACCTACTCCACTTGGCAGAAACTTGTATGACTCTCATAAAGGGGGCACCCCAGCTATAAATAAAATGACATTATTATTTTTCTGTCCTATCATGTAGAAGAGACAATTATGATAATGCAGTGTCTTTCACTTGGAGCCCAGCAAATTGCTAGCTCTCACGCAACTGTTTAGCTTTCTTATTTGTTTTTTGTCTGTTTTCCTCCATTTCAAGTTGAAAATAAAACAGAATTGAAATCACTAATGCTCTGCCTCACACTCTGACAGTCTCAGGGTTTCCTTTTATGGGACTGACATGCAGATGTGACCATCAGACTGTTTGTCAATGGCGGGTGGTGGTTAAGTGCTGTGTTGGCAACGCATCCCAACAATGGAATCAGGTTTATACTTCATTTCCAGCTCTGCGCACAAGCTCCTATCTGAATGCAGTGCTGGTAGGCATTACGACAAACAGATAAAATCATGGCGAGAGTTTATTGTATCTTTAATAAAGCAACAATAGAGGAAATGTACGAGCCCTTTCTCTACTGCCAGGGGGCTGGCGCGGGAGGAGGGGGGGGTCTGGAAAGGGTATAAGCAACAAGCCAATGTCGGGACGGTGTCTGCCTTCCGGTATTTTTCCGAGCGGCACATATACCCCATTCCAGTGCATTCACATCTCCAGCAAAGGACACTGTGTGTACGTATACACATACAGAGAGCAGAGCATGTACAGGCTGCTCGGTCTGGTACCCCTATGCCCATGTGAGTCTGCATGCCTGAACACTTAACTCTGTTTGGCTCTGTCTGGCCACTGGCCTGAACCTCTTTACAACCTCTTGGCTAGAACTCTACTTCCCACATGCAGTCTTCCACCAGCTAGCATTCACGACATTCGCCTCTCACTTCGCCAGGGAGAGGCACACAGCAATACCGAAAGCACTGTGCCAGAAGACAGAAGCTACAGCAAAGGCCACCGCAGGCACTCCTGCTGCCCGACCGCACACGTCCCTCTGCTCTGCCATGGCGGGGGACAGCACCCCAGCACCCACCCTGGCTCCACAACACATTCTTGCAACAGTACAGAAACATTCACAAAATTAACTGTCCATTTCATATGGCAAAATACGTCACGGTTGGTCCATAAACGCACTACCAGCATTCACTACAGGGAGACTCCGCAAAACCAACGTGGCTAGTGAGCAAAATCACACATACTGTCAACCTCCCTGAGTATGAGAACAGCCACCTACCTACAAAAGATGATACAAAAATCTATGTACCTGCATTTGGTACATGTTCTACTTGCTCTTACACAGGCTAGCGGTGCTGCTGCCAGTAAACAGATCTCTGACAGAGATGCTGAGAGAGTACTAAAACTGTTAAGGGCTTGTAAATACCAAATAGTTACTCCTCATTAATTATTTGTAATTAATTATTCATGATTAATTTGTGCCAGAACAGGAATGTTTTATTCTGAATTAATTTAATTCATTTCAAAATTGCTACTTTAAATTGCCACCCTACCATAACATGATATAATCTCTCTCTGTAGACAAGCCCTAAAATATTAAAAAAGCATTTAAAACAAAGGAAGAGCTGTGTGTTCTTTCACAGAAATGCACATTGTCTGCCGTCTTTGCAATACACTTTGTTTCCTCATCAGAAAAGCAACCTGAACAAAATGGAGTCTCTCCAGTGGCCTAGAAAATTTTCGCAATAAGGAGAACGGGGAAAAATATCCTGTAACAAACTTGGGAGTGCGTTGAAACAGAAGGCCACAAACCTACAGTTTCCTGAAGACAGATCCCACTGATGCTAGAAAGAGAGCAACTGAAAACAACGAGGTTCTGCTCGGACATGGCAACGCAGAGAAACTCAAGGGATCTGGGTATCAGTAAGAAGCACCAACAAAGGAATATTGGAAACAAAAATAAAGAATTGGAATTGGAAGGCATTTTTTTAAAGATGGAAAACACCTCGATCTTTTTCTCATGAAATTAAGAATACTACAAAGAAAGCAGATGGTAGGCCTTAATAAAATTCAAGTACATTTGGCAAGAAAGCCTTTTCCTGTTGCAATAGTGCACGTTATTCTTCTAATGCATCACAAAAGTGTGCCTTCACCATACCACAATTCTTTCACATAGACTTCTTTATTACAAAGTTTAGCTTCTTAATGACACATACTGAAGAGAGGAAAGATGCACAGAGCACTAACTTCTCCCTTTTTGAGTTTTTACTGTCCAGAAATCCTCAGCAAAAACAGGAGCCAAAACAGGTACCAAGCAAGAACTGCTATAGAGTAACCTCACCTATTCCTCAACCTATTCCTGCTCTTCAAACCAACCAAGGATGTAGCTTGCCTTTATACAGAGAACCTTCTTGGATGCTAACTCCACACTACACTCCGCAAGAAACGTTAAGCACATGAAAAGAGTCCTTAGTGTTTATCAGTATTATCTCTTTTATG
>JANZLQ010000092.1:30846315-30870130 GCA_026212715.1 Elanus axillaris
CTGAACACACATTTTATCTACATGAGAGTTTAGGAAGATTTGTTTCTCAGTTAATGTCTGAACATGTGTAGGGTATAAATGCACACTGATATTAATAGTTAAAAGGAAAATGATGGATGGAAGTGGACTAATCGTGCATATTCTTTTTAAAAATAACATCTGAGCTACCTCTTCCTAACATTTCAGCTACACAACCTTTACATAAGATCTCCTATTTCCTGCCACACTGCCCATATTGGAATAGGACAGCAATGATTACAGGAGGCTTGTGAACTACGTGCCGAAATTAAAAACAAAGGATGTAAACAGGATGCGTAATTAAGACACCACTGAGCCAGACATCATGACTGCTGCATGACATAACACGTATAGGAACATAACATTAGCTGAAGCTAGCTTCCCCTCCACCCCTCCCTCTCCTTTTGTAGCAAGAGAGAAAAACTATGCAAACAGCATGTATAACGTTCTTCAGATAACCTCTTACAAGCTCAAGTTTAGACTCCCCACCAGATCCAAAAGAAACCCATTAAAAATGTAATGCTAAAGTAAAGATACAATAATGAAAATGCATCTACGTACATATTCCCTTGGAAAAAAAAAAATATTCTTGGAATCGCCTCGATTCTAATAAGGTTGCCTAGCGCACACAGCAATACACAGCACACTCGTATTGACTCATGTGTACGTACAAAGTATACTGTAGTACTGTAAATGCTCCCTTTACCAAAATCAATTCAAAGATACAAAACAATCTATTGAAGAGTTTTGCAGCTGGCTTTTGAACCACTTATAAAAGACAACACACAGAAAAAATTAACCCCTGTGGCTCTATTAGGAGCGGTATAATAAATGTGCATTTAAAAGATCTATAAACACATATTTATCTGCAAAATGTTCTTGCATAAAACTGTTATTGAAAAGGCTTTCATTTTATCTTTGTGTTATTGTAATTTTATTGAATTGCTTATTCATTCTTTGATATTGTGTTTTAATGGTATTATAAATCTGTTTTATGTCTGATAGGAGCCTCATTGTAAACTGATATAACAGATAATATGGCAATTCACCATAAAAATTCTAAACCAAAAATGCAGATCAGAACGCAAAGAAGCACTTTAATTCATTCTGGGTTTCTTTTCATTTTATTTTTTAATTATTTTTCATGTTCTGGTTGCCATCTGTTGATAAAAGACGGTTGTACAAAACTCACAGTACTACACAATGGGAACTTTTTTTGCACAATTCTATTCATAAAAAAGGGGGGGAAAACAGTATAAAAGCATTGCACCTCTCTAGACTAAGGATCATTAGCTGGTTCATTGTATAGACTGATATGAATTAGCCACTTTTGGAACTAAAGCGCTCTCTTTTTATTTTTTCGCAGAAGATACTTATTTTGGGTAATTTTTAGTATCACGAATAATGGAACAAAAAATCCACTTTCTGCAACATCTTCTATTATTCTTGTTCTTTTATTTAAAACAATGTAAAACAATTATGATAAAAGATGTATCAACATATAGAGCAATTATGTCATAAACCACCTTCTGCTCAGAAACTTAGCTGAAAGTTCATTCAATCAAGTATGCGAGCCTGCCAAACCAAGAAAATAAAAACTCTATTAACAAGAGCCCATTGTGAAAGCAAGCATATAACCTGATGAGTGCTAGGCTGATATGTACATAATCCTGTAAGCACAACTCAAATCCCTTAGACCTTTCTTACCAAGTATTTGCAGCCCTCCCTGGCAAAGCTACACCTCCACATTGCCGACCATGTGGTTGAACATCCATGAATGTGACCACATGCACATTTTACAATTTGTATTTTGTTTGTATTGACCATTTCATCTAAAAATAGATGTATTTTATTTTGTTCACAAACTAACAGTTTCCTTAAGGCAGAAAATAAGTAGTAACATGTCTGCAGAAATAATATGTTATTAACATGAAAAACAACAAGAAAAGTACCTCTTGTAAAACATACTGAAGAACAATGCTTGGCAACAGGCTGAGGAGTACTTGCTTTTCCTAGGATTTCTAAAAGTAACCAGTCACGCTGTCATTAAAGAAACGCCACTGAGAAAGCAACAGAAATGTGCCCACAAATATTAAATAAACTTATTTTTCAATCTTCTAAATAATCTTCTAAAGAAATAGCTGTTTTCAGGGAAGAAAAAACAAGAAAGAAGAAGGAAGAAAAGGGATCCCAAGTATTTATATACCATTGCAGCACTAGAGCAAACTTCCAACAAAAAAATGCAAACTAGAAAATTCAACAGTTTTGGATTACTACCATCACAGCACATACTAAACTGCACAATGTTTGAATTCATCTGCAGGGGAGAGGGTCACTAACGCAGCACACACACAGTGCCATGAGAAATAAAGGCAGTCTAATCTCTGAATTTCAGATTTCCTTGCTTATCTTGTATGAATCATGATCCACCTTGATAGAGAACTGGTATCAGCCCTTCATAATGTACCTTGATAAATGAGAGGAGAGGAAGAGGGAGAGATTTTATGTGTGTGTTGCAGAACAGAAAACTGCACATATGAACCGCAGCTCTATGTATAAAATGCACACCTTAACATAACATACGCAACAGCCCTGTTTGGAAAACATCCTGAAATTTTACAAAGAAGAACCCAGCTTTTACACAAAAATCGGGTATCTGTTGCGGTCTAGGCACGTGTCCGTGTCTCCCTACAGCCTGCATTTCCTCAAACCGTATTTAAGGACTTTTTAAAAGCATGGTCCAGGATATTTTTGCTACTTCATGTTAAAACAGTAAGAGCCATTTGGTATTACTTTGATTTGAATAGAAGTGGAAGGAGTTTTGAGACAGCAGAGTATTGATATCACCTCTCCCTGCAAACCCTGCCTGGAGCCAGCAGAGCATTCATGTAAATACTTGCTCACAGATTTCTAACACCCATACGCACCCGTAAGAGAAGTTCTTAAGGCAAGCCATGCCCTTCACCTCCCGGCTCACAGGGCCGAGGGGAGAGCTGCTGGTCCAGGGAGGGGACGCAGGAGCACAGCTCCCCAGGGCTGCGGCCGGGGGAGGCGAGAGCAGACCCCAGCCCAGGGCAGCAACCCCCCGCCAGCACCCACACCTCCGATGGCTGCCCCCGCCGGTGCCTCCGACCGTGGAGCAGCTCGCGGGATCAGGACTAGAGGTCTCCTCTCCCACGCACCTCGTCCGCACGGACACTGACCCCCGAATCCACCCTAGCGATCAAAAAGGTGAATTTACGGCTTGGGGACCGAGTACGAGAACACCTATTCGGGCAGTACTGATGAGCCTGGCCAGTGGCTGTTACACTTGTGCAACGTCCCATGAAGCTGGTGCAAGGCTGGAGCATGGGAGGACTCCAGCATGAGCCACAAAACCATATCCTGTCGATCTGAGTAACTCCAGGAGCCCTTCACAGCTATTAAAGTCCATCACATACAGTACTAACAAGAGCAAATAGCCAGGCAACCTACGTGACTGTATCTTGATACATCACACAATAGCTTCATTTAGCTTAATGTAATACATTACAAAGGCAGCACAGAAGTTAACATTAGTCAACAACATAATGGACAGATAAGTGTCTCGCCATGGTTAAGAACATACCCAGGTTCCATTATAAGCTCTATTTTTAGCCCCTCCTTTGCTCCCTCTCCTCAAATTGTACGAATAGCAAATTTGGTCTGCTTGAGAATACCAGGCTGAAGTCAAAAGAAAAAAACATTTCTGAGAAGCCATGGGAAAACATGGACAACTTATTTTAAATTAGACATCACTCTGGATTCTGCAATAAAATTGTAAGGACGCTAGGGGAATGCACAATTTCCTGTTTGATACCCAGCTATAATTCACCTTAAGGCTCAACCCTGAAGAAGCACTTTTTCCTTATTTGATACTGGAAACGTCTGCCTTTTGGATGCTGAAAGGTCCTATCTTCTAGCCTCAGTTTTTAGCATTCTCTCTGAAGAGTCCTGACCATCAGGCAGAGCAATAGCATGTTGCAAAACAACAGGCAACTGCTTTTCCCTGCTGCCACTCAAGTGACTCTTGGGTTGCTTGAAAGTTAACATATACAGAACTACTTCATAGAAGTTTCTCAACTAAAGCCACCACTGTACATTACAAATTCGCTAAACTTCATCCCAAAGGTTCCTTGACATACCAAGATAATTATGTGGTAATTCTGACAATGAATGAAGGCAAAAATAATTTTCAATATATAGGTCTATTTTTAAAAAGCATAAACATAAAAAGACATAGTTCCATTTTATTATCAAGAGAGGTTAAAAATCTGTTGAGTCCTTTCATCTAAGTTTAAACTTTTTTTTTTAAAGTTGAAAAAAAAAAAAAGCTACTCAGAGAGGAAAAAGTGAAGAACACTTTCAAAGGGCATTACAATTAAGAAAAGGAACTTTTAAAACTCTGAAAATAACTGGAAGAAGCTTTAAATGCAGAAAGGAGATGGGAGTTTAGCTGCAACACTTGTTACGTGTCCTCCACAGAAAGCTGGAAGAGTTTGCTCCACGAACTGGGCAAACTTGAATAAAAATTTGATAGTTTTCACATTTTATTACTATAGTCAGAAATCTAAGAGAAACTTACCATGTATCTGAGCTAGTGAGACAGCAGTATACAATCTGGAGTGAGGGGCAGGATCCTCAAGTTTATCCAAGCTCCGATTTGCTATATGACTTCAGGCAACCTGCTTGATCCCTTTCACCTTCTCTTTCTCTGCAATTACTGCAAGAACCACGAAGCCCCACTATCCATCTTTGCATCAAGTTCCTTGTAGGTTTCAAAGCAGCTTCACCAATTTTCATGGAATTACATACTAATGCAAAATTTCGATTACATACTGGGATGCTATAATTAATTAACGCTTAAGAAATTCTTTGCAATCATCTGTAGCAAAGAACTACGCAAGTACAGTTATTGTTGACATATTGAAAGTACCTAGGAAAAAACAAGAATCGATATACGGCGTGCGTAATTGCTGCAGGTGGCCTCCTCGTGCCACAAAGAGCACGTGACAAAGGTGACAAGAAGTCTGCATATTCTCCTGTGCTCATGGTTGGAAATGCTGGTCCTTACTAACTCAACACTTCAACTTTTTCAGGTTTTCTGTGACGCTACCACCACCGGTAGCTCCACCACTGGATGGATTTCAGTTCTAAACAGAAACACTCTCATTTCAGCCTATTTCATCCCACCTGCCTTCTAAGGAAGGCCACAAAAAGAGCATCCCGCGCTGTGGGTCGGGTCCAGCTCTGCCCACCGCGGAGGAGGAGGTGCGGAGAGAGGGAGCGCACCCGCACGGCTCCCACCTCCGCCTGCCTGCAGCGCGCACCGGAGCTACGTCCTTCAGCTAGCCGGTGGTACTCCAAGTAGGGCCTCGGCAGCAAGGATTAGCGAATTTGTACTGCCGTACTTAACACAAGCCAAGCTTTTTTTGTTTAAAATGAAATTACCTTCCACACTTAACTCAAGCAATGTGCACAGCAAGAACTGAAACATGACGCTTTATAAAAATGAAGGTCCTTTTTTATAAACTGCATGAACACAACCATTCATCTAAAGCTAGTAAACCTCACCTTTATTTGTATAATTTTAAAGACTGCCTTTTTCCTTTGAAGTTGAGATTTTCAAAGGGACCTAGAAGATAAGTGCCCAATTCTTAGTGAAATTAAAATGAGACTTGAGTACCAAAATCCTTTAGAATTGGCTAAAAATGACAGCGGTCAACACAGGATTTTCCAATTGTCTTCTACCAGCATTCAGCCAAGAGTTTTATGGCCAGGTAATGAAGTCCTGAATATGGCAGAAAAACCCTGCAGGAGGTTTTGCTGAGACAACAGGCACTCTCAAAATATTCTACCTCACCTTACAAGGTGATGTTATATAAACCGGTTTTATTTTTGATAAGCAAGACAAAAAGTCAGTATTTTGAGAAAATTCAATCATGTTGATTAAATTATCCTGTGAACACCTCGAGGCAAGGCCAATATCCTTATATGCTTTTAAACTGTATTTAGTACAAGGGGACCCTGGTTTTGAGCAGGACCTCTGGTTACCACTGCAACAAACATAAAGAATAACGGGAAGTCCAGACATGAAGAGTTGTCACTCTATCAAGATACAGGACATCAAAGGAAACAAGAGAAATAACGCAGACGTGGTAACTGCTGTTAGATTCTACGTATAGTCCATTCCTTTGTCATGTAGCATTACCTATATGGCATCAAATACGTATCTTTTAAACACTACAGGTTCAAAGAAAACTGGAGAAGTAGGGAAAGGGTATGAAGCTTAATAAACAAGGGCCATATTTGCTTTTGGTGAAAAGTACATCGTACTATTCATTTAGGAAATCATGAAGAAAGTAAACCTCTGGAGGTATGCAAAGAATGATCCCAGATAAATAAGCTGATTCTGACATTTTAGTGTGAGAGAAAGCAAAGAAATCCTAATTTTATGAGAGTATTATTTCTCATAGGGATGGTTAAAACAAATGCTGATGAGATGTCCCTTAACACTACATAGGCATCATCAATTACCTGTTATAAAAAAATTAAATAAATCACAGTTCTTGAACATTATTTGCCAAAAGCAAAAAAAATATTATTTCCAGTTACCTACTGCACTATGTGCTGTATAGAAATACCTTTTACATTATTTGCCTTGCAGTAGCTGTACGTGAGTATTGCAGCAGTGACCTCTCATTTTATAAGCATCCCTCTACAACTGTAACAACAGCAAGTTCAGAAAGAGCACCGTGGCACAAATTAAATACCCACATTTAAGCTATCTAAGCTGGGAGACATAATCACTGAATAAAGAAAGTAAAACCTCTAGTATATGGAAGAAAAGAATCCTAAATAGCTTTGTCTCTACGAAATGCATATCCGCTAATATATCAATTTTATAGGGGTATCTCACACATTAAGATCCATTGTTGGAAACAGAATTAGAAAAAACCTTCAAAGCAGAAGCAAATTTAAAATGTGATTTTTTCTTACACTAGTATCCCTGTTTTGAAAGTAGTTCATAGAACATTTCACGGCACAAAGGGAGCCAAAAAAGTGTTAGTGTATCCTTCTAGAAATATTAACCTGCAACATATCCCAGTGTCTGAAATCAAACATCTGCATTATTTGATCTAATGCTATTAATAAACATGAAAGCTCTGGCACCTGTGAGAGAGTGAAAAATGGAACACAGAAGTATCTTTTAATTAAATATATTAATGGTAAATAGCACTTCAGCAAGGGAATTTCATTTTATTTTTTTAATTTGGCTGTAGACTAAATATATACTCAAGTAACTTTCAATTCTTTCAAATGTATTCAGATAACTTTTCTGGCTTATTTGTTTACAAACTTACTTGCTCCCTGAGGTCTCGGCCACCATGAGCTCGAGCAGCAGGCAGACAGCTATGCTGCAGGAGAGAAGAGGAAAGACGAGCAAGATGGCAACACCTCGGCGGCACGACCCAACGAAACCCGGGCGAAACCCCTTCTGGAAACACAGGGCATAGCTGAGGATCCCCGGGTTCGCAAAACTATGTGGGCTTGAGAAAGGTGCCCCCTTGCCCCCCAGCCCTTCTCCTGGGGGTGGCCTTGCGTGACCCGTGGCCGGCTGCCCGGTGTGAACCCACGGGGCGCAGCGCTGGCCAAACCCGCCTTCCTGTCCTCTGCTCCCCGCAGGCTTCCCACCCTTCGCCCTCGCCCGGGCAGGCGGGCAGGGGACGGGGAACCGGCAGCAGCCGGGACGGACCGGACAAGGCTCTGAGATCTGCCCCTGCCAGCTCCTCCGGGGAGCTCTGCTCTGCTCTGCTGCCCGCCGACCTCCGCCGCCGAGGTCCCGCACCCTGCCCTGCCCTGCTGTGCGCAGGAACGATTTTTGCCCAGAGCTGCGGACTCTTCCCACAGCTCTCAGCAGCAGGGAGGAAAGAAATCCTTAATTCGAGATCCAAAGAAAATACGTATTCAACAGCTACCGAGTGCGCTGCGTTAACGACACCTCTGTTTTAAAGAGGGGGAGAATGCGGAGCGAGCTGGTATTCTCATGTTAGACTCTGCTTGACCGTCTAACTGATTTACAGATCCACCTAGCCAGAAAGCATGAGTTCACTTAGTGAAACGCATGTGTTAGATTAACAATCAAGAGAAGGCTAAAAGTAAAATGAAGAACAAGGAGAACGTTAACAATAAGAATTTTCAAGGGCGGAAATCACAGGGTAAAGCAGTTCCATACATTCCTGGAAACGCAGGAAGCGGTGGCTTAATTTCTTGGGATTATGCACATTCAGATCCCACACAGTCTGAGCCGTATCTTTCAACAACAAGCTGATACATTTTCTGTATGATCATTATGGATTTTGACAATGTCATTTTGGAACCTTGGTTACTAAGATATCAATAATTAAATGCTTTCACACTTCGCTCTTGTGGATACTGGCAACTTATCTTTGTCCTCTGAAGAAGCTAATGCTATAATGGGCAAAACATCAAGAATAATTAAGGAAAATGCTGGTATAAACCCTACCAGAAAAAAATACAACTTTGCACACGGCTCCTGCTTGATATCTCACATCCTGCACTTAGTTTCAAATTTAGGGAAAGTTATTTCTTTCTGGTACCTCTTAACTGTGTTTTGTCTGTGTTTAGAGAAAGAAGTACATGCTGTAATTAATGATTTAATAGCCTCTATGTGTACTCTCCTTTTCTAGTTAAAAGAATAACTGGCTGAAACAGCAGTAGCCCATTACAAGAAGCATCCTTCTCCTTTTGTCTTTTCCTGTAGGAACGCTCCCTGTAACAGTACCGCTGAAAGTCGCAAGCCTTGATTTGCAGGAAAGATACTGCAACCCAGTGACATCTCGGAGAGGAGGGGGGGGAGAGGAAGAATTCATTTTAAAGAGCACAAAGTCTATTTTGTACCTGTAAGTACATCATCTTCCCTAACTGGAAGACTCATACGGGGAAACAGGAGGAGGTGAAAAGTCCCTTCCTAAGGGTACTGGACACACAAGGAGGTAACAAGAATTTAAAGAGCATGTAAAAAGACAACGTTATTACAGAACTACTAATATCTTGATGCTGTCACTGTGAGAAACCAAGGCAGAACAGATTCATTTGGCTGAACTGTGGATGCAGCTTTATAGAAATGATTAATACTTGGCAAACCCCCTCTACTTGGCTTGTCACCAGCAAACTCGCTATACTTCCTTCCCAGCCCTCCATTGTATTTTATATGATGACAGACTAGGCTCCAAGAGGAGATGAAGCTCCCGTGTCCAGATCAAATGCAAGGAAACCTCACAAGAAGAAATCTGAACAGCCAGCTTAGCTGCGGTAGTGAAGGACAACTTGAATCTGCAGATGTCTAACCCTGCACCTAAACTCAACTAGCAGCTCTGTCCCATCATAATTCTGTTCTGAGGATTAAGATGCAGTGTAGGGACGGTCAAAAAGCACAGATTTTTTAATGTCTTTTTTTAAAAAAAAAAATCAAAAGAGAACAGATTAATGATACCCTATAGCACTGCTTTTACATCATCCCAGAAAAGTCCCTAGCATAACTGCATAATTAAGCGAGTGATAAAGCACAACTGTCCCAGAATATTCCTGGAGAGGGCAAGTCTTAAGGTCCAGAATTACAGGGCTCTGAAACTGCATTACACATCCCAGAAACAAGGAACAGACACAGGAAAAGAAGGTGAGCCGAGGACAAGATGGGTAGTAGGGCTGCTCTTCATCTGACCTGCTCTTGTTGAATGCCTGGAGCTAGTCTGAGGGCCCCTGTGCTCCCTACCAAGTGTCCCCAAGAACTGGAAAAACATCAGTAACTCCTATTCTATACATGCAGAATGCAGCAAACTAAATGTTACCTGACCTATGGAGAGTGCTTCCCTTCCAGATCAGCAGTTGCACATTGCTGCATAGCCTTCGTTTTTAAAATGCACAATCCTGTAATTAGTTACACATCGATTCCTGTACGCAACAGTGCAGCGTTCAAGTTGGTGACAAAGTTCTTACTAAAACCATATTAGCTCCACAAATGTTTATCTTTAATCTACAAATAACTACATTTGGAGAAAATGAAATGCTGCCTTTTCATCATTAAATTATGCAAGACTTGCAATCTTCATGAGTAAATTTGTTGCAATGAAAATGGACATCTTGGTATGAATTACAAAGGACAGGAAAATCTGAAGTAGAAATAAGCCACCAAAAAACTACGGGAAGAAATATTACAGGAACCAGTATGTCAACCCTAATTGTGTAATTACTTTTTGGCTTGGTCATATAAGCTAGAAGCAAGGAACAAGAGACAATGGTAATTTCTTACTGCTGAAATGAAGGTGTCAAACTGTCTTGTATGCTCTGCGTGCTCTAAGCTAAAGTTTACATTTATATCATGTTACTTCAATTACAATCTTAAAAGAGACTTGAATACTTCAGCCGCATTAGGCCAATATTCATAAATGTTAAACACACACAGAAAGTTGTCTGTGTAAATACATTTTCATATATGTGCTTGTTAGTGAAATTCTAGATCATTTGTTTGAAAAAAAACTTTTTTTTTTAAACAAAACCGTACATTTTGAAATATTCAGCAGCTGTATTTTTTTTTCCTGAGGAATTCACAAACATCAGTCAGTTCATGTCTGCAGCAAGCAACATGAAACACAGTAAACCACGGTAATACTTCTGGGCCTGATTCTAGCAGCCTGACTCACAGTACTCTAATCCCCACGATAATCTTGTTTCAAGACGCTACACATTGTAAACATGCCGAATTTTGCCTGTACTGCGACTTGTCCGGAGCCGGGGTGGAGGGAAAAGGTGGAATTCAGAGGCAGCCCTGTGCCCCCCACTGCTGCCCCCCCCGGGCGCACTGCCCTTCTGCCCCCCGCACCCTTCCCATCCCACCCACCAGGGCCAGTCATTAGCTGTCTCTTTCAAAAGCAGCCCAAAGCAATCTTTATGCTACTGCACATTATCGTCACTTTCTTTTATAACTTATTTGTTTTCATTTCTTCCATTTTTCTCTAGTGGGATTGACTCTTGGTACAGTACTGACAGATGTGTGTGTGAGAAGAGCAAACTTTACTCTTTGGTAGGCAGACAGAAATCAATGAAACAAAGACTGCTTTACAGTAAATAATCAGAACAGAGGGTGGAAGGGAAACAAATGTTAAAGACAGAAACAGGAGTATATACAGAGTAGGTACTTCTGTGTACCTTCAAAGCCACTCACAGGTGTTAGGACCATCTCAACCAAGTATGACAAAACTTCTGTTCTAAGCCGCGTTACCATAGATTTTACAGATACCACACAGTTTTCTCCAACTCGTTTAGGAAGATTTTTAACCATTTTAATGGGACTAGTGTCATAGGCCTATGCACAGAACTGTGTTAAGGCTTACAAGGAAAAAAAATCCTATAAATAATACATGCTACAAAATTACTTAATACATCTTTTTACACAGAAATGCTAAGGCTAATTAATATCAGAGCTACTTATGAGCTACTTTTTGACTGTTTCCCAACCGACTTGGGCTTCAGGTGGCATAATTGGGGGGTATTTATGAGAAGTAAAAAACTTGCCCATGATGCAGCAATTACTGAAATGCCAAGTATCCAAAGCTCTTTGCAAGCTGGAATATAAAGATTACTCCCAGGACAATGGCAAATTAGGGGTTTCACTTTTTAGTAAATTACACATGTACCTCATAAAGATTCTGTTACAAAACATTGCACGCATGTATATACACAAGCCATCTCTCTCTCTGTACAAACAGATAGACCATTCTATCACTACTTATAAATTATGCTTCTTGTTATATGCCTACATAAAGTATAGGAGAATATTTTTGTATGTTGTCCATGAAGTGTTATTTTCAGAGCAGCAAACCCCATTCAGCCATCGTGTCAGTAGTCTCAATGCAGTCGGTGAGGTAAAAGTATTTTCCTGAAGTTGTCTAAACCGAAGCACAACAATTTTACATAAATAACTGAAGAATATTTATAATTAATAAAAATATGACTTGTGATTTTCTGCATAGGTCTGAAAAAATAATCCCATTTATGTATTTATACAGTATGCAGAATCCCTTCCTCTTTTATTTTAGAACTATGTGATTAAACATAGCTTTTTGTAAAGAGTAAGGCCAGATTTTGAACCGCGACTCAGATGCAAACACTGACATGAGCAGAAGCCATATGCAAACACTGACATGAGCAGAAGCCATATCCACGAGATCCAAGACCAGTTTTGGCTCATTTTTACCTAGCTTCCTCAATCTCTAGCATAGGATATGAGTAATTGTGACAACTGTAACATTAGCTGTTTTGGCTTTCCTTAGACTTTTTCCTCCTTTTCAGTTTCCCAGAGAACTTGATGAGGGTTTTTGATTGTTTGTTTTCTTTCCTTTTTTATTTAGAATCATTAGACTATTAAGAGGATTCTTTTTTCTTTGCAGCTGCTTAACCTCCGCTTCAGTTTTTGAATTGTAAAACTTGAGACACCCCTTCCTTTAACAACTTAACATAAAAGTTTCTTCTTCAACTGCCTTTATCTTACATTGAATGACTAATGATAAAGATCATACTGCCAAACCATAGCAAAGGCTAAGCATATATAGCAAAACAAAAAACTGGACTATAAACTCCACCTCAAAAGTATCACCTACATATATCACTGTTCAATTACAAAGCTGTACATGTAAGCATTAATTCTCAGAATTCTCTTGTGAAGCAAGGTATATTCTCCACCACCCCACCACCCCCACTTTATGGGTTGAAAACCAAGGAATACAAAACCCAGTGTCTTCCCTTCCAAGAAAAATCTGGAATTCCTAATTCACACAGTACGTTTCTGCATCTCTTTTTCTTAAACCCAGAATTGCACACAGTACCAAAAGGATGTCAAAATAGGAAAGTTCAAAATTGTAATACTTAGTACTAAAACTCAAAAGCACAGATATTCGAAGTCTTGCTTCTACTGGCAAGCTCTGTAGTTGCAAGTTTCACAGGCACATTATCCTGACTGTGATTCAAGCTACCTTTGGCAATATAATGATCAAATGGCAGCAATGTTCTGCTACAACCGCATGGATACAGATGGGGATTCCCTCTTCCTGATTCCTTCAATACTGTGGTATAAATAAAAACCTGTTTAATACTAAAATTTTACTTCTCCAAGTAGTTTTAGTCTATCTCAGGAAAAAAAAAGAAAACAAAAAATTATACTGATGTTTCCTATGATCCCAGCCTCCTTTGCCTGGCAGTTAACAGACCCACTAATATCTAGCTACATTGTGCTGAAAGTTGTATGTTCTGGATATGTAGTCAGTGTAAGAAAGCCCTGGAGTACATTTTTAATAGGAATGAATGAGAGCAAAATGTTCAAAGACTACAGCGAGGGAACTATGTATTTCATTGAGTACCAATACATTCTTACACTTCATAAAATATGTTAGAAAATCATTAGTACAGTACATAGACTTATGCCAGATTATGAATATATCTAATTTCAGGAACCTCATCTCTCACTGCAGTATTTTTTTCTAAGAAAAAAATACATGTGTATGAATATGAAAGCTGGGCCTTCTTCAACCATGTACTCCTAGTTTTGATGCCTGAATTAAGCTCTGTGTTTTCAAGTTTTGGACCCATTAAAGTCACGTATAATAAATAAATATATTACTATGCAGGGTACGAAGTTCTATTTAAACTTCAAAATAGCAGCATTTACCAGACATTTTTGACTGAAGGCAGGTTTTGTGAAGTAATTTTTAATAAGCAGGGCGCAGAAAATAGGAGAACCTGAATATCAAAGAAAGTATTTACGACAATTTGTTAATGTAAATAGTTTGAACGTACATATCTTTTCAAAAGAGTGCCTGCTTTCAGGGAAAGCAAGATAATACAACTTTCCAAATAGCAGAGATCTAGGTAACAATCTAAAACTGCGTAAGAGGATTTTATAATGGAGCTGCTGACAAACTTGAGATGCCATCGAGGGCATGGCCACAACAAAGCTTTAAGTGAGTATTTGTTAAAAATATTCTCATGCTCTACAGCTGGTGGCTTTTGGTTCACTGTCAAATTAAAGACAGCATCTTCTTTATTTTTCATATCTCATAATAGCTTGTTCATCTTTTTTCTGCTTATGTCACCAATATTTCATGTCTGCCTTGATCTTATTTTTAATGTAATTTACATACATACAAGCACCAAAAAGATAATAATGATAATAGTAATACACAGTATAGTACGGCTAAAATGCAACTTCAAACTTCAAGACTGCAGCTGTAATTTATGTTCTGTCTTTGTTTGCCATGTTTTGTCATAACGAACAGAAATAAAAAACTCTGATGAAGACGCATTTTGAGAAAATGTCATCTATTTGCACAGAGACAAAAAAAATCCTAGTAGTTTGAGGAGTCCTGGCTTGCTTTGGTGTTACCCACCCCACAGCTGCTAAATAGATCAGGTACAACACAGCCAGCACACAACCGCCTATGAGCATGCAGACTGTAGCCAGTAAATGGCAATTTTTAGTGATTTTAGCGGCCTGGCCATTTTAGATAGCAATAAAGGAAAACCACCAACCGAAGGGAAAAAGCTACTGGGAAAATTACAGACTTACTAGGGATCCTTTGCTGAACTTCACTTGCAGAAAGGGGAAACAACCTTGACACATATAAAAACTATCCTCCCTTTATTTTCTTCAGAAGTACTCAGAAGGGGAAGGGCATTTTTTCCTACACAGGAATGTGCAAACCCCACTGATTCAGTACAAAACTATCTCCAGAAGATAAGGACATCTGTAGTGTTCTAACGCTGCAGTCCTGCTGCAGTCTAAACACTGGGCGATAGGCCTTGCTCCCTACATTTTCAGTGATAGTGGACAAAGTGTGCCTCCTGACAGTATCGTCATTATAAACTTGATTATTACATTTGGTATTTCATGAGATGTCTGGCAGCCGATTGCTGAGACACTGCATAGCGTACAGTTCTCCCACACACTTCATGGATATTTACTGAATCTCAGTATAACCTAACCTGTTAATGCTTCTGGAATGTATAAACACTGTTAACTGCTAAATTCCCTGTATCAACATTTCAGAAATAACCATTAAATAAGGTGGTTGCTAACTGCTGAGGAAGATTTTGATTTATTGAATAAAGTATTACCATGGGATGAAAATCAAGATCACATTTTTAGGGAGACATGACATATTATCCATAACGAGATGTAATTTTGTACTAAAAGAGTAAGGATAAAGAGTCTGTTTTTAGAACAGAATCAACGGCCAAATTTACACAATGCTGTTACCCATCAATACAGACACTTGACTGTGACAATATTATCTATTTATAACTTAATATTATTCTGAGTATTAACAAAAGTTTCTTGGCATCACATTAATAATTGTCTAATTATTCCAAAACAAATTAAAATATTCCACCTGATTGAATGCCATCAAACAAAACGTTCGTTCCTGGTTGGGTCATTACATCCCTCTTAAGAAAAACAACTGCTTACCGTCTTCTCTCAAATCCTTAAAGGTTCTTAAGCACTTAAATACACACAAAAGCCTAGTACTTGACAAGATGAAAACCCAACCAAGAAATGTCTACCAGAACCTGTCTGTATCTACATTACATCAACAATGAGCAGAGGCACACCATGAAGTTATCACATGACACAGGTGAAATTCTGTTCCTTAACCTGACGCTACAGGTCCCAGTGAAAGCCCAATGAAGTCAACAGAGTCAGTAAAAGAATCAATCGTATTTGAGTTCAGCGGGCTCTGGACTGGGTCTTAACAAGAGCGAACGTTAGAAGCGTCGTTCCCCTCAGCCTACTCCGATGAACAATCCACAGCAGCACAGGCTGCTCCAAACCTTTGCTTCAAGCTGTCAACAACTGAGTCAGTCTGTAGGGTATCTGAAAAGGAAATAACCCATAGGAAACTCCGCAAGCCAGGCTAATATCCAGCTGCAGGAAGGATGCCTGAAGATGCTGCCCGGCAAGCTCTGGGCCGTCCACAAACGTCTGCCAGGAAGGGCACGGCTGCAGTCGGCTGAGCTGGAGAACGACTGGACAGCCTCTCTGAGGTTCCCTCCACGCTTATGTCCTACTGCTCTGCCACAAAGAAGCAGACCCGGGAGAGGAACCGAAGCTCCCCAGCCCACACCATTTAAGTTCATTTTTACTGCCCACAGCCCTGGACCGCTCGACCGGCCCTAACAGCCAAGGCAGAGCTGTTGTTGTATGGATGGAGACAGGCATTTGCTTCGGCTAAGCAGTTCTCAGGCATGGCCCATCACCGTAAGCCTGTGAGATCCAGCAGCAGCTCCTCCCCAGGCAGGCCGGAGGCAGCCGTGATGATGGGGACGGGGCTGGCGCAGTAGCAGGGCAATGCCGCCCCCGGGCTCCGCACCTGCCCCAGGAGCTGAGGGCATGGCCATGGGAGGGAAGCGGGAGCCAAAAGCCCCTTTCGCACTCTGATACATACAGCCCTGAAGAGACTGACTTGCTGCCCGGTCCTCCGCTCCTTCATCGCACTCCAACGCTACCATTAATATCCAGAGAAGCAACCATTGTAGACTCCGGGAAGAATCCAACCCCTCCTTCTCAGTGCAGGTACATCCCATTACAAGAATACAAATTCCTTAGGTCAAGAAATTGCCATTTTTAAGTTTTGGGGGAGGTCTTGTCTGGGAAGTACAGAGTCCATCAGTGATCTGCCAGACTTCGATAATCATTGCATGCTCACAGTTTTTAACAGAAATAAAGCACATAGGGACATCTCTGCTGGATGTAAGCAGCAAAATCTGGGGGACTCCAGAGCATTAATATTTTTACAGGATTGTACTACTACTGCCGAGAAGACCCACTCATGGATTAGCACTCCATTACGTCAGGCACAACACCAGCATGCAACACACAAAGACACTTCCGCTCAGGCAATGTAACCAAACTACCTTACATGAAGTTGATAGTGCGATCTAACCCTATTCTTCCAGTCCTTACAACAAAGCACAGCAGTAATTTCATCACAAATTTTAACTATTTTGTTTCCTTTTATCAACATTCAGTAAATCAACTTTACAAAATGTCTCTACTGTCTACAAAAAAAGTTCTTAATTTCACCCTAATGCAAACAAATAGTTTCGTTAACTAAAAACCACTACCAGTGAATGTCAAGTAACAAAAGATGTTTTCCTTTGAGAAATGTTAAATACTTCACTTTTTCATGATGAAGCACAAGTTTCAAAAGGACGATAACTTTGTTTTGTAATTTGTTTATTGCTCAATCATGAAGACCAGATTGAGCATTTGTCACACAATTTTGTGTAGCACACTCCTACAACAAGAATGTGCTGTAAAATTTTATTTCTTTTTCCGTCGTTCAGCTTACTGCTTGCTTGTCCTACTGCTTATTCAGCTAACCATCTCAAAATGAAACACAATCACATAGCAAGATTTCACTGCTGCTAGAATATTTTATACAGAAAACATATAAGCATGAGGAAATAATGCACCACTATTCTCATATATTACATCGGAGTATTTGCTAACTAATATAGATAGGGAGCATTTTATTGCAGGCCCAGAGCAAAAACAAAGGAAGACAAGGTATCCTCGGTAAATGATACATTTCAGCATATAAAAAAACCACTCACACACCGTCTTTGCCATTTCAAGTTCTACCTTCTACTATTCAAATATTCTTTCAGTAAAATTTGCAACAAGTCCAACCCAGTTAGTCCACCCAGTTTATCTCTCTCCATCTCTCACTCATAAAGTTAAGGCAGTTATCAGAATTGTACTCTTACGCACAAACTATCTAATTAAATTAATACTGCAACAGCAAGGGGATTTGGGGGTTAAATAGAAGCAAAGCATACGTTTAACTCTCAAGCAACAGCATAGTGTATATGGGATTTTGAAGGTAAGTGAATGAGAGTAACATGAATTCAGGTATTTCTGGGTTTGGGGACCATACAGTGGTCTCTTCTTCTCCATGGCACTAGTCCTTCGTCTCCTTTCTCCTGAAGGCACTTCCACTCCTGCTCCTTTCTACACAACAACCCTAGACATTAGCGTGAAAGTAGTACCCTGCCCGATGGCTTGTATCTGATGGTTCCCTATCTTCGAGACCATCTGGCTCTGGTCCTGGATTATCAGGTGACACGAGTTAGTCATCTTGCACCTATGACAGTAAGTTCATTATCTTTTACCCCTATCATTTCGGAAGAGGTATCCTAGAAAATAGGCTGAATAAAACAAGATACTTTTCATACTTTACATCACGTAAGTACATACAACTGTGGTTTTGGTTTATGTGTTTCACTGCAGTGTGGCTCATACGCTGAAGGACGTTCACTTAAAGAACACCAGGACATCTTCCAAGCTTCAGGCTTACTTTGCAGAAGACTTTTCTTAAGCACACTGCTGACAAACTGAAAACTGGAGATAAGAAATATTTCTGTTTCACCGCACAGGCTTGTAGGACTGAAACCCTAAAATCACGGTGCATATAAAAGATGGAACAGCAAGCTATGCTGAGAGGAACAAAAAGGGCAACTAACCTTAAAAATGTGGAAGAAAAACTCTCTCTCATCAGAAATCTTCAGAACGAAACATATATTCTTTAAGGAGACAGCGCTCTCTAAAGACAGTGGGAAATACCCTGGATCTCTTGCAGTGAGGAGGACAGAGCTGAAGCCTGTCTGTCACATAGCTGCAATGTAAGTGGCTGGAATATGCAAGTGTACGTAGTGGGGTGGGGGGAAGCATTATACGCTTATTCAGTTCAGCCAAGCATAGGGCACAGTTCAGCCAAGCACACTGTATGTATTTCCTCAAGGTATTTTTCTCAGTATACAAATATCATGTAACTGGGTGGTTCCTACTGAGATACTACATTCTACTTAACACAGCGAGTTAAGCGCTGGCAAATGCTTGATTATTATTTGACTGTTTATTTTAAACTCCCTTTGCACATTCTTCCACCAGTTAAAGCAAACCAGCTTACTATCTGTTACAGTGTTAATGTTTGACATATTCTGTCCATTTTTCACTTCATAGGAACAAAAATACGAGCTAGCTTTAGCACGTTTAGTACCAAGGTATTTCAACTTCCTAAGCAGTTTTCTTTATACAAGTGCAGAAGCAACTTGCATCTGGGGAAGAATGAGGAAGGGGCTAGGACAGAAAAACCCTTTCACAGAGTCCAAGCTCTTTCACCTGGGAATCAATAAATATTGCAAATGGGGAATAGCTATTCTGTCTTCCCTCAACACCATGCGCAGAAAAGAGACTGGGAAAAATCAGAGGGAAAAGATGCACCTCAATTCGAAAAGCAGAGGGAAACATTATCACAGGGAACTTTTGTCTATAATCTGCTAAGAAATCACTATCAGACTAAACAATAGCTGCCTATATTCCAGCACTCAGCCATCTATCCATATGTCTCTTATCCAACATTTTCTTGATGTCAGCACTATATATCCCTCCATTAGGGAACTACTGCCACAGTTCCCCTATCAGTAAATAAAACTGTGATCAGCAGATCTGAAATACAGCAAATACTTGAAAAGGTATCGGAGGTGTGGATATGTGAAAAGGAGACAAATCCGCTTCCCAGCAAAGGAGGAAAGGGTTCTATAGCCATAAACATGTCACCTCACATGCGGGCATGGCTATCCCATATTTATTTAATACACAGAAACATGCTAGAGAAAGCACTGCATACCCATACACAAACATACACCCACCGGCCCTGTACCGGCACAGGGCCTACACATCTATGACAAAAACCGCCCGTAGTATGTCAAACTGAATTATCATTACATGCAGTAGAAAAAAGAAGTTAGCCCAATTAAAAAAATACCTGCCAGCAACTCTAGACAACATCCTATTTACATAAAAATGCTATGCTATTAGCCATGGGTGATACTGACTTTGGTGACACCGTGTATGGAGGATACTTCTAAAGCTAATGCTAATACGTACTACTGCGCTTTTAGAGAGATTTTATTATTTCTCACCCAAACTTTGGTGAACATGACGTTCTGAGGACTCACTAATACAAAATGTTAATTGAGGCTACAGATTTCTCCAAGGCATCCAACTTAACTTCAGCCTGAGCTTCCTGCTACCAATGTTGAAACAAATAGCTCTACGCAGCAGATGTGTCATACCCAGTATTCAGATGGCACCCCGTTTCCTTCTTAGCTGTGTTCTCTCCTCCTCTATGTAAATACTGGAATGATTACAAGTGAAACAGGGTGCGAGAGCAGAAAATGGAATACAGGCTACACACAATTAGCAGAGGAGCTGCTTTTGACACACTGCTGCAAAGGATTATGCAAAGAATAATCCAAGGAATTAGCCAATGCGAAAGGGATAGGGTGTGCAATAACGGTGCGTAAGATTTTCATTCTGCAAATCTATTTCCCAACATCTCACAGCATATATCCTTGCAAATCTTGCTGATAATCAACACTAATACCTAGGGTTTATGTTGAAAACAGTGGGTTTGTTCTCCTGGCAGCACAAACTTGAAGTTTCTTTGTCCAGTTCTAGAAAAGAGGGTAAAGGAAGTATGAAATCAAAAATGAAAAAATATGAAGAGGGAATGTGGCAGTCGCCTCTGCTTCACTACTTACAGAATACTTTCTAAAAAAGAAAAAGGAACTCTAATCATGCAATCATCCTAGTTATGTTCTCCTGTGATCAGTATGTCCACATCTTACCTTCTAAGCATGAACAAACACCAAAGTTGGGGTTTTTTGGACTACACGAGTACTTTGCCCGACAATCAAAAAATGACATTCCGTTCTCACAAAGATGGTTTACCGTACCACAGCTTCAGACATCCAGCTTTTGGGCAACCATGGCGTTCAAACCAGTCTCAGTTTGCAGACTGATGGCAGTTTGAGCTCTACCCAGCTGTTTTGCAAACATCGGTCAATGCTGCTCTACACCAGCAATGCATTCCGGTGGACGCTTGTGCTGGGGCATGCGATGCTGCATCTACTGTCGGGGTATCCAGACTCTGAGGAGTTGGAAACTGGGCTTTGTAGCATCCTTGTTATCATTCCAGCTAAAACCCACAGGACTGCTGGAAAATCGGGTTCAGGAATCAGCTCACAAAAGCCTGTTATTCCGTGCAGCGATTGGAAACGCGATAGGTACTGCCTCAACATCTTTCCTATACTGAATGAAGAGCAGTAGCTCGGACTTGTCAAGCTTCGCCTGCCTTGCTGATGGCAGAGCTGGTGCAACTCTGATAGCTGCTATACAGGATAGCAAACGAGACAATACGCTGAAAAGGTGGCCCAGAATGAAAAGGCTGGATGAAAGCCGTAGGACCCTAACTTGGACGGACTACCCGCACACTCTGGTAACTGCCAGTGAAGATAGTAAAGCTGAAAGAGGCTTAGTGCAAGCATGCAGGAGATTTGTGACAGAAAGTTAGAACTCCATGTCAAGCCTTTCATGCAAACAATAAATATTACTTCTGCTCATAATCAGACTTTTCTCCAGCATCGTCTTTGAATGTTGAACCTTTTTCAATTAATTAAAAACTATGCACTGCAGAGTGCATATTTTATCAGCCCTCAGCTGCTTAAGTGTCTAGAAAAGACCAGGCAGTTTTTCTTTTTTCCAGGCAACCCAGAGCAAGTACTTGCAAGGGTCATATCTTTTTAATTATCTTTTCTCTCTTTGATTAATTATTCCGTCTGACAATAGCGTGTTTCTAATGCTATTCACCTGCCTTTGATGATTGACAACTTTTCTGTCTGATTCAAAGCAAACAGCTGCTGCCATGATTGCCTAGCAACCAGGATGTGATGGATGAGCCCCAAAGATGGATGGCTGCAATAAATCATGTCTCCAGCTATAAAACTGAAAAAAGGGATAAGAATAAAAGCGAACAAAAAACAAAACAAGGTTTCTTCCCATGAGTGCACTCAGCTCCTTACCAATTACACCTGAAATGGACTTTGTGTCTATTAATAGCAAAGTTTTCTAATCAGTAAGAATGCAATGATGCCATTTGTATCAAGGTGTGTTTACAATTGTTCCAGCAAATTGGCACTTGTACTTCAATTACCTACTGTGTTACACAAGTGCCGGGGTAGGAGATCAAAGTTTTACCTTCTACTGTTGAAGGCTTTATAGAAAATATTGGGCTTTTTCAGGGTTTTCTCATGATGTTGGACTTGAATGAAGTGCATAAACTTGAATTCTCCTCACTTTTGGCAACTGAGAGAGTGTACCGAAAGCAAACTGAACTGGATTTGTAGAAGGAATAACAAACACCAGATTTCTGAAAAACTCGTTTCTATGAAACTCGTAGAAAGTCACCATTGGCTTTGTGAAACATGCTTTAACCTAAATGCTGCACACCGTTCATTAAATGCTGCTCTAATTCCCTCTTGCTAGGAGGGCATCTCGCGATCAAAGAAAAAGCTCACATGACAAGCAGCGTTTCAAAAATACCATCTACCTGTGCAAATTCAAGACTGATTCAACAAAAAGCCATTCTCATCTAATTTCACCTACCATTCCTGTCAACCATTTGATTTTTGTACAATGTGCCAGGCAAGACAGATTCCATAGTTTGAAAACTCGGAACAAGTTTAGCCGGGCTGTGTCTGGCACTTGCCCGGAGCTGTTTGCACGCAAACACCCCATCACTTGAAGTTTTGGCACTACCTACGGCTGAAGCTGCTCTGTTGCTGGAGTGTCTATCTCCTGATAGTCGCGGCCTGTGCTTCCAATACAAGACTTAATTGCCTATAAAAAGCTGCTTCCTTAATTCTTCCAGCAGGTGGGGGTGTCCTGGTTCCAGCAAAAGTGCTTCAGAAAGGGAAGGGATTGCCCTTGCTATTCCCATGGTCAGGCCATCCACCCCCAGGAGCATCCCGGACACCTGGGAGCGAGCGCCGAGACTCAAAGATTCACCACTCTGGGTGAAAAGGGTGGGCGGAAAAGAAAAATGTAAACGTTGAACATACTTATGTTCTAGAACTTTGTTTTCCTTGCCACTGTGGGACCAAAATGCAGCCTGCTAGCGAAAGGAAGCTGGAGCGAGTTCGTCTGTTCACAAGCACATTTTTAAAGCACATTTTTGTACTGGAACTGGCAATGCCTGACAACGCCACGCTGGAACAGCCACGGTCCTGCTTATGTTTTACTGTTACATACAGCGTGTCTCTGTATTCATGCAAAAGATTGCCTGTATCCTTGCACGGGCCATAGCTTTGTCTACATGCTTTACAATTATTGAAACGCTCTCAGTAAAAACTTAACTCTGTCTCTGCCCGTCCTCTCTCTGCTGTACAAACACACACACATACACACACGGAAATCCAGCCCCTAAAACAATTGTAAGGCACTCCTGTAATGACCAGCCAGTATCTGGTAACAAACAATGAGAAAGCAAAGCCATCAATCACAGCGTGCACACCGAGGCCTCCATTCTGTCCCAGCTCATCCAACTCTCAAGTTACAGCTTTACACGGCAAGTCTAAATAATATTCAAAATGATAAATGGCACTATAAGCCTGATATCCATCATCAATCTTTTTTTAAGGAACATCCATCTTCAATAATGCACGTTTGAATCATGTGAAACCAAGAGCTCCCAGATTCATTTACACAACCCCCAGCAAGCTGGTGCTGCTTGAATGATACGTGTCAGCCAGTTTGTCCCAACTGCCAAACTTAAAAAAAAAAAAGGGGGGGGGGGGGTTAAAA
>JANZLQ010000092.1:30888707-30912636 GCA_026212715.1 Elanus axillaris
GCCGGGGGGGGGGGGGGGGGTGTAGGGTGTGTGGGGGGGTCACCCACCGCCGCAACCGTGTGCTGGTGCCGGCGAGGAGAAGCGCTAAGGCAGGAGCGGGAGCTCTTGTTGCCTCTCACTGGTGGCTGGAGTTTGCACCGTCCAGGTCAGACGCAGCGTGGAAACTCGGAAAATCTGACACCGTCATTGATTGCCTCCCTTTGTTCTCATGTCATCTCTCCACAATGGAGAGAAAGAAACGTGACTTTAAAATTGCAATTAACCAGCTTCAGAGCAGACTTCTTTCATTGGGTATTTATTCCTATCAAATCTCATTTCTTCCCTGGAAAAGCACTTCTAATTTTAAAACGAAACAGACGATGTAAAATACCTTATATCCGTCTGTAATAAGAGTTGCTTAAATTATGACTGGATGTGCCTAAACAGTCATTTTACAGTCTCCCACTGATTTTGGTCAGGTCTTGAAAGAATGGCAATTTTTTTTCCTAATGTTTTAAAAGTATTAGCTTCCTTTCAAACATTCTTTAACCTTTAATGTTTTGTAACTTCATGAAAAGGTCACTTTGTTCAGAGTGGATGCATCTGCTCCGTAATTGTTCTAATATCAGGCAAAGCTCCATCCTAAACACTAAATTCTTTTATGAGGATTTTTTTTCTTAATATACTATTGTTAAGGTTACCATGAGTAATAGTTTTAAAGGCAAAGAGCTGTAGACCAAAGGATGCTTGCACTCTATTTAATTTCACCAAGTTCAGATGTTTAGAGCTATATTCAGCAGATGACATTAGCTGAGGTCTGAGAAGAATAACCTGAACGGTTTCACCTCTTCCCACTTGTGGGGGCCTGAGGTGGAACAGGAACAGAATGAATAGCTGAATTTATAGACTGAGCTGCATCACAAAATACCAATTAATACTGCTTTGAATCGGCAGCAGATTTGATGCGAGTACCTCAAAGGTGCAAAGGGCTCTGTCAGAAAGCTGAGGCACAGATGGGTTAAGACCCAAGAGCAGAGCAATGCTGGAGATCCAGAGACCTTTGGACATTGGTGTCTCAAGAATCAGACTCAAAAAAGCAATATGGTGGTAAAAATGTTACTAATCTAGTTATGTTTTTGACTAGTTGCTGTGAAGGCAACAGAAGCTTTTCAGCACGTGTAAATCAATATTTATTATTCAGAGCAATAATATTTTGAATCTATCTATTTAGCCAGTTTTGGTATAGAGAACCTATATTTGTTCCTACATAAAAGATTAGGAGATGAATACATTCATTGCCGCTCATGGGCTGAGAATGCCCCTCCAAGGGACAGCTTGTGGCCCCAGCTACATGTGCAAACATCACTTACCACACTGTAGCTGCTTTGCAAAAAGAGTGGCGATACCTGACCGCATATCAGAGATTAGAGCAAGAACCTTAAATTGATGCAATTAATACCTCTAAAACACAACAGGATTTTCTAATTCTTACACAATTCAAACATCCAGAGAATATGTTTAATTAAAACTTGGCTATCCTTTTTTTTTAATATTTTCTAAAAAAAAACCAAAGAAATGAGCTAATTATATTGCTTAGTATTCTAATATGCTTTTTTTTTTTTTTTTTTTTAATAACACACTTTTCTAGCCAGGCCAGTCTCTTGAGGACCAGTTCCTCATTTATAAGGAGGTCCCCAATGGGAATTAAAAAGAGGCTATTTTATAAGAAGAAAATATATTCTGAAAGAGGAGCCATACAAAGATAACCCCACATCACATATATCAGTATGGAGGCTAGAATGTGTATTCCAATGATGCAAATCTTCTCCTGCAATAATTTGCTCGTTAGTGTTAACGAAAGCCCAGATACTGATGTCTATGTATTTGTTCTTGTATTTTTCATCACACTAATGCTTTTAACTAAAATTATTTTTTTAAATTTGCTTTATTTAACAAATTTAAAGGTCAATCCTCTTCCTTTCCATATGCAAATCCTATTAATAGTAGAAGTTTGATATTAATGGAAGTTAATAGAGTAGATACCCCCTTCACACAGAAACCCCACAAGAGAACAAAATAATCTCAAGATAATTTCAGTAAATTTGTTGCTTTTTTCTCCCCTTTGAGTAAGCAAACATCAGGTCAACAGTACCTTGGAAACAGGAGTGACAGCCAGAGGAGGGATGAGATGTGGAAGGGCACACAGGGCCACCTCAGCTTCCAGACACGGGACCCCGGGGAAAGGACGCAGCCCTGCAGCAGCTGGAGCCCACTGCCACCGCAGCAGCAGCATCATCATCATCATCACCATCATCCTCCTCCTCCTCCCCAGCTGCTCACACCTGCAGGAGCCAGGCAGGATGCAAGGTGCCATTACCAGGACACCCTTCCCCATCCTCCTAAAGAGGGAAGAGGCACCTACTGCTCCCTTCAGAGGCCGATAGTCTCCACCTGGGAGCCCACAGCAGCTACTCAGAGAGGAACAGGAGCTGCTGGAGCTGATGAGGGAGTAAATGAAGTTACTGTCTCTTCCTGTTTCTGCCAGTTTTGGAGTTGTTAACTGGTTTGTCACTGTCTTTCTATCTATATTTGCTGTAGCAGGACTCGCCGAGGTTTCTGTAGTATTTATTTTTTTTAACTACAACTGTTGGCGTTAAAGTAACACCACCTGTCTGCCTCTGGAGACAGAGGTGGGGAAAGAGGAACAAACTCACTGCTTTCATCTGCAGTCCCTGCAGGAAAATGCTCCCTGTGCTAATGAGCGAGGAACAACCCTGTCCAGCCTAACTTCTGCAACAAAACTATCTATCTGAAGTGTTTTTCAAGCAGATGAATCCGGATACCAAACAGCAAAGCGTCATTTGTCCAGAGCAGCTCCTTCCTCGGTGAGGAATAAAGAATACCTCATGCAGGCCTGGGCAAGGCCAGCCCAAGCACGGCCTCTGCAGATCGGCCTCTATTTTATTAAGGGCAAGCCAAAGTAAGGTGATTAAAAGAAGTGGAGAAAGGGATGAGCCATGGACCACAGAGTGGTGTTAATTTACATCTTACCAAAGGGCACTAACCTGCTCCCTCGGAGCACCAAGGAATCTTGCAAGGAAACCCATCTTCACTGTGGCCTCCCTCCTTGTTGTCACTCCTGAGCCAAAAAAAGTTTTCCCAAATACCTTTTCTCACCCTGCACTTAGCAGGTGACGTTAGTAGACTACATCCTAAACCAGTGCAAGGCCTTTCACAAACACCTTTTACAACATCTGAACGCCCCTCCCAAAACTTGTAACACCTTAGGTTTTTTAGGGAAAACATTTTTCTTTCCTTAAATTGAATTGAATTTACTTTTTCCACTGTTTATACCAAAGGGATTTTATTTTTTGGGGGGTGGCGTGGTCTTAATTCTTGAACCTGGAAGCTGGTTTTATCCTTTGAAAAAGGTTGTGTATAAAAACTATAAACTGTCCCTGGGAGCTATGGCCAGAGCCCTGCAATGCTCTTGGTCTGCCCGACCTCTGAGCTGCAGAGAGAGGAGCAACAACAAGGACCGGCAGTCCTGTGCCCCTAAAACACATGGAGCTGCTGCTTCGATGGGTGGATACGTTGAACAAATTCTCTTCGCTCTGCTTGGCTGGTGGGATGTTGGAAAGTCCCTGTGAACCAGCGACTGTGGGCAGCGACAGTCCTTGTGATACACGCAGCAGCTCCCATCTCTCAGAGCTACAGTTTCTGGCTCTTTGCAGGCTGCAGCAGATAGTATCGTATCATACTGCGGCTTACATTAAGGTCACCTTTTCTTTCACAGCCTTGATGTGGCCATAGATTTGGCAAGGGAAGGGCTGGAGGGCAGGAAGCACGCATGCTGAGATAAAAGGCATCGCCTTTCTGAGGAAGCCAGGGCCCTATTCACAGGCCTGTAGTTTGGATTATAGGCTGATACGCGCTCAGCGCTCCCGTTGGCGTCTGTGCAAATACGAAAGCACAGAATTAGGTCTGGTATTTGAAGTGCATGACAAAATAAGTCCTAAGCGTGCTTCTGTTTTGGGGAGGTGAGCGCTGGCTGCTACAAGCATTCTCTTTCCAGGCAAACAGCAAAACTCTGTAATTGTTCAGGTACACCACAGGCTTGAAGAGTTTGCATTTTTCCAAAACATTAGGTATAAATTACGTCCACAAACAGGAGCCTGGACTCAATGGAACAACGCAGGTGTCTGTTACAGCAAATCTGGTGTTCCCAGATTCAAATCTGCTACAGGCATTCTGGATTTTAATTAATATATTGTTTCATATGTATGAGTATTTCATGGTTTGTTTTTTTTTGTTTTCACATGCTCCATTTTTACTTTAAACAAAGCGTATTCTCTGTATTATTCTCCAAAGCAATTGAATAAATATCACAGACTTTATAGATCTGGTAGACTTTCCAGTGAACAACACAGCAGTCATGCTTCACAGAAAAGGGATAACATCCTAGAGAGTGGCTGATAAGAGCAACAATTTACAAAGCAAGAGATCTGTTATGCAGTGAAAGCTTTATTACCATGACTTGATGTTACATCTACAACACATAAGGGTTAATCATTGCAGCAGTTTGCAGCTGGTTTGTGCTCTCAGGGGAGCCATAGCAATAGACTTCTGCGTGTAAGACAAGGTCAGCGTTGCTCTCCCGGGGTCAGCAGGCCACGTGATAACACAGCTCCGAAACTTCGGCTCCGAGGAGACACAGGTGCCAAACCCATTTTGTGGTCTGTTGTAGAGCGCTTCTTGTGGTTTTTATCCTCCCCAGTAAGAACACGTGCGTAGCTCTGTGGTGTATAACCGGATGGCGAGTTTTCAGAGCTAGCCATCAGCGTGAGTTTTCTGCGGCAGCAGCGGGTTCGTGAGTTTCCCGGGTACATGTAACATTTCACGGGAGACTTATTCTTAGTGGACTGAGAAAACAGAGCAGTCCGTGCTGAGTTTAAGGGCCAAATCCTGCGTAATTTTTTCAGTCTCATGGTATAAAATGCCTACATGAGTAAAGTGAGCAGAACTGGACTTTAACATTTTATTAATATTTATCTTCTACTGCTACAAGACACAACAATAATCAAATAAGAAAAACTTTAATCCTCAAATGCAGCTTTAATCTTCAAATTGGTTAGCTTATCAGAGGGGTTACATTTATTTTCAAAGACAGGCTGCTCGGAATGATCAGCTGAAATAGAAGCCTATAAGTGAAAGGATGTAAGTTTATTGGGCAGTGTTGTCCATATTTATAGTTTCTGCTCAACCCATATTTCTGGTTTTATATGCATGTGTCAAAAATTAATATACGGCAAACTTCACCAACAGTTTTAAGAGATCCTAAAATATAATAAAATCAATAAATGATGTTCTGGCATAAATGTTTCTGTAGCTGAGGGTGGTCAGGTTCAAAGGGCAACATCTGACCATTTCTCTTTCCCACCCTGCTGCAGAGTAAGACCCTCCCCTCAACTTCAAATCACTGGGGAGAGGGTAATTTAAGCTATACTTGATGTACCCTATACATCACTGTCTTCAGGACCAGGTTTAAAATTAAACTCTGATGTACAAAGTTAAACAAAAATGAGATAAAAATTGGCAGGGGTTGAAGAGGGTCAAAGTAGTCAAAACACAAGGTAGACTATTGCTTCTTTTGATTTATGTTATTCTGTGCACTAAAAAAAAATAAAATTATAGCTCTCGTGGAGACTTTTTTCATTGAGAATAACGCATTCCTAATTTGTTTTCTATAGACTTACAGGGCATTTGCTCCGGGAGATGGAAGCATTTATTTATTTATTTATTTATTTTGGCAGGGGCAGAATATCACCAACTGTTGGCAGAATATTCAAATTATCATTAGCTGCAACCTTTGCCACTCAACAGCAAGTGAAAGAGAATAGTATTTCACCTTGTGTTAGTGGTTATCTTACAATGCACACATCTATAACCTTATATGCCTATAGAGTTTTGCTTTCAGGCAACTCTTTTAAACACAAACAATGTGCTATAGTTACATTTGGTAGCAGAAAGAAAGAGTGCAGTGAATGTTTCCTTTTACGTTATACACGCACATAATGCAGTTACCCTCCAGAAATTCAGTACAGGAAAGATGCCAAACAGCAGATTCTTTTGAAACCAATTCAAGAAAATCCTTGCAGGAAGTTGAGTTTTTTGGTTTGGTTTTTTTTTTTTAATGGTGTAGTCAACTTTTCCACATATTGCCGTTTACATGGTTAGTGTGTGGACTGCAGGCAAAATACTTTGGAATCGTAATCTTTATTTTCTATAATAAGATAATGAAATCAACTAGTATCCACTGGAATCAAATGAATTTCTCTCTGCTACTCCAGTGGGAGGAATAAAAGGGTTCTACTGGCTAAACTGCCAGGCTAATGGAAAAATGAAGAAAAATCCAGTCCTTGGATGGCTAGCAAATAAAAAAATGCTTATTTTAAACATAATGATGGACATAGAAAGATCTTTAAATCTTTTAAAAACTGATTAAGCAAGCTTTTTCCAAAGGTTTTTAATTTTTGTATGAGAAAGTCCTATGGACTTCATATGGATTACAGCCAGCTGAAGTTGGGCATGTTCTTGGGCTGTACAAGGGCATTAGACAGCAAAGGCATCTAAACTCTGAGAAGGTCTGAACTTGAATTTAAATCTAACAGGACAAAGCATTATGCTGTCCAGACAACTGTAAAAAAACGTTCTTATAGTGCCGTTTCATTAATACTGACAATGATAGCTCTTTGTTGGTAATTTAGTGAGGACCTGCTGCCATTTTAATATGCAGATTTTAGTCTTTCACCAAAAGTCTGAGTGATGCATTGTGTAAAATCCACCTTATATGTGTGATTTTACAGGGTTGACCTGTATATACGCCTATATACGCCTTTAATATACGTAGTTTGGCAAACAATTTATGTACTGATTAATAAATGCAATTCTTCACAAACACCTGGTTGGAAAGCTGGAAGTGCAGTAGGTATACAAACAGCAGATTGTTTTAACAGATACAGAAAGCAAAGGTAAGGATCAAATGTTATAATGGGTCTACTGCTTGTGATGTAGTGTGCCAGACTCTCTGGATCTAACCGCTGGGCAATAATTTTTGTACCACTGGTTAAGACTTTTTCAAATGATTTTTTTTAAAAATCCTTTTGAGGTCATGTAGAAGACTACTCATGCACTCTGTAACTATGGCAGATCACATGTAACAAAGAACAGAGCAAAGAGCTAGTTGTTTAGGAAATTGTGATCCAAAGTTTCCCAATGTCCATTACACTTCGGGAATCAGTAGAACTATGAATTAAGGAGATAGTCACAAAGGTCACAAGGAACTGTTGCAGTATTCACAAAAGATGTAAATGCTATGAGAGCCACAGGATCTTAGAATGAAGGTTCAGAGGGAATACGGGAGCCACTCTGAGGCTAGTAGCTGCTCAGAGATCAGGTAAAGAACAAAAAGACATGAAAAATTAAAAAAAAACAGAGAGAATATCAGCTGTAAGAAATCCATGTGACCCTTTAAAATCATGTGCTTAGCATAAGTGATGTCTTTTGCTGATTTATCCATGTGGCAATTAGGAGTTCTTCCTTAGGAGGGATGCATGGCATAGAAAATGAACTGATTGATTCCTTCTTGCACCAAGTAGTTGATTACGGGTAACTGATTCATTTTACAGATGTTATACTAAGTGCGCTACTGTACACAATCATCCAAGGCTAAGATGCATTGAGGGTGCCTAAGCGTCCTTGCTCAGTAAGGGCCTAATTCAGAGCTCATTAAAATGGAAAGGTTTCCACTGAGTGCGCAGGGTTCTGGATTAGGCCTTTTCCATCTGCCTGACTGGATGAGAGGTTTCCGTCTGAGTGCAGCTGTGAGATGCAGCTTTCTCCACTGTCTTACGCTGTCCATTTTCAGTGCGCAGTATTCTTCTAGAGTGAAATTTACCCATCAACATGTACAAATTCTCTGAGCTATTTATTAAGGACATTTCTGCAGTCCCTGTTTTTACCAAGGAAAGCAGTCTTACCAGAACTTTCTCCTGAGTGTGTTCAGATTTACATTACCTTGCTCAAGTACTTGCAAAGGTGCCGTGCTCCCAGCAATGGTAAAGAACCAAGTCTATAATTTAATACACCCCCCCCCCCAGTAATTAGTATTCAGTCAATGAAATTCAGGGTTTGCAGAGGTCCAGTCAAAGGCCTAAGCACCATTTAAGTCCAGCTTATTCCTCAAGGCACCTCTGAACTGAATTGGGCCCCATTTTATTAAATTATAATAAAAAGACTGCCATGTCAAGTATACTGATGCTGAAAGACCCAACCTCACAAGACCTCACACAGATAAGTAATCATCACTTATGCTAATAGCACATTTGACTTCCGTGGGATGACACATGAGGATGGACTACTTACTTGACTAAGATTAGTAAGAACAGGCATGTTACACAGAACAAATGACTTATAAATACCCAGCTGCAGCAAAGTGCTGACTCCCATCAGTGAGAGTTGTGAGGGTGAATGAAGGGCAGGATACGATCTTTAGAAACCTCACTGAATACTATTATTGAATTGGTGACAGTTTTGCAGATTTCTAACCTATAAAAAACCTCAGCTTTGCCTCCTCAGTGACCCACTTCTCTCCAGTTTTTCTGTTCTGCTTTCCTTTTCTTTTGCCATAATCCAACAATCCATTTCTATAATTATTTTTTTTTTACTTTTTCTTCTTTAATGTTTGCAAATTAATTTTGTGTTTTTGAAAGGTATTCAAGCAACAGCCACAAAGCCACAAGTGCTCCTATTTAACTGCAGAGCAGGCTACTTGGTAGCATCTCTACATTGCTGTGCCAATGTTCCTCCCCTCTGCTCTGCTGGGCAGTCTCGATGCTCATTTAGTCTTCGGCTCCTCCCTTCAAAGCTGGCAATAAGGGCATCATACAGGGTATGCCATTCCTATGATTTTGTCTGATAAAATGCCTAACTGGTAGGCCTCTGTTTATTAAACCTTTGTTTCATACAGGTCACAGAAACAATCAGGTTTTGGCCCTTATGTTCTATAATGCCTTTGAACCAGCACTCTAGAAAGGGAAAAATCTTGATGTCTAGCCTGACTCAGTTTCACTTATTTGTTCTCAAGTTCCTTGTGGTCCAGTTTTTGTTCCCTATTTTGTTTCCACTAACTTAAAAAATATTTTACTGCAAATAAGTAGAATTGCCCTCCCTTGTTCTCCTATCCTGATCAGACTTTTAAAACTGATTTTTTTTTTTCTTTTACCACTGTCTGGCAAAGCTTTATCTTGAAGTAACGTAGTGACCACTGATGACTGGCTTCATGGGCTTTTATGAATCCAGAATTAATTTGTTCCTGAGACCTGAAGAAACCATGAATGGTGAAAAATGTTTCTGGTACATGCATAATAACTGGTATAAATATTGTATCCAACACCAAAATCCCAAATTCTGTAACCTATTTACAAAGGGACCCTTAAATCCAGTTTTGTTTGATCTGTATTGTAAAGAACTGTATAAATGTCACAAGGTCAAAGAACATAAGTATTATAGCATTAGTAGTATTCTTAAATGAGTATTTTCCTGTTTCTTGGGGGCTTCTAGCTCAGCTGTAATGATTGCTCTGTGTGTGTGTGTGCGTGCGCACCTGTGTGTTTTGCCAATCACATAAGTGAAATAAAAATGCCCTAATTTCTTCAACTTTGCTTTCATTGCACTGTAAAGCACTAAAAGCAGAAACGGTTTCCTGAAGAACTCCTCCATAGAAAGTCCTTGAACAGGATGACTGTTTCTAATAAGCAACAGCTGTCGTTGTGGTTTTACTAGTCAAATGATTCATGTCTTTTGCTCAGAAATGATAAGTGGAACAAATGTTTACTTAGATATGTAACAGAGGAACAATTGAAAAATAGTCGACTGTCAAATAGAAATATTTTCCTGTTATCTGATCCTTGACAATTAGTCTGAACTGGGTTTTAGTCAAAAGGCAATGTTATAATGGTGCAGTTAGAATGGTGAAGAGTTTAGCTCACAGAGTTCTGCAAACCAAATTCAGCAGGCTGGTTTGCAAATGCCAGCAGTCAGCCCAGCAGATTTGAGGGGGACACAAGCACTTCTGTGCAAACTGCTACTACCCCTCACCCTCACTCCTGGCAGTCTGCCCTCCCACCTTCAGCCTTCTTTGAAAGGAAGACAGTGAACTTACCATTTCCACTTGTTTCTGCTATTTCTTCAGGGAATACCAAAGTGCTGCTCTGCTGTTTGGTCTTGAGTGAATACCCTCTGTTGGCTCCTGAGCAGGATTTTACAGGGCCTTCTGGAAGGAGCAAATTAAATGAGGAAAAGTATTCTAATGCAGGAGATTCCAGGCTCTGTTCAAGGACAAAAAGATTACATTACCCTTCAGATGTTGGGAAGGAGAACCTCACAGACCCTTGATGTATCTCTGCTGAGCCTGGAAGCTGCTGCAGTCAGAGAGATTTGACACCGCTGTGGCATTGCAGGGCCAGAGGTAAATTTTTGTTAAGTGCTAGAGGAAGTGGTAGACTAACTCGTACGAGCCTAAGACAGCATCAAAACCCGCTGTCTTCTGCCATTTGAAGGGGGGGCTGGGATATGAACAAGCATGGAGAAGGCCAAGGGAGCCTTGGGATGCTCAGTGTGCAAACGGTACCAGTGTACATCTACAACTTATTTAAACTTACATGGATGCTTGCCAGTACACCAGGGTTTAAATCCGCCTTTATTTTGCACAGATTCTGGACCTTGTTGCTTTTTCAGAACTCTCTCTTCAGTATTGCTGTACGATGCTGCACTGCGTTGTATGGAGAGACTGTCAGAGCTTTGGTTTCCCATCTGTAAAATGGGGGTAATATTTCCTTTCTCCCAGCCTTTATTTAGCTTACAAGGCACCAGGGACTAGAATTCTTTTATTGCATGTTTCTGTATTGTCTCATACAACAAGACTCTGATCTCAGTTGAAGCCTGTAAGCATCACTGAAATATAAATAGATAATAATAAAAAGATTATTTTGACACAAAATGGAATTTTATATTCTGGAGAGTGAAATAAAATATGTACTGAAGACTACTAAAGTGTAACCATGAGATCAAATGATAAAATTCTTCCGGCAACAAAGAGTTGACACAAATTTGTGAGATTAAACTGAACCAACTCAACGGAGGCTTGTTCTGGTGGTTTATTCATATAAAGTATATGAAAAGAGTAAGTGAGATGATCAAATTACCCTCACAGCATGGATTTTGACATGGATGTAGACTAACTGAGTCACCGGAGGACTGAGCAGGTGCGTTGTTCTAATTATACCCTCAGTCTTGTGAGGAAGGAGCAAACTTCCCGGTTGCTTCCCTGGTGGAGATAAGGTGTTATCAGCCATCAGCAAATGAGAGGGGAGAACAAGGACAAGGCACCTGATGGGAGAAAGAGGAGGAAAGGAGGAGGCAAAGAGAGCATATTCATAAAGCTACTCATCTTTTAAAAATGTATACACATACCCACTCTGAGCCATTTGGATGCCACTTCTAGCACTCATTTCTTGTGTCTCTGAGTAACCCTCCCTTATGGCGAGGCACACAAAATTCTTTTTCAACATTTTCTCTTTTATGGTCTTGTAGTGAAATATCATGCTAAATATAACGATTTATTTGTTTATTAATTAATCAACAACAGGCACACTAGGAGTTACAATCCAAACAGTCCCCCACACAGGTTTTTATCACCATATATTATACCCCTAGGGAAATACACATCTTTTTTTCAGGAGCATAAATGGACATTTCTATAAATTGCAACTACTTGGGTGCATGTAATATGCAATATTATTCATCTTTGTATTCCAGGTGAATCCAGACTAGACTACCAGCCTCTAGGGGAGTCTGCTTCATATAATTATCAGTATTCAAAGAATGATTGTAGATGTTGTAGCTTAACAGCAGGTGAATGGTCCTTATCTGAATATTAAATAAAGTGCAACTGGATTTCTAGGTTATCTCTGGCTAAATGTTTGCAAAGTCATTAGTGAAAGCATGCAGCTATAATCCCAACCACACTTCTCCTTACAAAGGATTTCCACTGTTGTTTTTAACTCCTTTACAGGATGAATTGTTCATCTCCCCTTCCTATACACACAATCTTGTCCCTTGGTTGGACTATCAGAAACATCAAGGAAGCTGCCTTGTAAGTAGTACCTACACTTTTTTTTTTCCTTTTTTTTTTTTTTCCTAAACAACAAAATAAACCTAGGGAAGAGTGACAAAGAGAAAGATTTATCATTTCCTCTAAGGACTATCAGAGCTCTAAGTGTTGAGAAAAGGCTCTTTAGTAAACTGCTCCTTTGTTCTCCCAAGTTCTGGGAACTTTAGCTCTACATTCAGTTTCCTTATTGCATGATCTGAGAGAAGCTTTATGTATTTATTTAGTAAAAATGTTTTATTACTGTTTTAAAATGGGGGATTTAATATACTTGAACACTGTTTTACTAGCTTGATAGTAGATACTATGTGAATATAGTAGATAGTAGTTACAAGAAAATTAATAGCAACAAAGAAAAAGAACAAAACCACCCCCCGCTGAGCAGAAGGGAACAGACCAGAACTGGTGTAGGAAAATTACTGGAGATAAAGGAAGAATTACAGTGCGACTATATGACAGAAGAACTTTCAGGCACAACTCGTGTTTTAGTCCTTAGATGTGAAGAGCACAGTGATCCTGCTAGAGAGCCATTTTGAAGAGGAATTTTCAAGATGGCCATACTCTACAACAAGGTAGCTAGGCGAGGGCATCAGCCGCACCCTTTGCCAGGTACCACAAAAGCTTTACATCCACTAAGGCCTGGACCATCAGTGGCAAAGCACGTTCTCACAATAACCACAAATATTTTATTTTAATTGAATAGAAACATAATTTAATATTAAATTGACTATTATTTAACTGAATATTAAAAAAATCAAACACAACCCCCCCAAATGGAGCCATCGCTATAGTAAGTCATACGCTCTTTATTTTTACGTGGATTCCCATGTATTTTGAGCTGTAACGCATGCTAAGTTTTCAGCATGACATAGGCTATCATCCTTAGTTTTCAAGCACTATACCTCTCATTGCTGCTGTTTCAGGCTTCTGCAGACTCAGGCAGATATTACTACAGCTGTCTATAAGGCTTTCTGCTCATCTTCACAGAAATGCAGAGTATAACCATTTTTTCAAAAAGGGAGGAGGGAAGAATGCTGAGCAGAATTTTGTGTTTAGCTCTGAATTATGCAGGAAGCCATGCAGTCTCAGGGACTATGGAGTACAAGGGACTCTGCTTCTACATGCCAAAGTCCTGTTTCTTTCAGTAACAAAAAAAGGGAGAGCTTTTTCTAGCATGTGAGCACTTCTATGTATTTTTACTTAAAATTATGTAAGAATGTAAAGCTCAAGTTTTGGAAGTGCGTTGATTCACACTCTTCCATCAAGAAATGGGTGTTCTGTAGCTCTGTAACTTTTCTATCTTTGTTCCTTGGGGCAGCTACAGTGGATGTTACTGTGGGCTCATTCTGGGCTTTGTACCTATGCTACAGTTGACAGCAATTTAGGAAACGGAGCCTAGAGGTGTGGGGGTTTTTCCAGTCTCATATTCCTAAGTATATTTAGATGAAAGTGAACTGCACAATAATTACAGTATCGGTTCTAGTACTCCTGTTTTCATAATGTTAAAAAGAAAAAAAAAACTGAATAAGCAGTGCTTTTTGGTTGTGTTTGTAGTTGTGATGATATTCTGTTAAAGGGAAGGGCTCTCGCACATTTAGGCAGGCACTTTCAGTTACTGTTTGGGTTCTCCCTCCTCTAGGACCAGAATACTCTATTTTGACAGGAACAAACTGCAGAAAGTTAACAACTGGCATTTTTATACGTATTTAAAAAACAGTAAAGAGGTTCAGCCAAAACTGTTCGACACAGTTCAGAACCCAAATTTTCATTCTTGCTCAAGTGTAAGTCACCTGCACTCACTGGGATTAGTTCTGACTTATCCTTAAACATGTCCATTTTCTAATGATGCTTTTTAGCAATACCTGACCTCATGTTATTTGTATTGATTTCTATTTTTATAATCTCTTGAAGCACTTACACACCTCCTGATTTAAAAATAAGCCCTTTAACAGGCCATCTGCACTTAGAAGCCAATGGCCAAATCCCAATCCATGTGAAGCTGCTGGAAATTTTGACATTTATTTCAATGGTGAAATCATAATTTGGTCGAAGTATACAGTAAAGGGGAAGATGATTTGCTTAGGGAGTGATGAGGGCTGGCTTTGTCCCTGTCATCAACCACATGCTGGCTGATTTAAGAACGAAACTTGGACCTGCTCACAGAGGCAATCAATCATTAGACCGGATGCCCTTGTTCAGCTAGGCTAAGCAGTGGGGCAAACACGGGAATGTAATGGGAAAGCAAAAAAAATAGTAAGTTTTAGAGAACCTGAGAATCTCTCATGTTTCTGTATTGTACCCTCAAAAAACCTAAAGAAGCAGGGAGTTTATTCAGCATATGGCTCTTCTGTAGCTGACTGACTGAAGTTGGACGTCATGGTCTTTATTCGTAACTTTCACCAAATTCAGAGAGCGTTTGCGTGCGGGATTGCCCAGCCAGAATACATGCTAGCTGTAATCTGAGGTTGACATATACGCTTTCCCTCACAGGTATGGACTCTTGACCATGACCCTAGCAGGTGCTGCCAGGCACACAAGAGGACAGCTTTCTGAGACACGGTCAACAGCTTTACCTGAGACGATTTTGTGGTTGTGGTCTCCTAAGCAGAACTGTGATTTGGCAGAGTTTTTACATACGTACAGACTAAAACACCTCCAGCAAGAGGTAGACCTAGTTTCAAGCGCTATGGTAAATGCCATACTACATACTTACAGTTGTGTAATATTTATGTTAGGAATGTAGTTGTTTCAAAGTCTATAGTACATATAGTCTGTCAAATTCCCGATGGAAGAAGATTGTGAAGATGCAACCTGTGCTCTGGCTGCTTGGTTCTCTTCCAGGAGCGAGAAGCGGTAACAACACCTTTTCAGCTCCCCTTGCGCAGAGTTCCCGACAGGCACGGCCCTGGTGCTCTGCCATGCCTGCCCTGCCTCTCTGCCTGCCATCTGTGATGGAGGCTTGCGTAGGAAATGCAGCGAGGGAGGACTGACTACACTCTGCATTCACAAGCCACCAGCCAGCCCAGCAGAGCTGCAGTCAATCCCTATAAGCTGTAGCAATTTTCATAACACAGTGGGGCAAGCCCTGACCCAAAGCCCTGGAGCACTAGTGCTCCCGTGGCTGCTGTTGAGTACGTGCCCAGATGCTTATGGCCCTCAGCCGTTTCAAAAGTCAGAAAGAGGCCCACAGCAGGTAAATGACTGTTAGCCATAGAAACATTCCTATATAGGAGAGGGTGTGACTTATGCAAATATCTACTCTATAAATCTGTTATGTGGCTTGGGAGGAAACCCAAAAAGCCACTTAAAAATTTGCTCCAAATTTGGCCACGGTATAGTTTTGTTAGTTCAAAGAAACGGAGCAAACTTTATTGTTATTTGTGTTTGGATCAAAGAAAATTATGAAAATAAACATTAGACAGAATGATAATCAACACTGGAAAAGAAATGTTTACTAAAGATTTTCTTCTGTGTTCTCTTACCAGCATTAATATTTTCTTTTTCTAAAGTTTTCTTGCTTCCTTCAAAGAGATTGATTTCAGTAGAAAGAACAAACGTATGCAAATAAACTGAATGATGTTATACCCCCTGCCCCTATTCCCCCAAACTGCATCAGATAATTCCATATTGTTAGTCTGCATTACATTTTTATCAGTTTTTTGTCTTAATCAGATATGAAGCTCTTGCAGTACATCTCTAGAACCGGGCTGTGACCCTGACGTGACTCTACAGCACAGAAGCAGCCTTAACCCTGCTGTAATCTAATAGTTCAAATTTAACGGATTTGTTTTTTCAGTGGAAATAATGGCTTCCTGTCACAAAACAGAGCCACAGATTACATATCTGATAAATAGCTTTGGCATGATTTTTTCATGTAACGCACAATTAACAGTGCTTTTCCTAAGATTCGTGGGTTGAGGATTTGGTGAAAGTATTAATAAGTTTACTACAATGCATTTTCTTAAAAAAATTTCTACATTTCTGCTAGTGCTTTGAAAACAAATAACACTTTGCTTAGAAAGAGCTCACCTATGCTTTCCAGTGTTAATTTAGCCTCAAAACACTATACTGAAATTATTAGCACTGAGTGCTGATATATTTTTTCATGAGGCACATAATTATAATTGATGACTGAAAATGTAAATAGGGTAATTTTGATTTTATAAGCTACCACCCATACAGATACTGAAAATTTCCACATTATAGCTATAATTGTTTTTTGTCATGCCATAATCCCCTAAACATTATCAACTAATTAATAGCTGAACAATACATAAGGAGATACATAGTTCTTCTACGGATAGTATTACATATTTTGAAGGAGTTCATTATCTTTAGTTTGGTTTTGAAATCACAGTTCAGAATTGCTCACACTGCCTTCGTTGGTTATCTTCAGCCCACCCAACCACCAGCCTTACACTGCTGCGTGTTGCTAACTCCTAGCATTTACAATGAGGTAATCATCACCTTGTAGTTCATTGGTGTGAATGCTGGTCAGATGGCCTGTATTTTATTAACAGAAATAGGGTCACAAGTCAAATACATGCTTGGGGTCAGTGAGCAAATACAAAAGAAGATTAGAGGAACAAAAAAATGTGACTGGAGGGGTAAAATCCCACTGGGGGTTAATCGAGCAGAAATGTATCAAAGAATGTAAACTACCCTTCTTTTGTTATTCATCGTACAGGACGGTAGTTCCTATGTCCTGCTGATTCCAGTTAGATAGAGCATCATCTCCAGAATGCTATCTTTTCATGATCGATTTGTACAGAACCTTACAGAGGCACTTCCAATAATACTACTACTTACTGCTGTTACTACTGCCACTACTACTAAAACAAGAACAAGAATAATAAGAATTAAAACCCCCTAGCGCAAATATATAAATTACAAATACTTGCTTCACCTAATATTGTACTATGCAAAGACTGCCTATAAAAAATAAGAGAAAAATAGCATTCAATGTCACTTTTCTGGGATTCTCTTCTGCCTTCAAGATGAAAAGACTGGACCAAGAATTAACTTCACAATTATGCTGATTTAGCTCCCACTTGCAAAGCAAATGAATTAATGATAATTCTGAAGAGATGGTATTGTATTGCATAGTTTTAGTTTTTCTAAGACAGACTGTCCTTTCAAAAGACAGAACAACAAAAAAGGAGCTAGTGTCCCTGATGGGCATAGTAAGTACTGGACTTGATAGGGCCCAAATGGCAGCAGTCAAGAAAAATCATAGAGTACTTACCAAGCAGCATGTATCTTCCGATACATGACCATCTCTCTTTCTATGACAAGAAGTAAAATATCCTGTCTTATTTGAACTACACACATTTGTTTAATTCTTTAAAATCCCAGCAGTAAAAAGATTCCTTTTTCATCAATTTCCATTTATCATGCTTGTAGCTACATACTGTAACATGAATTCTTCTATCCATGTATACTGCACGTCTATAGATTTTATGTTTTCACACATAACATGAAAAGCATATTTCAAAACTATTGCATTATCATGTGCCAGAATCGTATTGCTATGGGAATGCAGACGTGTTATCAAAAGCACAGTATAAAGCAAAGAAGTCAGAGTCAGGAAGGAAGGAATCCTTAGTTCTATGACTACGTGCCACTGACTTACTGTACAAAGTTCATAAAGTCTCTTAATCTTATTTTGGCATACTTTTTATATAAAAGAAGCAGTATGTCCTTCTGCAAGGCTGAAATACATGTTAAATGGTCCAATCATGCCCTTTGAGAGCAAAATTGGGATTTCTGTCATCAGTGTCAAGATAAGCCAAACCACGCTCAGAGATTGTAAATTATTACATTCCAAAGAAAGACACTACATAGATGAAAATTTCATGGCCAGGTACAAACTGTGGTAGACTACTGAAGGATTAACGTGAAACAAAATACTGTAAATGTAAGTATTGCTTGAACTGAAATAAAAGGCTTCCTTAATTACCTATCTAGTGATCTATATGTATTTACCCATACAATTTATTTTCACACATTGTATACCTCCTTCAGGAATATATGTATTTGAACCTGCATCTCTTAGTAAAGGATATATCTAACTCGTATCTTGTTCCTTAAGTATGCGCTTAAGTGTTTTGCTGGATGAGGCTGCACAGCATTTTGGAGGACTGAACATTCATAGGGCCACATGCAGGATTTTCCTCCTCTTTGAACAAAGGGTGCTATGACAGTGTGTACACGCTGTGTCCGACCTAAGATCAGCAGCCAAGTTGTGGACAGCTACATAAGGAGTTTCTTTACAGAACTGAACTGAAAAATGGAAATGTCTATCTCCTCCAGCTATACTGGCAGACAGTATTTACCCAATGATCCAGATGTACAAGACCTTGTTATCAACTGTAGCTTTTACACAACTTGTAAGTAAGTTAGTGGGTTGGAAATCACACATTTTAGAAATGTTTTCTGAAGGATATGATCTTATTTTCTGCTCTTACAAGTGTTTAATGTTGCATGTTCATTACATATTTTTAGTGTTACTCAATTTAAAAGGTCTTTAGAAAATACAAATTATCAGAGTGGATTTAGACATGCTTCTAAAATAATAATAGGTATTTAATACACAAAAAAACCTATACAGAAAAATAAAACCTCCTATAACTACATTGACATGCAATTAATATATTTCTAAAAAGCCATAAGTTTCAAGTGTCTTTCCAAGGTTTACATTTCAGTCCTTTGAGTCCTTTCTATGGAATACAGTCCACTACAACACAACAAGCTGAAGTCTTTCCGCTAACTTAGTGCAGAAGCACTACTTAGAAGAGTTAACTTTTTAATAGAGTGGTCAAAATATTTTAAGAAATGTCACTTTATGAAATATAAATCATTACCTTTGCATCTGTGTTATGTGGAGGAGACATACTATACACTTTGGACAGCAATACTGAGATGTATTGAGGTTTGCATAGTGCCAGCATGCTGTATTACTACTTAAAGGCTTGTGAGTAAGAATTTTACTACAGTGACAACATATACATTGGGCTCTTCTGGTAAATTGATCACTCAAATAAAGAGAAAGGAATGTTTTTGATCTGCAAAGAAGATGGGTAAAATGTAAGCCTGCTCATCTTAACTCTGCATTAGGGGAAAAAATGAACTTTGATCTATCATATTGCAGAGCTGCTTGTATTTCAGTGGCAATTTATCAATTCTTTAATAGTCAAAGCTCCCAAGTAATAAAAGCTTCTTAGACTTCTTAATCTAATAGCCATTATTTTAAATTTTTATTCTGTATGACTTAGTGTTGAGAAGCAAGAATGCAACATAATTTCTTAAGAATTCTCTCTTTTATCAGAACTGATGAAATGGAGTCCAAGACTACTAATTTTGTTCTTCCTCCTGCTGGTGTAAAAACAATGCACCATAATAGATCTTAACATTTCTGACCTAATCTAATAGATAGCACTGTGTACCGGCAACAGGACTGCCTTAAGGTCAGGATATAGCAGCACAAGTCCTTAAGGGAGCAGTTTCTCCTTTCAGGTTCGGAGCACTGTGTGTGCTTCTGCTGTCAGCACCATCACCCTGCGCACTGCTGACAGTGCTGGACTGGAGGTATGGCTCTGCCTGCAGTGCCCCTGCCAGCCTCAGCTGGGGTGTCTTCCACCCTGTGGGGAGCAATTAGGAAGCTTTCTCTGTACTCCAGCCACCACAACTGCTGCAATTTGTCTTTACAGGGGATATAGAAGGTCTCTGTGCTTCCTCCCCCAACGAGATGGGTGGAAGAATCTATCCCAAGGTGATGGACCCAGCTCCATGGTGAGTCGCAATTTTTCTGGGTAAGGTGTGCCCTGTATTCCTAAGACAATGGAGACATAAGGATATTCAGCGCTCCATGGGCCTATCACAGAAGTGAAGCTGAAATAAGCTTAAGACTGACTTGTTTTAAAAAGTTTACACTGGGAAGTCCAAAGCACGAGGAGGAGCATTTAAGACCGCAGATCTAAACCTGCATGTTGTTATTGCTAAACATTAAACCCTAAGGTCAGAATTCAGAATTCCCACAGTCAACCACTCTGACTCAAAAATACATCAATGTATTTGCTAAATGGAAACCATACTCACATCACATCTTATCATAATGTCACAAACCGCATAAAATTACAAATCAGTTTTAAGGCAAAATACATGACAGCAAAATATAAGTACACAAAAACCACATTAAATATCAGTCTTCATTTGTCCCTACCACTTCAACTTACCTCTCAGTTCAAAACTACTCACTGCAGTGCACAGCTTGAGATAGTCTAAGATCCATTTTAGAGTGGACTGAAATATAAATGACAGTTCGCACTACACATGAGCATAGACAACTGTATAAAATATTTAAATAAAGACAGAAAAGAACAGAGGAAACCAACAGAGCCTTTGGCAGACCCAGCCTTTGGGAATTTAGCAGCTTGAGATTCATTGCAAATTTCATCTTTAATGTTATTTTTAGTTCAATATTTTGTAGCACTCAGAAGTAAATCTTTGTGTGCTGTCTCTCCTCCTGCTTGTGCTGCTTCCTTTTCTGATCTTTTTTTTTTTTTTAAAGAAGCCTAATATATTTTCAATACAATTGATTTGTGACATGTTTTGTGATATTTGTTAAAGTTATCCTGTTTCTTCACACAATTCAGTGAAAACCATTACACTGTTGTTTCTTTTTAAGTGCTCACTATTGAGTGTCATAACTGATATAAACGAGACCCCCCAATAGTCTTTGTTCTACCGCACCTTGTGTTGCATTAAATTCTCTTACATTAATTTTGATTCTTGGGCTAGGGTCAAACTCTTTTTTTAACCCCTCACCACTGCTCCAAATACCGCCACATACAGTGCATTTTCCGAGCAGTTTTGATTCTATCCTGGAATCTGTTCTTTGTCTCTGTGTAAAGCAATCTGACTAGAGTGAAACAAAATAACACAGAACTGGAAGGTACTGCAAAGAGGTCACCCGGATAACTACCGTCTGCAGGAAGATGGAAACACTGGTTCTGCCTCACATCATCTCTCTTGCCCGCTCCTGCCCTGCGTGGGTTGAAATATGGTAGATTGGGGAAAAGACCAGACTCTTCTGTGCCACTTTCTGCACACAGGACTGGTCTACCAGCCCCCTCAGGGCCACCTATCCTGCTGTTGTGCCATACCAGCCGATAAGGTTATTGGCTCCTTCTCCTCCTGGACAGAGACCAAAGAGACCAAAACCCTGAAAGTGCAGGCATACAAGCAGATTGCCACGGCTCAAAGCAGGGTGCAGAGTAGCAGCATGTCAGCTGCCCCACAGCAAGCATCCATGTACTTGCTTTCACTCAGCACCAAATGGAAGATAGCTTAGATGCAAGTGGAAAAGAAACAATATTTACGTCGGATACCGGGGAGCTGGCGTGTGAACATGGCAGTTACCAAAGTTTCTACCTAAAAGTACCCAAAGTTCACACCCTAGTCTACCCCATTGTATATTGCTGTCTGTCCATTTTCAGGTGTCTTGTTCAAAGTCAAGTCCTATTTTTTTTAATTGACTTGTCAGGCCTTTCCCCTTCCTCCTGTTGCAAAGACCTCAGTGAACATACTCTCCCATTACTATACATATGATTTAACAGTTGTGCCACAGATCATGGCATTACAAAGCAACTATTTCACATCCCATGGAACTGACAATAGCACTGTGATGTGACATGAGAAGGGAACCATATAGAAAATATAAAATAAGACTAAGGCTACCTATCTGCAGTATGAACACCAAAAAACTACTTTTGCTTTAATTCTAATTTCATCAGGCTGCAGTTGGAGTTAGGACTTTCTCCTTTTTTCATGGAAGGATTTCCAAGAGGAGCTTGCCTGATCATAAGGCTTTAAAATTGCAAGAGAGCTTTTTTATTTCAAAAGCCTTATTTCTAACAGATAGAGCCATTATTCAACAGTTCCCACAAATGTAAGGACTAGGAGCCCCACTTAGATGACCAGGCATCAGTCTTAAAACAAACAAACAAACAAAGTACTTTATCCTCACAGTGCATAATGAAATTATGGAACTCATGGCCACAGGATGGTGTGGAGGTCAAAAGTGTAAATGGACCATAAAAGGGATTACATGAAATCATGCAAACGAAATCCATCACTAGCTACTAAACATGATGATCAAGATCCAGCCTCCAAATCAGAGTGTCTAAGATACCAATCTTCAGAGGGCAGAAACACACAGGGGAAGAAGGCTTGCTCTGTATGAGCGGTATATCAGAGTTCATACACTTTTTCCCTAGACGTTTGCTCCTTCTCACTCTCAGAGAGAAGACACTAGTCTACATGGGCATTTTGTCTGACTCAGGATGGCAGCTATTGTGTATGTTCTAAAGTTTCAAAAAATTCTAACTAATTTTATTTGACATTGTATGTTTTAGAAATTTTTCAATTTTAAATTCAAAATAATTAGAAAAAAAGCCTGCAAAGAGTCAAGCAGAGGGCAAAAAGAAACAAAGGTACCCAGAAAAGATGGAGACTCAGAGTTCAGTATATTTATTTTCCATGACAGTCATGTTTTGCCAAATAGTTATGCCTCAGGATCTCATTTTGCACTAAAAAAAAATTATTTCCATTCCATGGTTGCAAAAAAGGAAGTTAATAATACAGAAATGTATGCAGTGTCCACTTTCCTAAGTCTGTTAAGAGGCTGAAGCATAGCTAACAGTTGGGAACTGCCTTGTAAATCTGAAATAGGTCCCTGTAGCCTCTGCAGTGCTGAAACCACTGCCCGCCATTGCTTTCACTGCATTCAATCATTTGGGCCTCTCCCTTTCTGTGTGAGTCAGGTTTTGAAAACTGAGCCTCCTCTAGCCTGTAGGATTCATAAACACCTGCCCCATTAACCCAGTTTCACTATTTGTCTAATGACAACCGCAAGTAATGACCTGACTCAAGTCATGTCGATATTCTGCCAAAAATTACCATTTTGCCCTCTTAACCACCTCCTCCCACCCACCCATAGGTTATGGAACTGTGGGATGGCTGCCAGAGAAATGCAATAAAAAGTAGGAAATGACATATACAAATAAAATTCACTTACCTAAAAGCCCTGTATGTCAGTTCTCTTCGTGCTGCCTCCCCCCTCCCCATCCACTCCTTCACTTCCAGCACTTGTTTCTCCTCTCTCTAATTTCCTCTTCCTTTGCTGCCCTTTTTCTTCACATGTTCTGTTTTCTGTTTTGTTTCGTTTGTTGGTTTTTTCTTTTCCCCTTTTTTATGGCCTAGTTTTTTTTCTTTGGCTGAAAATGAATAAATGAATGCTTTCATAATTCTTCCTTGCTTTAGAGCCAGTAAGGCATTATGGTGTCATGTTACCACTTTTGCTTCCTCTTCCCAGTTTTTCTGTGGCTACTTTTGTTGTTTTCTACTTTTTTTTTCTGGCCTTCCTCTGTAGCAAGTACTCCCTCCTTGCAAGTACTCCCTCCTCAGTGACTTTATATGTTCCTTCTCTCTGCAGACCTCCTCTTGTGTTCCAGTGCAGTCTGAAATGATCCAAATTTCCTGGTAGATTTGTTGGGCTTCTGAAGTTTTCACAGGGTGTCGTGGTTTAACGCCTGCCAGCAACTAAACACCACGCGGCCGCTCACCCCTTCCCCCCGCCCCCAGCGGGATGGGGGAGAAAATCAGGAAAAGAAGTAAAACTCATGGGTTGAGATAAGAACAGTTTAATAGAACAGAAAAGAA
>JANZLQ010000092.1:30915970-30938470 GCA_026212715.1 Elanus axillaris
CACCCACCCACCCCCTTCTACATAAACATGCTATGTCCTGTTGTAAAAGGCTAGGAAGGAACCTGGAGTTTACTCCGTGTCCATATATATGTTATATTCCACTGGAGCAATTCTACTACACAGCTATGAGCACTGTCATTATGGCAGTGGCAACACAGTGGGTTTTGAATCAGATGAGGATCAACTGTGCTTCTAATTCAGCATCTTGTTCCTGATGATGGCAAATAGAAAATGCTTCAGAAGGTTTCTTCCTAGTGCTAGAAAGTCAATAGCTGTCTTATGGTCTGAAGCAAGGAGATTCTTATCCTTCCTGCATTTTCCCTATATAAGGAAGTCCTAGATATTTAACATTAGGTCTTATCTACATGGTTCGTTTACAGACCAGCATCTAATGACCTAAACATTGGCAGAAAGTGGAAAAAAAGCAACCTGGTCTATGAAAATTTATTTAAGATTAACCCTTAGTTAAAATAATAATCAATTTGAGTAGAAAGTAAGCATATACAGACTGGATTTACTGAGTATATTAAGGACTTGTCTCACTTTCACACATCAACAACTTAGGAAGCCCGACACTTTGCAAGAGGAAAAAAAATATACTTTCAGGCAGAAAGCCTGTAAAACAAACATTATAACTCTGGAAAAACTGCGCATGCTTTTTGTAGTCTGTCTTAGATGTGCAAGACAAGATTCACCTGGGAAAGGAAGGGGTGGGGTGTGGGGGGAAGCAATTACATCCAAGCCATTGCATTAATAGGGGACTTCCACAGATTTTTGGCTCATCTCCAGTAGAACAACAGCTCCTTGAATCTGGCAGATTTTACTCATTGCTTTTGCGCATGTTTTTATTTTTGGCTTTGGCTTTCCTCTCCTTTGCAGTTCTTCCAAGTTACATGGGAGGAAGCACACAGCTGTCATTCTTCAAGAACAGCACAGGAGACAGTGGCCTCCATAACCACCTCTCCCACCAACAGTTATGATGCAGGCATGTACAAATAGCTTGAGATTCTTACCAAGCTGCATTCTTGGACAAACTGATTGTTTCCCCAAGACTTTGGTGAATTATAACTAGCAGCTTAGGGCTATGGTTGCAATATGGATAAAGCTATATTTGAGGATATTAACAAAATTCAGGATAAAATTCAAAACTACAGCCCCCAGAAGACTGCCTTGTGTTGCTCTAGTGGGAGATAAAATCTCTGAATGGGAAGTAACAGCTACCTCTAGACCTCTTGGGCAAAGACAGAATAGCATACAGCTGACTTTGCTGGTTATTCACCACTCTTTTGCCAACGTCCAAGCAATCAACATGAAGGAAATATGAGCAGGGAGTCACTGCAATCTTGTCATCCCTGGCAGAACAATAGTTTTCTTAAAAGCAGCCTGGCCTAGTGTAAATGAGAGAAGTCATAAGGTTTCTGGAAAGGTATTTATTTTATCCGCAGGTAGGATTGCATCACTGAATGTGATAGTCTCTGTTTAAGGTGATTAATAATATGTTATGTTGCTTGTTTTAAATAAAGACTATAGGCCAACTCCTGCCCTGGCTCAACTCCCATTGAAGTCAATTGTTTAGCCTGAAAAATGGATTACAGGATGTAGCTATAATTTATGCATATGAAAATGCAGAGGATTTTACTTTAGAAACAGTAATTCTTATTTATGTGTGCTGCAGTAGTGCCTAGAACCCAAGATTCTTCATGCAGGATGTTATCCAAATGCACAGGAAATACAGGCATGGTCCCGACCCCAGAGTCTTTAATCTAAGCAAAAGACAAGAGACAGCAAACAGATGAGGAGAGGGGCAGAAATGACAAGGTAACTGGGAGATAATTATGATCACTATGCAGTCACAGCACATCAGCTGCTTAACCACTATCATTTTTTTTAAGGTGTCACAGAAGAGGAGAGTTTTAAGGGAGGATGTGAAGAAGGACAAGTATAGCAGTTTGGCAGTTTTTTACAGAAGTGGACCCTTACAGGTCCAAACAAACCGAGTATGGTTCAAAATTTAAGACACTGGTGATGAAATCTGTTGTGAACGGTGGATGCACATCGATCTGTCAGTACCTCATGGGTGTGATAGGGACAAACAGTCTGGGGAGAGCCTGTGTGGGCCTTAAAACATCTGTAGGACATTTTTAGTTGCAGGGGAAATGAAGGACCTGATGAAAGGATGCTCGGTGGAAGAGGGAGATGGTACAATATTAAATTTGAAAATGTACCCCTGCAGCAGTGTCAGAGTGAATGGGCAAGGTATCTGTCTGCCAAGGCTGAAGTAACTGAGACTCAGTGCTGGGGTTTGAATGAATATTTGAGTTGTGCTGGTCAAAAGGTTAGACTGTAGAGGTGAAATGTGAGAATCAGAAAATTGGTCCTAGCAAGCACAAATCCAGAAAAAAAGATGTAGAAAGACATCATGTCTAGAAAGAACTGGGCCCAGAACGGGAGATGGTCATCCTAATACAGTGGTCACACCTTTAGTTTTTGTTTTGTAGGATGCTGCTGGCATGAAAGTCCCTGCACTTGAAAAGGGGAGCACTCCTGAAACTGCTTAGATGTGACAAAGTAGAAAACTTTTGGTGCATGGGAAAAGTATATGGAAAAGTGAGAAAAACAGATGACAAAAAAGAACTAAAACTCCTCCTTAAAGATTTGAAGGCTTTTTTTTTTGTTTTTTTTTCTCCCCCACAAAGTTAGTAATTTGTATTAGTACTCTCCCAAGCTGGTATTTCAATAAATAAACCAATGAAAACAGAACTTTTTTGTTTTCTGTACATGTATGCTCCATTTTTGCGTGCGATTGCGGGAACTCAGTAAGAGAAACTTAGGTATGGAGTTGCTTACACATACTTGTAGGAGTAACTTTTTGAGAGCCTGAGCATTTGCAGCTCCAATCTTACTGTGAACAAAAATAGAAAGGACAGTATGCATGCTACTGCAAAGCAATTTATATATTATAAGTATGTTTAGGTGGTATCTAAATTACTGCCAGAGCTCTGACCTTGATTACAAATGATCGTAAACTAAAGAATACTTTGAAGTGCCCCAAATTGTAGATCAAAATGCTTGTATATTCATCACTTTGACTAAGATCCAGCCAAGATTTTGTTGGCTAATAAAGACTGTAAATTAAATAGAAAACAGGCCCAGTAAAGAGAGGTCATGGCTGCTTTTTTAAAGTCTTACAGTCCTTTAGGGCAGGATGTCTGTGCTGCTTTAATTGTTCAGAGTTTCACTTTCTGCCATGGGAGCTGCAAATGTGCAAGCCTCTGTCTCATAATGCTGCAATATAAACCTCCATTTAAACTTGATGGGTCCCTTCTCATTGGAGTTTTATTTTCCAGGCACTTTTGCGATGTGCTCTTTTATGAGCAGCGTGAATAAATATGATAGAGATATTACCTATGCAAATACACAGAACTAAAATGTCTAGGGTTAAGAAAAAACAAAAAAATTCTGCTTTTAAAGAAAAACCAAACACCCAAAACTTTATCTGCGTTTTTCTTATTTTAATAATTAATTTATTCTAATCTTCCTGCCAGTCAGCATTTTTCTGAGGCACATACTAACTACCCATGATCTGATTAGCAAAATGTGAAAGTAAGCTAAATTTCAGTCCTACTACTATTTTGATTCTTCTCCAGTTTGTAAATCAGTAACCACACCATGACTGCTCTTAATGACCAGTTCTAACTTTTGGGAGGATAAGATGCTTTCCCGATCTACTCCACATGGAGATAGATGCATGATAGGCAGCTCTGAACAAGCTGTCTAGCTGTCCTTGATAGTGTGCAAACAAATACACTGTTGTATCAGTGCCCTATTGATTTATCATTCCGTCACTACTAGTGAAGTTATGAGCAGTGCTCTACGTTCTCTAATGAGCAACCTTTAGTTGTTTGAGGACTGTTTCCAATGAATCAGGTTTACAGAAAGCCTAGAATATCACTCAAGAGGAACATCTTTGGGGATCATGGCCTTAAAACATAGGACAAATTCCCACTTTTAGTCCTGCTGGAAAGATGTCATCTACTCAAACTCTAAATGGTTTCTATATTTAAGTGAGAAAATCATTGTGACTCACCACAAAGCAGACATTGGATGGTCTCCGATTCTGTCACTTTGCCTGAAAAGGAGCCAAGAGTGAAGATTTACAAAGCAGATTATGAATTTTGTACATCTCAGTGAAAAAAGGTGATTGTTAGAGAAAAGCGAGCCGTTAGCTTTGCATGATAGTCATGCAAAGGGTGTAAATGCAAGGATAGAAAATGGGAGAGCTTGAGCGGATTGTGTGCTATCTAGCAAAACACCCCATCATTATTTATACAAAATTAAACTTTCAAATGTGCAAGAATCACTTTACACTGAAGTGCAGATTTCTCAGGACTAGCCCAGAGATTAATTAAGCCTTTAATAATTAGGGAGTCATGATAGTATTTGGTAAAAGGCACTCTTTTGGAGAATGATTGTGCAGCAGAAAATAGACAACCAGTACTTCAAGTTATAGCACAGGTCCTCTTGTAAAATTCACTTTGTTCCTAATGATCTTTTTCCTATTCTTCAAGCTAGACCAGATCAGGGCCAGATTCTGGTTTTAGTTACACCATTGTAAATCTGCAATAATAATATGAAAGTCCATTGAGTTGATAAGGATTTTATAATTTCATACCCCTGCCTTGAAGTTACAAATGAGACATTCCTGCATTCCCCATGTTTTGCACTGTGCTGTTTCTTTGTTTCCTTCCTTGTCACTTACTCTTTCTCAACCTCTGTACTTATTTTATTCCATCCTCTCCTACCCACTCCTATCATTATTTTTTATGGCTTTGGGTGGGTGGTTAACTGGCATTAGGAAGAAAAGCCACACAGGAATATATCCACATATAATATCCAGAGCACCGTGCCTCCTTCTCTTGGTTACCTCAATGTCATTATGAAACATGCTATATATTTATTATTTAAACAATATTAAACAGTAGAAAAAAGAACACTGTGTTTTTTCTGAGGTTATCATCTATTACAAAATCCTACAAACAGCAAAAAGGACCAGTTAAATGAGTACCCTAATTCACTTGCTATTGAGAAGCTGTTACTATAACAAACAGCAGTAAGACTTTTAAATCAGGCCTGTGGAAAAAAGCATTCCAGTGTCATTTTTACATTAGTGATTGCAGTTGATGTCATTTTCACAAAACAAAATTATAACCAAAATGGATATTTCAGGTCAAAGTGCCACAAAGAGTATATAGATACATTTCCATCAATAAATCTGCCCTCTTCCTGCCCTGACATAAGTGTTCACCCCCTTGTGATTGACGTTTTTACCACTAAATTATACTATGTCTGCTTCTAGAAGAAATGTCTCCATTACAAAATTAGCTAACCATCAACATAACATAAAATAACTTCAACATGGTGTCATTTCACAAGAATATTGATTCTCACAGACTTACTGGATTAAATCCTGGTTTCCCATAAAAGGAACAGCCATTATGTCTTTGGTAGACAGAAAAATATATATTGTAGAAAGATGTATATTGAGGTGATTAAAACTTCATCTCTGAGCTCAGAAGCTTAGGAATTTTGTCCTGTGGCAATATGAAATAAAGAAAATGGACAAGATATTAGTTTAAAATATACATTAGAATAAAGTTAAAAACCAGCTACCAGTCTGTCATTTTATTTTCCCCTGCTGGAAGATACTTTTGACTATTGGTTGCAGTAGGAAAAGTCATCAGTTCTTCTAGAGTGACTACTGAGTCTGCCAAATTCTTTTCAAGACCTTGTGCATGTAACTTTTCCTTGCTTCATTTTCCTCAGCATTAGTGCTAATAGAATTCCTCATACCTCACAGGATGTTGTGAGCTTATAATACCTGAAAAGTCTTTGAAGTTCTTATATGAGCAATGCTATTTAAGAGCAAATAATCACAATATGCAGTTGTAGCTTCTTCCTATATCAAAACTGTAGAATGGAAAACTAATTAGAGAACAGATTTTTTTATTGCCATCTCTACTTCATTTTTATAGACTTACCCTATATTTAGCATTGAAATAATAACGGGCTAAACTCATTATGGCACAACTTCTGTGAGTTTAGTGAAATTACATTAAATTTGACCCAGTTCTTCATGACCACTTGCACATCAGAGAATTTCCTAAAGGAGAAAATACCACCTCTGTGACCACAATTCACTCCTGGTACATGCAATATTTTGTGTTTCAGCCTGATTACTTCAAATACAGATGAAAAGCGGTGGCTTCATTAAACAAGGCCAATGTAAATTGTTATATACCTGGTACTATCCTGAAGACTTGAATCTGTTCAGGGCTAGTGGAATGCTCAGAGAGCAGGACTAAGGTGAACAGCTGCCAGATTTCCCACTTTTTCATGAAGCACTTCTCATCTCTGTTCATCTTAAAATAAGAGCCTTTAAAATCAAATCAGTTCTGCACTCCCTTGTAGAGAAGAACTAGGTAACATGCCAGTTCCAGGAAGACTAGCAATAATGAGGTGTAGAAGACATGGGGGAAGCATGAGGTTGCCGGGGAGGTTTGCAATTATGACATCCGTGCATAGTAGGCTTGTAGTCCTTGAAAAGCAGCTACGATGGAAAAGCACCATCCCTCGACCATGGCTTGTGTATGTTTGTGGAGGCAGGGGGGCAACTGGGACTCTGCTCAGCAGCTCCCTCTTATTCTGGCTCTGTGTGGCATGCATATGAAAAAAGAACACTTTCACCTTGGGAGAATCATAGTATATAGCTGCCTGTTAGTGAAGAATAGTCTGTCACCATTCATCCCTGCCCATTAAGGCTTGAAGAGGACAATGTTACTAGTCTCTGCCCATTCAATCCTTTTTTGTTGGCACATTACTATTTCATCATTTTGATCTTCTTCTTACTGAAGATAAAAGACACCATGGGCGGGATTCATGAATGACTACTGTTATTTATCGACCCAGGACTTTTTGAACATTTTTTCCCCTCTGATTCATGAACCACTTTTCCATATTCGAAAAGCAGTTCATAAATCGTTCAGCACCAGCAGAAATTAATAATAATGAGTTCATTTACATAAAAGGACTCATCCTGCCAGTTGCTGATAATGTTTGAAGCCAGAACCTTGTCGGCAAACAGGATTTTTGCTGGCAGTGCAGGAAATAATCTTTTGTTTATAAATTAATTAAACCATACTTTTAGAGCTGCTATAGGGACATTTTGTTGAGCAAAACATTACGCATTTTCTTTTTTTTTTAAACAAATGGCATTGCCGAGAGTGGAAGGAGGTTTTTGGTAGCATTAAGAGTCAGACTTTTAAGGGAGAGGAATGTGTTTTGATTTGTTTTCATTTCATTTTTTGAGTGAGGATTTCTTCTAAAGCTGTTGGCAGCTGCATTTCATGAGGGTTTGTTTGAACATACTCTTTCCTGTGGATCTGTGTGTGTTCACTCTCTCCTGCCCCAAGTTTCATTCTGAGTTTCAAATTCAAGTGAACTTAAAATCTCAACAAGAAACTCCCACGTTTCCTCTGGACTCAAACCCACAAGTTTCACATGATTTCAATGCAAAACTGTAATCAGTCCCAGGTTTATTTTTGGAAAGAAGGGATGAACCTGAATGAACATTTCCATAAAGCCAGTCAAGGGGTAGAATCTGTGAATGGCCGTTTAATGCCAGCACACACATGTGGCGTTCATGTGTGTGTTTCATTATGTTTGAATGCCGGGAACTAGTCTCCTTTCCCCAAGCCCGGATTTACATAATTTACTCGAATGGAGCTCCATCGGACCTATGTTGCTGTAAGAGCATGAGGTTTCTGAAGCACAAGGGTAGGGTTTCACAACACACTAAAGCCTAAACTAAGTTGCAGGCTATTGCAGTGAAGAGAGACTTGCTCTTCCCTGCCCAAAACCTCATGATTTTGCTACCCGGTGGGACAAATTTGACAGAAAAAATAACACATACAACCCCACCCCATAGATTTTCCTTTGGATCACCAGCCTGGCAGGGGGCATTACCACACATCCCTCACCTCAGCACTTTCCTAGCTAGCCTCAGACTCCTCCAGGTGACTCTGTGCAGCCAGGCAGTTTCTGTAGCTCCTATAAAGCATCTTCTCTCCCTGTGGGCAGTTCATGGAGACTACATGTCTGCAACAAAGTTCAGTTTCCACTCCAGAGCCCAAGCCTACAAATTACGCACAGCAATAGCCAACATTGCCACATTTTAAGCTGCTTTTTGCATTCAGGCCCAGGTCTTTCCAGAGAAACCCAGGTAGCTGAAAAGCCCTGTGTATACTGCTTTTCTAAGTTACAGAGTAGCGTACTCGGATTTGCAAGGACGTAAATGAAATAGCCATATGAACATTTTACACAAAAAATGGCCTAATTCTCTCTTAATATTTTGAAAAGAGTAAACCACTTGAGTGTCAAGTATCCTTGGAAAAGAGTGGCAATTCTTCTTAGCTTGTTTATTTCTTTATGTACAGCACCATTATGGGAAATTGTGATATGAGATATAATTTACTGGCTTATTCAATTTCTTAGGGCTGGAATTTGTCATTTTCTATCCTGATTTTTATTTGTTATTTAAGCTTTTGTTTGGCAAACACAGAACAGAGTGTTATCACAAAGAAAGGCTAGAAGTTGGAAATGTGTATTATTAGTTTGATCTGCGTAATATGTATGTATATGGCTTCAATAGAAAAGCTACTTTAAAAAACAACAACAGAAGGCCTGAATTATCTGTTCCCACTTTTGCTTTTAATTGGTGACATCTGGGTTTGTTGGGATTGAATGAAACTTTTATTTTGTGTTTTTGAGAAGGAAGAGTTGGCTGATGAGTCACCTTTACATGGTTTCATTTCCTCTCACGTCAACTTCTCTTTCATTTTAGCATTTGAAGACTTCTAAGGTAAATATAAGGGATCCAAAAGAGATCTCCAGACAGTTCTCTGGACTATTCTGAGCTGTACCACTTACTTGCAGCATGAACCTGGGCAGCTCACTTCAACTCTATGTCTTCATCTGTAAAACAGAGTTGATTCAGCTTAGAAAACTTTGAGATGCATTCACCAAAATCACTATACAAAGCCAATATATTATATTATTATTCAGATCACCTTTACTTTTGCATTAGTAAGATGTGATTTTTCAGAAACAGGTTTTATTGGAAATTTGGTATTCTTGTAAACTTGAATTGCAGTTACTGATGTCTACCTACACACACATGCACACACACACACAGACATATTATATGCATGCGTAGGCTATGTAAGCTTCTGTGTAGCAAGAGGCATGTTGCTTCTCCAGTCTCCTTTATATAAGTTTGGGTAATTATTGATATCATCAGTTATTTCCAGCTAATACTAGTGTGTGACCAGAACCTGGTATCACAGGTTTGTCATGGCTGTGTTACATTTTATCCTTCCTTTAGCAGCCTTTTATATATTTCTCGAAAAGATGGGGACATAAAATGGAGAATATTTGGATGTGGAACAGAAAACAGAAACTGGAATCAAGCTTCTCAGCAGAAATATCTGAGGGAGAAGGGAAAGTTCTGTCTGTAGCAGCAAAATGACATGCTAAGCAGACTGAAAGCAACATTCATAATGTTAGGAGCCCACTTTCCTCAGCGCATAAATTCAAGACAATGAAAATGTAATGAATAAAGCATTTAGAGAGGTGATTGTGACAAGGACAGGAGTGGGGGAGGGGTGCATACAGTTGACCACTTCAAGTGAAACTGTGTTTACTGCTGGAAAGGAGACATCAAACTGGGAAATAATTTAGGCTTAAGGTTCCCCAAAATATATTCCTTCCCAAGCAAGCGAACTATCAAGGCTGCAAACAGAATCAGGGTGATTTAACTGACTGCTTAAGACCCTGATTCTTCATAACATTTAGCTATATGTAAAGGATTTTAGCAATATCTAAAGGATCTTTGCTATCACACATCAGACAGTTTTTTTGGAAACATCCTACTGCAAGTGAAACTTAAATATAAAAACGCACCACCCCTGAACAAATGCCTGTTGGGAGTTCCAAAGAGCCACTAAGTCTTGATCCCTGTAGGAGCTGCAGATGTTGCTGGAAGCCACGACTAACAAGGAGCCAAAGCTGGAGTTGGAGCTGTTCAGCACCTCTGAGGATTTGGGCTTCGATTTGAGCAGCCTGCAGACCCCAAAGCCCAATCCTAGGAGGCTTCTATATCACTCTGAATAAGCTTTAGGGGAAAAAAAAAAATCTGAGGCAAGCTTTCAAACTTCTCAATTAGTTTCAGTAAGGATTTTCAAAGTTATCTTCATGAGGAAAAGGGCTAGAAAAGTAACTTGCTTAAAGGAAATCTGAAAATCTGTGTTCTGTTCCTGCCGTCTCCAAACATAAGAACAGAGTTTTCAGTCATGGGCCTGGTCACAAAGGCAAGCTGGGGAAGAAAGATACAATAAAGGCAAATGGTTTATTGTCAGAATCGGTATGGAAATGTAATCAGGGCATATGATTCTTTTACTCATTTTCACACTCCTGCAAAATTCTGTATGTTTTCCATTTATCAAATAAGTTGTAGATTTTAAAATATCAAACAAACTTTTTATAAAGTTTCTACCAAACACAGGAGATTCTACCAAGTGGTCTAAGTGGAAAATACTGTAGGCACCTAAAGCAAATGGCAAATGGCAAATTTTAAGAAGTAATTGCTCTGTGGCTTTTAGTTTCTTTTCTGTTTTTCCTTTGCTTGATATACTGGAGAGCATTAGCCAGGAGATGCCAAATGTCTTACCACTGGTTTCCGGGGAGAAGTCCCTGTCCTCTTTTTTCACTGGGGCTTGAAGCTGTAGTAGAAATATTATAACCTTCATTCAGTATGTGCACTGCTCCAAACTTTGACACATTATCAGCTGGATTTCCCCAAATCCTGAAAACAGGCATAATAACTACAAGAGAGAAAAAAATCGAAGAAACAAGATATAGAAATCCCTAGCACACTTGGCTTCTTTATATTCACATGATGACTTCAGAATTCTGAGGGATTAAGTCTTAAGGTATATTTTTGGGATCACACTTTCAAGCTTCCTACATAATCATGAGACCTAGAAAGTTTTGGTTTACCTTTAAAAAAATTCTTTTTGCATTTGCAGGAGCTGAGGGTTTAAATAAAGCATCAAATACCTTGAAGTTCATGATAAAATTGTAAGAACTGGCAACACTGCCTGTAATAAGCACGCAAAACTCTGTTCGGAAGCTAGTAGAAGAGGAGGAGAAATAAAGTACTGTACTAGACAGGAGAAGGTTTTGAAACAATACTGGTTTGGAAAGGCTGCATTTTTACATTTGGTTTGCACTGCTGTAAGTGACTATCTCAGCTTTCAGGTGCCAAGGCATGAGTTTTTTGTGGGACTCTCTGAGACTAAACAGCTCACTAACAATTTCTGTCCATTCTATTTCACACTGTATTTCTCTTTTTCTTTTGCATCTGATTCCCCCCCCCCCCAGTCAGGCTTTTTCAGCGAGTTTCCTTTTAAATAGCTCATTCCTTCCTTTCTTCCCTCTGGTCTGGTGTGCTACTGAGCTACCAAGGTGTCCCAGCACACATCCTTTGACCGCAGAGCACAGACGTTCCCAACTGGCAGGCAGAGCCGGGCAGGCAGAGCATGCTGGAAGGGGAACCCTGCAGGCCTGCCCTACGTGCTGGCTCTTGTTGTGATTCACTCTCCCCAAGGCATGGAAAGTCCTCTGAAGAGGAGCTTTCCTCTGGACACAGGCAGGTGTTTCGGTGTTTCCCAGTGAACTGGAAGGCTCCTCTTTTTCTCACCCACCTTTTATCTGAGAAAGCAAAGAGCCCATCTATCCAACCCCTGCTTCCTCCAAGAAAATAAATCTCCTCCCTAAGAGCAAAGGAAAGAAAAGGAGTAAAGATCTCTGTATGAGCATGGCTGGTGTCTTGCACTAGTGCCACTGTAAATTAGCTGTATTTGAAGCAGGCCAGGCAAGTATCAAAATGTGGCTGAAATGGTGAGTTGGAAGGACCACCTAGAGCAAGGCTTCCCAAATATTTTTGAAATGATGGATTAATATCAACCCTTGAAATTTATCCTGTATTACCAGACACCAAATTTCTTACTGTGACAAAAAGACCATTATTACTAAGGATCTCCTCTCTGTTCAACCATCTGCACTGTGGGAGGATCTCACCTCTACTTGCAAGACAGACATTATTGAACCTCTTCTTAAAATCTCCTTGGGACGAGACAACATAAATGCTTTCTAGGGAGCTTATTCCAGTGTTTCACCATATTAACAGAAGGAAACTGCCTGATATCCTCCACAGGATATAATCTCATTTTTTTTCCAGCAGACATGAAAGAAATGGAAGGCAGTTCCATCCTCTAAGACGTCCTTCCTCCCTTTTGCTTGTCCATTCAGCTCCAAGCACTCTCTTCCAATGGATGTGGAGTGGTATTCTGGTGTATCTAGAACAGGAAGTTTCTCTCAAGCATTTGGAAACAACCCCAAATGGCATAAGAAATAGAAATAGCGGTATAAACCAACTGGAATATTTAATTCCACTGTCAGAAGGGATACACCAGTGGGTTTAACTATTTGTTTTATAAGCTCTTTCAAATACAAAAAGGGTTGAATAGTAAATGATGGATGCATTTGTCCTAAATAAATGCATGTAGTTATATATTTGGTATTTTCAATAGGTGTTTTGGATATGTGATTATATGTGAACCAGCTCTAAGATTTTATATATTTACTTAATATTTACTTAATTTAGATACCTAGAAAAGACATGGAAGTTGCTTTCTAGCTTTTAAAGATCATCATTACAATTATGATTACAATTTTAAAACACTGGTACAAAGGTAGAAAGTGTATGGTATATGTTTTAATGGGACATTTTAAAAAACTTGAGATAATGAAGAAAACATAAAGTAAGACAGTCATTTGATTTCTCATTTGTTTACAGCCAGATTATAGCTGCAACATAGAAATGAGGAATGGAAATGGACACAAAATTTAAGAAGATTTGTGGCTGATGAGGTCATTGGTGACCTCAGTTTCACTATTGGGTATAGCTCAAGATAGCTACTAGACCAAATATAGAGATACTTCTACTTGTGTTCAAAATCCCTTCCTACCTCAGGCAACCAGAGTTCTATCACAGTTTGTTAGTTTACTGAGGACATATGAACTCCAATCAAAGCACTGGCTATATATACAGAATGCATATATAGATATACGTATATAAACCAAATATCACAATCATTGTCATTAGACAAAGAAAGTCAGAATTGCTTAGTTAGGTAGCAAGAGCTTTAATTGTAGGGTTATGAAAATCTTGAATGCAATAAAACATGGTATAAACTGCAATAAAATACAGTAAAAACTATAACTACTTCATATAACACTAGATTGCTCAAGAAATGCTGAGGACTGCTGCTACCTCCTAGTCTCCCTGTTTTCATTTACAGCAAGTTCACTCTGGAAATGTTGGAGAATCTGCATCTATCAGAAAATTGCTCACTTACCGAAACCAGCTATTTTTAAGATTTTATTTAAAGGAGATAATGAATAAGACTAAATTGATGTCAGGCACGAAGTAATTTTAACCAATACATTCAAAGTCTATAATACAAAATATTGGAAAATTATATGTAGAGTAATCTAAAGTAATGAGATGTTAAAATTCCTTGGAACCTAGAAGCTCTTCTATTCATTCTGTTCTTCTTTTTCTTTCAACTTCACTGTGGGAGGCTCCATCTCTGACATCTTTATATATGATGTTCTCATTTCAAAATGCCACTGAACCTTCAAATGAACACTTGCCTATGATCTTTGAATACAAAAATACTTAAATCAAGGTTTTTATATTTTAGTGCACTCAGCCATAATATGCAGTGAAAGGATTTTGGTATTTAGTCTAGGTCTTATTTCAAAAAGAAAGGAAAAGACGACTCTCAAAATGAAAACAACAGTTCAGTAGAATGAAATACCAGCAGTACCAGATAATTTCTAGACAGGATATTTTAAACATATATTGAAAAGAAAGGGAAATGAAAAATCCTTTAGAAAGTTAAATCTGGAGTAAAATACAGTATCTTCCTGTAAGAATTGCTTAAAAATTGCCATTAAAGAGTGAAAATAAAATGAAGTAAGGCAAGCAGTTTTTGTACAGTATTTGCAGGTTGGCATGTATTCCCAGTGTTTGCATGGATAGGACTTGAAGTAAGAGCTTTGAAGACCTACTCTGTTGGTAAACATTAGATGAAAGCAAGCAAGGACAGCTTGCCGTTCTATGGTGGACACAGAATTATCACGAACACACTGCTCTTACATGCTTTAATCCAATCCCTTTTTTTTTCTTATTGGGCTGTAGAGATTTTAGAACTATAAACAGGCTCTGAGGCCATTTGCTGGAACTGACTACCTTCTATACTGTCCTCTGTTAATCAGCTATACAAACACAATTTAATATGACATAAACTAAACCAACTGTCTAAGTAACTTGATGGAATAAAGCAGATCTGCTACTGAGTCTAAAGTCAACCTTGTATTTCCTTTTTAAGGTTACCTCTTAAAGCATTGATTTCACACATAATTGTTTCTCACTGCTTTGCTTTATTTTTGCTATTCAAATTAAGATGCGGGAAACTGTGGCTTCTTATTCCTCCAATGGATACTTAAGCTTAGTACCAAGCCTTTGTTTCATTTCACTGATTGTAGAATTACCCACTGAATCTCAAATAGTTCTTTTAACAGATTTGTCATATTTTCGGCTTTCTTATGCACATCAGAATTTACTGTCTGCCAGGGGATCAATGCATCAGATGTGCAATTGTGGGTTTTCAGTTTCAGTAACCTCTCACAGGCTAAGTGTTGCAGGCAGGCAGCGTTAGTGAGCACCACAGTTCTTGTCTATCCTTGGGATAGGTGTCCAGTATGCATTTCTTCTTGAAGCTTTTACTGGCTTCGAGTGTCATCTTGGCTGAAGCAAGAAGCTGGCTACATCACTGCTTAAAAGATGTGATGACTCAAAAGCTATGATTGTTTCTGCCTTTCATCTTTTCAACAGGATTGCTGCCTGAACTGTAGTAGTATGAAACCAAGCTCGCTACACTAAATAGACTTCAGAAACACAAAGTTAAAGCTTATCTACACAAAACTGTTAAAGCTTAATTGGAGGCAGAAACAACAAAACCACAGGTACCTCCTTCTGACATATCCGAAGATCTGTTCTTTAGCATCACTGTAACTGATAAGCACAATACTAAGATTTTTGTCATTTTAACTAGGTGAGTGTAAATGACTCACATGAGAGCTGTGCAGCTATGGGAAGCAGAGGAATGCACACCCTTAACATTTTATATGTATGCATTAAACTTGCAGATGTTAGAAGCACCAAGGAAGCTCGCAGAAGAATACTTACTGGCTGCAGTTACTGGTTGCATAGCTGGGACGGAGTGCTCCGTCCAGTACAGCTGCTGCCCTGGGTGCGGCAGGATGCACTGCTCAGTTCCCTTCCTTCTGGTGCTCAATATTGCTGGCAATGCTCAGCAAGGTCCCTTAAAGTACGCAGGGCTGCTCGAACAGCTTGTATAGGAGTGCTCTGGAGAAAAGTGAACACCTGAAACATTGATAACAAAAAAGCCACAAACAGTAAGACTGGCTTTAGTGGAAAGCGTATCATATCATTGCATGGGAGATGCTGCTACAGGTCTAATCTATTTCTTGGTCTTTAGTTTCACTAATAGCTGCACTGATAAAAATAATTTAAAAGAGGAAGTTGAACAGAAGAGCGGTATAATATTCAGAACAACACTACTACAGACTTTAAAAATATTTAGTATTTAGGTCCAGCCTGTAGCATGGTGTTACATCATGACAGCTGAACAAGTTAGTACTTGAGGACCACTAGACTAAGGACACAGTAAGTCACTATCCTTAATTTGGAATTCTTCAAATGCTCTGACTTCAGCAGATGTAATCTGAATGTTAATGCAATTGTATTCTGATATTTCAGGAACAGATGCAATAGATGAGGAAAAACTTCAGAAAGGAGTGAAACAAGGCTCATGTTTAGAGCACCAAATTTTTTTCAGGTGGTACTCACTTTTTGCCATTTCCAAATTAGTCTGAGAGAAAAACCAAAAGTTACGAGAGATACTGGTTTTCACAGTTATTCCTTTTTACCTGAAGAGGATATCACCATCACGTCATCCAGGTATATACACAGATGTAAAAACTCTTATGAGATTATTATGGAATGTGAAGACACAGAAGAAAGGTGTAGCTGTGCAGAACAAATAAATTAATCTTTCATGATCATTTGGAGCCACTAAATAATATGGATTATTATGAAAAGAAAATGGTAAGGCATTTCCAAGTAATAAAAATAAAAATGCATGGAAAAGTGTGTAAGCACCTACAAGTTTAGATAAAACTCATCTGAATTTCACTTAAATATCCAGACCTGAAAGTATAAATTGTACACAAGTGGTCTTTCTTAAGGAGATTTTAATGCTTCCTGATTTTAAGTACTTGGCTAAAATGCTGCAAAAGATACTATATTTATTAAATGGCTTTAGGATTTTTTGCTGTATTTCTTCCACCTAGAAGAAACATCACACACAAACAAGTTCTACAGCAACAACTGTATGAAAATTTTTCTAACCTCAACATTTACTATTCAGGTTGAGAGTGATTTTTTTGTCTGTTTCAGCAAAGGTTCAATCAGTTCAGGCCAGTGGTCCATATTTTAAAACTGTATATATTTTAAAGGTATTGTAGTTATTGCTACTGCTAACCAAATTTTTCAGAAAGACATTAAAGACTGAGCTAAGTTCATGGAACTGTAAGAAAACCAATTATATATATAGCTACTGAAAATATCTATTCCAGCTGTAGAGGACACAACTTCCTTTCTAGGAGTCCAAATGAACATGTGGGCTGGGAGGTATAAGTATTGGTTTGTCATTTGTTTGTGACGGTGACTGCCCAGAATGTATATGGCGACGATGAGGTTAAAAATCTTCCCTGGAGTAATAGAGGAAACCTTCTCTTCCCCAAAGGTATTGCCTCAGCTGCTAGGAAAAGAAACAAGTTCCTCCAGGTGAGGATGTAGGTGGGTTGATTGAGGTAGTCCAGCAATGAGGAAGTCTGCTGGGATCAATTAAGATGACCCAGATACAAAAAGTAAGGAGGATGCTTTTGCTCCTTTATTGCTCTTGGTTTCCCACTCTTGACTCTAAGCTATGGGTTGCATTACTGAGTCTTGAGGAGCACTGTAAGGCTGATCTTTTGTTATCAGTTTGTGAGTTAAGTACCTTGAGAAATTAATTTCTCTGTAAGCAATAAAACCTCCTTCCTTTTAGAGCTGCACAGTAAAAATATAAACCTCAATATCTTAAGGTAATTCCCCTTCCTCCCTACTATGCCCCTTTTTATTTTAATTTTTAGACCCAGATCTGACAATGGGATAATGAACCATTCATCACAGGATGCAGAGCTAGAATTGTTTTCTTTGAAGACATTGGCTTCTGGAACAGTTTTATCAAGAAAAAATCTAGTGTGTTTCCTAAGTTACAGTATCATTTTAATTATTTTAAAGAGGCTATAAAAAAATTAGAAGATACACTCTGTGATAACAACAGAAAACTTACCATGCTATCTTTGAAACACTATATATATATACGAGCTTTTCAACACTGCTTTGACAGAAGGAAACCTCAAGCTTCCAAGTTTAGAACTGAATACCCCAAGAAAGCTACAAAAAGTGAAAAATAGCTTGCTTCAATATAGTATTGGGTACTTTGTTTCTGTGGGTTTTCTTAACTGGTTTTCCAGTTTTGGCCAGTCCTACCCTCCCGTCTGTTTCATCTGATTAAATTCCCATCACAAGCCATTTGCTATATCACTACAGAGGCACTGTTTGAGGTACAAAAGGCAGTACTCTTAATTATTGCCGGCGCCTGAAAAGGTAGAAGGTCCAGTTTGATACAAGCCTCCTCCACTTTCACATATCACTAAACTCAGTAGACAGCTGATTGCTCGCCCTTAACATTTCCCAGCTTCCAGGACACCTGGGTCTGTGCACCGGGAGTACTGAGCCGGTCCGAGCGGTACTTGCTGCTGGACCTGACAACCTTCGCCCCAGAGCTGCGCACCAGGTATTGGATGCTTCCTGCAATGTATGGCAGCTTTCTGAATAGAGGAGGGCTACCATTCTAAATACACTGCCTTTTTGTCAAATAGCAAACCCCAAAACATTTAAAACAGGGAAAATAGGGGGAGCTTAGCGTCCCACCCAGCAGAACTTCTCAGTGTAGAACATTTCCTTTAGTAGTACCATATTCACATTTCTTCCTTTCAATCAATCTCTCTGCACCTTTTATTTGAACGAAAGATAGTGAGGGATTAAAATTAATATTGCCTGCTTCTTCTATCCTCCATTATATAATCAGGTACAAGTAAAATCCCTGAGGCAGAACAAAGCTTTATTGACTGAAAGCAGACAAAAACCTGTCCTATTATAATTAGGGAGAGTTTTGAATTGGTTTCAAGGGACTGTTAGAAATAGACCTCAGAAAGGGATGTATGAAATACCTTGTCTTTTGCAGATCCTCTAAAGCTATGTGCTCTTAGCAGCACACAAGAACATGTTCCAGTTCAGAAGAGCAGAAAACCACGAAACATACGAAGCTGCTTTGCCAGGGAGGAAACCCACTGTACACAAGAACATCCAGGCATTCCAGAGAAAGCAGGGTGGGAGTGAAAACCCCAAGGAAAAAAAGTAAAAAACCCCCTTAGTTCTGTAAAAAAAAAAACCACAAAAAAACCAACAACAGAAAAGAACAGAAAAAACCTTTCTTAGTTCTGAAAAAAGCCCAACAGAATAAAATTCTCTTATTTCTGAAAAATGAAATCTGTTCTAACAATATACCTACCCATAGTTTCATGGCTGCCTCACAGCTCATAAATTAAGCAAGTTCTAACCTGAGCACACTTAATGCTGAAAGAGGTACAGTGGTTGATTCTGTAGACTCTATTCATCCTGTGATCTACAGAGGTGTTAAAATATCTTATGTTTGAGGAAAATCAACCAAAGAAGAATGGAACAAGACTCCTGCCTTTGAGGTCCCTCTGGCATTACTTCTAACAGGACATGTGTAAACACTGCTGTTCTGGACAAATTTCAAACAGAAAGCAGAAGTACTAAAGAAAACCAAAGCTTACTAGTATAAGTTAGAAAAATCATTGTTTCTATCCCCTTTTAAAGATTTTAGACTAGTACCGGCCAGCTGTCTTCCACCAAAAATACTGCCTCTAAACAGACCATGTGTATAGCTCTCTAGCATCACCTATAAATACACGGCACTTTCAATGCAATTTTCACTAGTTGGTCTTTTTTGGAGAATCCATTTTAGTACTGCATTTCACTGTGTTTGTTTTAGTTTATTTCCATTTTAACCCAGGTCCTTTTAAGTAGCTAACAGGACTGCTTTACAGAATTCTTATTTCACAATGCTTAACATTCCTCTACAGACAAAGAGCACTTAACTCCTTAAGCCAAGCAGTGAATTGATAAAAAAGGACCATTCTAATCATCACTTCCACAGTAGCCATTACAGTGGCATATTTATATTGTAAGACACGGTAGTACACAATTCCCTGCACATTTGGCTCTGCAAAGCAGTAGGGGAAGGTGGTCTGGGAAGTGGCAACACAAGACTGAACACACGAAATGTCTCTTTATGCATTCCCATGGTAATGTGCCCATCTGAGACAACACTGCTGCCATTGTACAACATGAAAAAATTATGTCAATTCCCATCAAAGAACAGCAAAAAAGAGAGATTTTTATTGTGGTTACCCTGAGTTCAAAGCTTGCGGTAACACTCTTATGGATGAAGAGAATAAACAGTTACACTTACGCTTACTGTATATAGCTTAACGAACACATATGAAGATCATATAAATAATTCACATTACTCAAGAGGTGGTGAGTTGAACAAGTCCCTTCTGGTTGAACTTATTTAAAGATAAGGTGAAGTTAAGTGAGTGATGGCACAGTTACAGAGGCCACAGTCCAAGGGGAATTTGGACAGTCTAAGTTACGCTACCAGAGTGGTTTGTGCAGAATTATGTCAACTTACAGATCTTTAGACCTTATGGGAAAAGGAAATGTCTGATCTCTAAAAGAAGTGATACAAGATGAGTATTTTACAAAGTACAATTATGCTTTACTCAATAAGCTATTTCTATGAAATAAAACTGGACATCAGCAAAGCATAAAAGGAAACATTATGGTAGAGCTGAAGAGCAAGTTCAATGACAACAAGGAAACTGAAAAACTAAATACTTGAAACAAAATGCCACACTAAAAAAAATATAATCCTTTTCAGTGAAGTGCTATCAAGTCTCTCTTCTGCAGTACCTCAGAAGTATGTAATGGATCTATCCTGTATCTGTCTAGTATTATATTTTAAGCATTTTGTTGAAATTGCAAATGTAGAAGGCTTTTTTAGAGTAATTACTCTATGATTGAACACTAATGCATTATTATTTTTGGCTGACTATTAGCCACAACCATCAAATTCATGAATTAATCTATAATGGAGATTTTTGTTCTGGTAAAGAAATGACATCAACAAACTAGGTAGCATTTCATCTGTTAATATTACAATAAGTCTGCAGTGTTCTTCATGTTGGAAGGGTAAGATTATAATGACAATCTGTCTCTCTTTTATTATATAAATATATTACACATACTTATGCTTGATAATTATAAGCATTATCCTGACCCCCAAATTCATTGTTATAATATCACTGAAGATTCTATAATTTAGAAGTAATAAAATTCTATCAGCTTTTCAGAATAAAATTTACAAAGCAAAAGAAACTCCCTTTTCAGTGCCTTCCAAACACCTTTGTTTTGAATGGCCAAAGTGCTAAGAGCATTCCAGTTAAGTAGCTCTGGTTCAGAAGCATGTGTAACAGTTAAGAGTAATGACAAATAGATATAGAAAATAAGCAACAATCCTTGCTGCACTGAACTTTGCAATTTAACACTTATTTTATATTTAATTAATTCAGAAAGTGAAGAACTTCAAAACTGGCTTTGAACAGGCTGTTTGTTAAAAAAAATAGAACATTTATGTTTTCACTGTTGTTTTTTCAAATGTGATGTGACAAAGTGAAAAAGCTGCATGAAAGTGTGGTTCTTTGTGTGATGGAAGTGGGATGCACCTACTAGTCTCACATCATCAAAGAAACAGACATATATCTATAATTTATGCTTTGCTTTAAGCTTCTGCTGATCCGATGTGGCTTTTTCAGACAACACAGGCAGCCCTGGCACAGCCTGTCAATCATCTGGGCATGCTCAAATTGTAGACCATTAGTAGGAGAGACAGCAAAGTTTCTTTAATGACGCTTTTATATGTGGTGTGTTGGCAGTGAAACAGAGAAGAATTGACTTGATCAATGCATTAGTCTAATCATGGGGTTCCTGCTCTTAATTTCTTTTGTCGGTAATTTCCATACTCAAGCAGCATTCAGGATACTTGTAAAGACACACTTAGAGCACTGCATGATGTATGCAGTCACCTATAAAGCATGTCTTGGATACAGCTCTGTAGGAAACAAGGAAGAAGGATAGGGGGCCAGTCAGATTTTTCTTTGAGCTACTTTTCATGTTGTGAGAATTACAGTACCTTAGTCAAAAAGAGGACATTTCCATCTTTTATGTATTATATCCCTCCCCAAAAAGCCCATATCTTCCCAAGCTGGAAAAAAACACACCAGATGACAGCATGTTTGATTCTCGCACAGTGCAAAATATTGTTTCTCAAACTGAAGTATGAAAGTATTTCTATTCATCTATTCTTAATATACAGAAACAGTGTCTAATGAACAAGCTACACATTCCAACATTTTAAAGTGTCTATTTATGAGGTCCTATAATTAGACCTTTGTCTGATAGCTACAGGGCTCTGATTAGGGTTTCATTTAAAATTATTAGGATTCTTATTAGGATTTCTTCAAAACTTATCTTGTCCCTCTACAGAATTCTAAACAAAAGCACAATTGGAAATTCTGGCACTGTCTAAACATTTCTCAGGAAAATCATAATCAAGGCATATTTAAAGCAGGAAGTTCCTCTAGTTTTGTTAATTTCCAGCACGTAACTGATGAAATGAATGGAGTTTAATTGAGAATTTTTTGTCAATGTTCTCCACCAAAAGGTTTTACTTACTTTATAAAATGCTCTATGAATTCAATTTTTCTGTATTAGGAACTCTGCAGGATACTGTGAGGTGTTTTTAGATTTGCTTTAGAAAAAATGATCATAAGAAATCTTAGCATTATGAAAATGGTCAAATTATCTCTAATTATAATCTGGAGAAAATTATAGAACTTTTCCAGCAAACTTAATACTATGAAAGAAATACATAGAAATATTTGCAAGAGAAGTAATATTCTTTTTTTAAAGCG
>JANZLQ010000092.1:30940970-30949140 GCA_026212715.1 Elanus axillaris
CTTTTATACAATGGCCTGAAAGCTAGAGAGTCTGTAAGAGATTTTTAGATGCATCATGTGGCTTTTCTGTGTCCTTTCACTTCATAATGAAAGCAGCATAGGAAATGCATTTGGCTGTAGCTGTATTGTAAATATTAACAAAACAACCAAACAAATACACATTTATATAATCTTCCTTTAAAACACCCACTTACTTTTAATTTTCAGCTATTCTTCACTCAGGTGAGAATAACACAAACAAGTATTTCACATCCAACTACTATTGATCTGACATCAAATAATATTTTAAAACAAAACACAAATGCACTTCTATTGTATCTTTCAAAAGAAATTCTGCTGGTACACTTGATTTATTCAGGTATTCTGAAGCATACAAAACCCAACTCTGAATACATTTTTCTTAAAAATGGAGGGAGGGGAGCTTGATCCAAAATGTTTTTTAATGTTAAGGTATTTTTCTTGACTTTACAGTGATGTCATCCTCCGTGCAACATGAGGAGTTAAAGTGGTAAACATATCTCTCAAACTTATGGTCTTCTAACATTCACATAGAGCCAATTCCTCTGAAAGATTCCCTATTCTGTGAATTGCACTGCTTTAAAGTTGTTGGGGTTTTGTTGTGGTTTTGTTTTTCCTTGTGATTTTCAGCACAGCAGCATGCTACTCAGTATGCAAAAAGTACTTTCAAAACCCAAGGTTTGTGGAAACACAGAGAGAATAAAAAAGAAAGCACGAGACAGACAGCTGGCTCAGTATGTAGTCTTGTTAGACAAAAAAGAGGTTCTGGACACAAAGCAACCTTTCACCATGGGTTAGGGAGAGTGCTAAAGAGGCACTTTGTAGAACACATGGTTAATAACTAATTAAATTTGACTGTATGTTGTCTGTGTACACAAGGGAAACCTTGGAAGTTGTTATGGATTGAGGTATTTTATTGTGGAGATCATGTAGACCATTCAGTATGTCATCACAATTGATAAAATTAGTCTGCTGCTCCCAAAACTTTGAGTAGGAGTTCAGGAATGTGGCTTTCAACTATGTCCCGATTTCCACATTTCTGGATATAAGCCCTAAAGGACCAGAAGTGTCAAAATTCTCATCACTTGCCTCTGCTGCTCCTTGTGTACACAAGCGCAATAGTCAGAACTATCAGGGATCTGCATCTACTATTATTCTGCCTTTGAAAGCCAGGATAACATGGCTGTTGTAGAAGCAAAATCTTAAAGAACATCTGACTGATTTGAATCCTGTAAAACATAATCGGAAGGTACATTGGTGTATCTCTGATTGCCTTGAGGAAAGTAGGGTCCCAAAGACTGCTATGCAGTGCACAGAAAGCATAATAAAGCCCATTAAGCTTCAGGTGAAGGAGTCAAACAAGGTCTCTAGCAACTGCCTGACGATCACATTGGGCTCTTGCAATCAGATCAAAACCCAGGTATGCCAATCTCTGGAACAGAGCCCTTAATTCAGAGGAAAAGTCAAAGTCCTGCCTCAGCTGGGGAATGAGGCTCAGCAGACCATTGAGTAGGGGATGCAATATCTTCACGTTGTAAAAATATTATTCTTGGTGTAAATTAGTATCATTATTTCTACAGAAAATTAACCTATACTGCTTATAGTAGCACACGTGCTATTTCCCAGTATCAGTGTCTCAATTGGATGAATAAAAAGGACTGCAAAATCTTCCAAAGCCTTAGCAAAGGTGAGACACAATACAAAACTCACTGTTTTCTTCATCTAAGCAGGTGGATAGGGCAGCTTGCAGACTTACCCTCCTAGACTAGTGTGAGGCCATTGCTAAAAGTAAAAAGAAAAAAAAAAAAAGTAAGGCAACTTCTGGTAAACCATATGAAGAAGTAGTAAATCCACATGGAAAAAGGAGCCTATAGGGGAAAATTAAATCACCAGTTTAAGACAGTCTTACCATATTAAACGACTCAAGGCAAACTGTATTAAGCAACTTAAATGTAATTTGTTCCCGAAATTTAAATGGAACTACCATTCAAGCTCCTGACCCATATTAGCAGGTACAATGACAGTGATTTCCAGTGATTTCTCAAATAAGCACCACGTCCATCACAGGATTAGTCCTTGGAGACTTCATAAGGGTGTTGATATTAAGTTACTTCAACTGCGATTCTTGCCCTAAGGGCAAATAACATAATTGCACTGCAACATACATTTGGCCTCAGCTTGCTTTTGCTCAGTTTTTATAGTTCTGCACTTTCCTATTGTTTCTATTGTACAAGATGTCATAGCACCACTTTGATAACATGTCTGAATATATCAAAGGCCAAGGGAATTCTGTTATGTAAACACATCATTTATTACTATATACAGCAATGATTACCTGACATCAAAGCTCATCTAGGAGCATGCTGTGTGACTGCGGAGTAGGCGGTCTTACTGTTAAAAAGCCCTATCGATTGACAAGAGTATGGAGCAGAGACAGTGAAGGGGAAGGGTGTTCTGTCAATAACTTCACCACAGAAAGGAAAGAGCCTCCCATTCAACTCATGACTTAAATATGGATATTTTCCTGTCCCCACCTCCTCCAAAACTGCAATAAAACCACAGAAATGGCTCTCTTAGGAGCCATGGCAGACAGAGCAATAGTTCTGTTCTACCTTGCTTATTAGCACCAAAATTTAAGACTAGAGGATGTAGCAACCTGTGGTAACTGGCAAGTCAAGGGTGGTCTCTCTTTCACAATGTTCACCAGCTCTATCCAGGCAGAGAATTATGGGATTGAGGGAAGACATAAGATAATAACTTTCTCACCATACAGGCAACTGAATTAAAAACAGCAGCCCAGAGACCAGATTTATTAATTCACATAGAGGAACAACTTACCACAGTAGTACCAAAAGGACTACTATGGAGATTTAAGGGGTGGACAATAAAAAGCATAACTGTGCATTTGAATAGTTAAGCTACTTTTCTATGTAATCAGATTCAAGTTCATTCTCCTGACAGAGAAGAGGCATGAAACGTAAATGATTTGTGCTTGCCTAAAGGGTTGTTAGACGTACACAGGCATGCTGTATTCTAAAGAAAAATGTATGTAAACATAAAAACTTTCCCATTGCTCTTAACTGGTACCTCAAGCAGGTACTAACTTGTACAGTTTGCATATATGTAAACGTTGGCAGAGTTCTCTCTTTTCACCTGCTTGGTTCCATAGTAATTATCTTCAGACCTAGGATTTTTCTCACAAGCCAGAAGGATGAATTCTCATGCACTGACACAGTGAATTCTCCCATCCCTACCTTTTGATTGTCCAACAGTTACAGAGGCAGCTTCCATTTCACCAGACATTATGCTCTGAACTGAAAAACTCACTCCACAAGGGCAGTTGGAGACACCATCACTTAAAGTGAAATACATTTTTTAAAAGTCTATTGATGACACAAAGAAAACATAGTACATAGGCTTAATTTCTGCAGAAAGAAAATACTACAGGAAAAAACCCCAAGCTTTTAAAGAGAAAGCAATTTTGATTAATAAAATTCACCTAGAAGCAAATTCCTTGTAATCACAATGATGTCAGACATTCATGTAAAATAGGCACCTGCTTTAGTGCCACATCCACGTAATTTCAATGAACTTGAATAAAAACACGAAACAATATGTATCCAAAGTAACTTTGCTTGCAGGTTAGATGTGAGATTGTTGACATATTTAGTAGCAGTTTGTCTGAAGATCTGACCCACTAGCTGTATTTCTTTCAAGTAGAAGGAATAAGAGACAGTATGAATTAAAAGATGAAGTCTGTATGAAAAAGTGTCCATTGAAAATGTCTGTCAGAAAGACTCCACACAGATACGTAATTTTCCATAATGGAATATATGGTTTTTCATTACAAATCTTCTGGTTTACAAATGGACTTTGTAAAGACATCCAAGATATTTAGAAAATAAAGTTGTTTTAAGGCACTTACACTCATTGTTTCTGGAATATGAGAAGAAAAGACACTATTCTTGTTAAATAAATTAAAAATATTTGACAACTAATGCAGAGGGTTTTGTCATGAAACAATACTCAATGTAGCCTAAATATACACTTGTGGCAAAAGCTGCTTTGAAGGATAACTTTGGTCTGTTTTGACTGATTGCAGACTCAGGTTTAGCCAGAGGTGGAGAGTTGATGGACCCAATATAGGTTTTACAAGGACATTTGTAGAAACCATGTAGACAGAGGGGGCGAGGAGGCTTAGCATCTGGAAAGGGAGAGCTGAGAAGTCACAGGCAATGAATCTAGACTTAAGGACACTTGAGACAGACTCACAGCTTATGCCTTCCAGACCTGCTTAGTAGAGCTTCATCGAGGGTGCTGGCTTTACCTAATTCTTGAAACAGGCTTCCCAAACAATTTTTGGTTTGGTTTGTCTGTTATACTGTTAGTTCTCTATTTGGAGTGTGAAGGAGTTCATGAAGGATCAGAAAAAGAGGCAATGATGATTTTAAGATGCTTTTGTGCCTTATTGTGTTCAGCCCAAAACAGGCATCACTCTTGCACTTAGAACTACTTTTAACACGTTCGAGGGCTGCAAGAATTTACATTATTGCCTGACAGAAAACTGAGATTCCTGGAATCACATTTCTGGTTTCAGGCTACCCAGAAATTCCGCTTTATGCAAAAGCCCAACTCCTTAGAAAGCTGGTTAATATAGCTTCTACTGACCAGGTGTCCGAGGGAAGAAATGAGGCCATACTGAAGGAGGACATTGCTCTTTAGAGACAAACAAAAGATGGCATGATCCCCACTCACCAAAAATTTACTCGACCATATGCAGACAGGTTGAGGTAGCTTAGCATCTGGAAAGGGGGAGCTGAGAGACCATATGCAATGAATCTAGAATCCTACACCAGGTTCACAAGGGAAGCTTTAAAAATAAAGTTTGAGCAAATGAAAAGAGGTTCAGTGCAATAAAGACAGTCAGGAGTGTGAGCAAGGGTACAGCTGAGCTGAGATGCAGCCTGGAACAACTCTCAGTGCAATGTGAATTTTGAATTTCGGCCCTGAAAGGGTAAATAAAGAATAAAATCTTCTTACCTAGATAGGGTAAGAAACAAGAAAGACTCCAATATGTAGGAAAAAATATGTTCAAACCGTGGTCAGGAATTTTTTGAATGGGTTTCAAAGAGGGGCAGTGGAAAAGAAACTTCAGAGAGGAGAACAATAGAAGTAGCTCAGGTAACAGTTATAAAGGAAATGGGTAAGAATTCTGGCAAGAATAGAAAGGAAAATGTGGTATCTGCTGACATGAAGCACAGAAACAGAGCCTAATGAAAACATACATTAAAAAAAACCCAAAACAAACAAGGAAAGAAGAGCCAAAGTTTATAAAGCTTCTATGATGGGAAAGGAAGAGTTGGAGGATGGAGAGGCAGCATTATTAGGCTCTCATTGTGAGCAGAATTGGTAAGCCTTGAAGGAGTGTCTGGGGAGATCTGTCCTATTTTTTTTTTTTCTGCGGGCTAAGTTTTCCATTGTGTACTCTTTGCTCAATATGTGTACTGGCTATTAGTGCATTCTTTCTATATTAATTTTAACTTCTCAAAGGGACTGGGGTTAGTTTTTAGGAACTTAAGCTACAACAGTAAGACAACATGAAAGCTGTATAGAAAGCAATAGAAAAATCTCCAAAAACTCACTACCCCCTGGCTTTCCTCTTCAGGCCTTCTCCAAGAAAACTCACACAAAAAAATTCTCCTCAGCTCAGCTGTAATTTCTTTCAAACACATCCTTGATCACCAGGATTAATAATAAGGTACTCCACCCTCACATTTCTTTGGGCAGTGTATAAAGACTGTCTTCACTGAGACTATTTTATCTCCTCCCCTTATGCATTCAGCAGTCCTCCAATAAAGTTATTAATATGCAAGATCTATGGGTCAGCTCAATAATGTTATACTGCTGCTCAAAATATAGCAAGACAATAGTTTTCATAAAAGTAGGGCTTAGAAATTTCAGATCACCCAGAACAAGACCTCTAGAAGGGATAAATTCTGGTTTTAGGCTGTGAGCTGGGATATAGACTTTTTCACCAATACTTAAGGCCTGGCATTAGTCATCATGTACAATCGTACAATCTGGGTAAGAATCTGGCAGACCGTAAATATGGCAATCTGTAACCTTTCCCTTTTTTTGCCATGGTAAGCTCATTTTTTTTCTAGCAAATGCAGGAATTACAATATCTTTTGACACAGTATCTTTGAAGTATTAGCATTTTTCTTTATAACAGACTAAATGTTCTAAGAAGAAGAAAAGGAAAATAAGATAGAAGTAAAACTTAGTATTGAGACAAAAGGGAGGAGAATACACAATGTTTCATAGATATCTATGTCTGTAGTAAGGTAATGTTTTTATGACACGTGCATGCAGAAGTATGTAGAAGCTACCTGTATTCATCCAGAATTGTGGCTTCTCAGTAAAGAAAACAAAACCAAAACCAAACAAAATTTCAAAGCTGGTTAGGAGGATTCTGGAAGTTAATTTACTCATCTGACAGCAGGAAAAAGAGAAAAAAGAATGCTTACCAAGTTACTAAAAATTTAGAAAGGATTGCTACGTACTAGCAACGTAGTTACTTGGTATGTAAAGTTTTCACACTACTTGTAGGCACTGAAGTCTTGCCATTTTGTTTCCAATCAAATGCCTGCTTACTAAACAAACAACTAGCTTAGTCTTTCCGTATCTCAAGTCACTCATACCAATGTGCCATAGCAGTAATAATGAGATGTCCAGTATAATTAAATATCGCATCTAAATTATACCATGAAGAAGAAGAGATACAATGAGACACTTCCTGGGTGATCCACCAAGAAACTATATAAGCTGTTTAACATTCTTTTAACGTGTTGGTGAATACTTGTTGTAAGCAAACGTGAGCTGTAGTGTTAAAGAGAATGAACAAAATTTATGCAGCCGAACAATACAAGAAGAAATATTTTTCTACAATTAGATTTTTGAAAAACATCTTTTTGGGGATTGATTAAAATAATGTGGGAACTGGTACCAACAAGTAAGTTCAAGTAGTGCTACTCAGATATGAATTTTATGATGGCTATTTACCTGCTGCAGGATGTCCGGAAAGTTAAGATCAGCTCAGTGTTTCTGGATAAGCTGTAGGCAAAGTGCTATAAATGCATATTCTTTGCTAGGACAGAGATATCCAAACAAATGAGATAGTGTGCTGGAGCAAAAGAAGCAGCATTATTATGTTGTAAATATGCAAATATGCATATATAGCGTTACACTCAATTGTAAAGGAATGTATTGGACTCAGTATCTTAATGACTATAATCTACATTCATAGTGAATCAGTCTGTATCCATCCCATATTAGTGTTTGTGAACTTCTGTTGACACCTCAGCTGCACAGATCACAGCATGTGGCCCTGCATGTTTATATCCTGAGTGACCTCTCAATTGATTCATCAGCTTCCTACAACCCTCTTACAGTTCCAGGGAAGCTGTCCTGCTTCTGTAGCACGGGAAGTTAGAGCATCAAGACTGCTACCAGCCCTATAGTAAAATGCTAATCTCAAATGCCATGTAATGCTTAAATTGGGCTAAACTAAAGAAAGAACAATCTGATTCTCTGAATGTATTCTTCCCAGCCATATCCCACCACTGTAAATTAGAATATGCTCTGTGTCCTCCTCTTTGGCAAATAAGTTTGTGTGAGCTAAGAAATCAACATTGTATTAATAGAGAGAAGCCAGAAAAGCCACTGCACTGGGCCTGAATCACAGCAGTCAGCAGGAGTTTCCCTCAGAGGGCAACAGACTTGGATTATGCTTGTTATTGGCATGGAGATGCAGGGCCTATAAAGCATTAGAAAAGTGAATTTTTATTAAACAACTATCTCAAGACCTTGAAAACATGTAGAACAGTCTTTGCTATTTAGTGTTTCTTTCACTGGAAGTAGTAAATGAGAAACCTTTCCTGCACAGTTTGTTGAATGTGTTTGTGCTTAGTGCTCAAAAAGGAGATGCTGCAAGGTAACCAGGGCCTTTTATAAAATGTTATCTACCTTTTGGGAGTAAAAGTTAAGAGGAAGAAAAGAATCAGAGAGAGAGAGAGAGGGAGGGAGAGGGAGAGGGAGAGGTACAGGGAGGGGGAGAGGGAGAGGGAGAGGGAGGGAGGGACAGCACCTGGTG
>JANZLQ010000092.1:30949240-30994639 GCA_026212715.1 Elanus axillaris
GGGCGGGTGGGGGCGAGGGAGCGCTACGGGGCGGGGGAGCGGGAGCGGGAGCGGCAGGGAGGGACAGCAACTGGTGCACATTTCTGTTATTAGCATATATGGTGGCCAAGGAGAGCATCACATGCAATTAACAATACACAGCTGTAGTCACACAAAGTCTCTCTTCTGTGCAAGAGCAGAAGTTTATACAGCTGCTGCTAGCTACTCAGGAGTCACAAATGCAAACACATGATTGCATTATGCTTACAAATTTCCTGCAGAACCTTCTGCATTTGTATGGATTATATTACATTCACTCAGAGCCTGATGACAAATTACTGTAGATTAATCTCTTCTTAAAAATATGTGGAGCTTTTAACAAACTGTACATAAAACAAGCTGCTAGTTGTTTTTCACTGTTAATAATGAATCCTTTTAAAATCCAAAGTTTAGAACAGTTACAGGGCATGCTACCGGGCTTTCATTCATTATACTAATAAAACCCCATAAAGTAGACGGTCGCCGCCAGAGAGTATTGCTCCTTTCTGACAGGTACAGTGACAGACACAAATTTTCTATCTCTGAATAGTACTATAGATACTATCAACAGAAACAAAGAGAACAAAATGTATGACAATCGTTCAGTCTCACAGCAAAGAGATTTGTAGCTCGCTACTAAGTATGCTTCCCAACAAACAGACTATGTTGTCCTAGGGCTACATGGAGGAGTTATATTTTCTTTGAAAATTCAAGGGCATTTGGTTTGTTTTCACTCTACTTGAAAGATTGTTTTGTTTGCCAGTTACAGCTAAACAGGTGTGGGGTCCAGGCTTTTTATTTTTGCCAGCAAAATTACTATTAACTGAGCATTTGTTCTAGAACACTAACAATATAATTTGCAGTAAATATTTTAAATAAACATTTTTCTCAGGTCAGTTTTCAAAAATCCAATAAATAATATCCAGAAATGAATGCAACTCCCTCTCCCTCACTCAGTACTGGCATTTCTAAAATGCCTTTCCCAGTGATAAAACAGAAAAATTTTGGGACCAGTCCAGTGAGGACAAGCAAATTTCCTTTTCCCTCTGAAGTTTAATCTGTGGCTTCTGGGCCAAAATGCCCATTTAGATTTCCCAATAAAGAAAAACAAAAGAAAGCATTTTGTTAAAGATGTGGACTGTTCAGGGCAGCCTACAGAAGATGGTGATAGCACTCTGCAGGCATGTTTCCCAGGCTTTGGCCCATTTCTTGCATTACTCCTAAGACTATTTCCCCTCTTGACGACCCCATGACAGTTAATCTGGGGTCTTCTAGCTGATGACTGTAAATACCACAGTGGCTTCTGGAAGAAGAAGAAGTTCTTGACCCCAATCCATTAGAATCCTTTACAACAGGGGACTTTGCAAGTCAGAATCCAGGGCTGGATCCAGTAATGAATAAATGAATGGTACAGCTGATGCCATAGTCTCCTCTTGCTGCATCCCACTGAGGAAACTGATCACTGTAAGGGCAGAACTTTTTAATATTGCCTTTTCTAGGAACCATGTAAACTGATAACCAGTAGTCCAGCAAAGAGGGAAAATGCATGGGCTGCTTGCAGATCATCCCAGCTGGGTAGATACACTCTTAGCCTGGCAAAAGGACTAGAACATTCTAAATAACTGTTTGTATTTGAAGAGATCACTATCAGCAGTGTGTTCATGAGAACTCCATTATTGAGCCAGATCCAAGGTTAATCTAGTTTAGTATCTGGCTTCCAAAAGCAGTAATAGGCAGATGCCTAAAGAAGTTTAAGAGTTGGACAAATATATATGATATTTTCTAGTAACAGTCTTCAAACCCTCAACTATTTTCAGCTTAGAGGACTTTGTAAGCTAGATGTGGTTACGTTTTTGGGGTTTTTTTTGTAACTCCCAATAGATGTCTCTTCCACATGTTTTTCAAACCTTGCTTTAAGCCCATGTAAACTTTTAGTGCCCACAGCATCATCTGACAAAGAGTTCCATAGTTTAACTACATACCGAGGCTACTACATCGTTTTGCTACTCATTTACCTGTCTCTAGCCTTGCTTCATGTGTCCAGCTTTTCTGTGGAAAAGATGGAGGTTATTCTCTCCCAGGCATTTCTTTCCAACTCTTACTTTATTCTTGAGATTTGAGTAATGGATATTCACACAGTATTCAATATCTTTATGCTGCAGCCAGAGCCAAATGACAAAAACTATCACAATTAGAGGGCAGAAATCCATAAGTTGGAAATTCATCATTTCCTCTGTGAGCAGACTTCAATCCTCTCTGATTAAATCTAAATTACAGTAACTCTCCAAACAGCTAAGTTGTCCCAGCAGCTGACGCCCATTCCAGAAGAGAATACTTCAGCCCACTGTTGTACGGAGATGCACCCTTTTAACTTTCAACACTGACCAGTAAGGTCAGTTCTAGCTTATCCTGTTGTTGCAGAATTCTGAATGCACTTATAATTCACTTTCTCTAAAATTAACTTCAAGCTTTCCAAAAGCTCTCATTCTGGGATTCAGTTCATTGCTATTGGCACCAGAGCTGGGTTTGTAAGTAACTATATTGTGGTTTAGTGCCAGCAGCTCCATTTATTATGTTCCAGACATAATCAAAACTTTTATCAATATTTTTTCACTGTTTTCATTGTATTTAACTTTCACACTCATCATGTAATTTGAGATTCCAAACTGGGAATTCTACTAGGCAAAAGCTATTGTTACTAACTTCCAGGAATTTCCCAAGACTACCACATTCAAAATGGAACTACTGTCAAAGAGTGTTAAGAAAGGATATAAACTCCATGCTCTTGTCACTGAATTGCCAACATTTTTTAACTGAACACTGAGATAATTAGGGAAAACACTGAGTGTTGCAATTAACCAAATAAGTACAAGTGTCAAATGACAATGCATTCTTCACAGGATCAAAGAAAGAATAAAACTATAGTGCATTTAAAAGCCTCAGACTATTAAAAAACAATAGCCTTGACCAAGATATAGTACTCAACAATGTTGCTATACATAACCATAATGAAACTATTTAAAAAGCCAAATAATTTCCAAAAAGTGCAAGCAAACATTTGCTTTTCTATATGACATCCACTAGCAAGATAATAGACAGAGTAGTAAATGAAAATATTAAAAAAACCCAAAAAACCTAAGTGCAGCACAAGTGAGAAATCTCTGAAAACCTAATCCCATGCATGCACACAGGCACGACACCTGGCTTCCAGCACACTAAAGGACTTGATAATCTCAGGAAAGTGCATCTCCTCTTGCAAACACAGACACAGGTGCCTGCCATCTCCCTCTTTGTGTGCTCAGTGACAGGTTCCTCTCCTTCCCATCACATTGAGTTCTATGTTGCAGCTCTCTTGCACCAACTAATTCATATTTAATGCTCAGTGTCAGTAGATATGGTTTCTCTAAGAGTTTTAATACCTTTCCTGAGAAACACATGTCCATATTATGAAAAGGAGCTTTGGATGTTAAGAAACTATGATCACTCAAGGAATATTACATTTCTGTACATCCATTCTGATAGCCAAAACAGCCCAGAAAACTTTTAATAGAAAACTCCCTAATCTTTGCTGAACAATTCTGTAGTACGACCGGAAAATATTTAATGTGAATCTCTCTAATATTCGTTCTGCTGAAGATAAGTTCTTAGGTACTGGCATTCCCTAAATACCTGAGTACTTGAGAGACTCAGAAAAAGAAAAAAAAAAGTTGCTTTGTCTTAAACAGTTTGGGTCATTATATAGACCAGCTGATACATCTCTTAAGATTAAAATTGGTCCAGGAGGCAGGATGCCAGTTTGCTAGTCTGGCCTAATTTGAACTCTGGCAATCTGAGGCAACAGAGGCTGTCACTACTAATGCACAACCAACCTCCTGGTATGTTTATTGGTTCAACAGATCCAAGGACATGATTCATGAAGCTATACGGACATTATCTCCAGATTTTATTCATGTTACTCAGAAAATCTTTTCTAATAAACAACATACCCCAGGAGCCTTGCAAAAAGCATGTCAGACTCCTTTGCAGAACACCGATCAATACTCAAATGTCACTTGTGTGGAGGAGAGTAACTATGTCATGTTAGTGAATAAAGCAATTTCTTTCTTTTCTTTAGTGTCTGTGTTGGAAAGAACCACTATGCTGATACAGTAGTTAAATTTCAATTTCAAATAAGGTGAATATTAACCCTAGCCATATGCAAGGAATGCATCTGATAAAACAATTATTTTTCCTTATGGATCACATGTAAAATACTCATTCTGAGTCACAAGAGAGTGTGCACTGCCCACATTCATATTCGTGAATCATGTTACCATCTTCTAGTTTCAGTCAATGCTTTTGTGATCTACCTCCATCTCACCAAGTACCAAAGTAACGAAGACTACTAAGGGAGTTATTATGCTTTTTTTTTTCCCTTTCTTTTAAGCCACATTTCTAGTGCATTTAACTGTTATTATTTTCCTTGGGGGAAAAACCCCAAACATTCAGCTCACTAAGTTTGTGTTCTGGATGGACAGAAGCATTGTATGTATACATACAATTTCTCATGCCTTCCAGCCTAGCCTTCTGCTTTCAGTACACTTGGGAGTCTTTGTGTACGGTCACCACAACAGTCAACAGATTCCCATGTGTTCTCCTTTGATAAAGTGGATGATAGCCATAGACTTAACTGTCACCTTAAGCACACTTCCACTACTGCTTCACCATGCAGGAGATAACTACTGAATGCATTTCAGCTATGTAGGAAACACAGAATTTATATATATAATTGCATTCTTTCAAGGCTAGTACTGCAGTGATATTATTTGCATTATTTGTTAAGGGACTACACAAGAGAAAGTTTACTTCTCAGCATGCTACTGTCCCATTACTAAATACATGACAGTGAAGAAAAGAATGACAGAACTCAGGAGCTGAAGGGGTGAATTACTTAGGAACCAAATAAAATTATTACTCAAAAAAATGGTGACTCAGTTTCAATTTATGTCAAGATTTTGGGACTGTGATCTGATTTTTTTTTTTTTTTTTTGAGATCCAGCCACCAGTTGTAGACTTCGTAGCATTGCCCTATCTGTGGTAACTTCCATGGCCTTCTCCATAGTGCCCTTTCCATATGCTCAAGGGAATTCTCTTTTCCATCAACCTTCTATACCATTTGTTCATATTTCAGAAATCTAGTGTTTATTCAGTTGGCCGTGATCTAAATGGTTTTCTAACCTATCTTTAACCCACTTGCTGCAGATTCCTCTACCTCCTCCTCCCCCAAGAAACAAGGATTTTTTTAAATTTTTTTTTTTAAACCAGGCATTTGTGCCATTTGGCAATCACGTGGTAAGACAAAGCCCTAGAAAATAAATTAATATAGATAGCTCCTATTTTCTTCTTTCACTTCTGTTGATTTCCCATCTTTATTGTTGAGGACATATAAGAGAAAACACAGCAGGAGATTTTCTTATAACAGATTTTCTGCTCTGAAAATGATAGTGTCCATGATATACTAAAATGAATTCAAGTAAAATATTTTGTCCCTCTCCAAAATATTTTACAAGTACCAGAGACAGAGAAGAAAAAAAAGAGACAGGGAAAGTTCAGCTATAGATTTAAATATGTTCAGATCCTTGCCTGTCTCTAACCATACCCCAGCAGTGCATTTCTCTTTGATTACTAAGAAGAGAACTCAGCAGGAAAAGGGTTGGGCTATACTGCCTTAATTAACAAAGCTAAAATTTTAACTTTTTTTTTTTTGAAAAACATATTAGTAGGAATAATTGATGAGAACAGAAGACAATGACATTCCAGGTCTTCCTACCTGAGAAGGAATAACAAGGTCTTAATATTCCTGTATTTCATAGTAAAACACCAAGCAATTAAAATAACTTTTAACGGTTCAGATGTTCTAGTTTCTTATTAAGTTTTAGCAATGTTTTTTTCTGAGTCCTTACATACCTTCCTTCAAAATCTCTGTCAAGACTTAATAGTTTAAAGGACATAGGATAGCTGCTCAGAGCATATATAGAGAAAGGGATCTGTTACCTTAGTAACATGGTTGTATGGCACTTTCTCCAGCTCATATTCCCAAGCATGATTTGCATATGGCGATGCTCACTTACGTATTTTACTTACTTATACTTACTTACAGTAGGAAGTTTAAGGCTACCTTCAAGGCTTCCTTTAAGGCTTAAGGCTTGTATCTTCACACCAAGTTACACTGCTTTAACTAAAGGTCAGATCTGAAACCAATTCAACGAGGAAATGGGTGATGTACTTATTGCACTTGAACAAGGACCATTTGGGCTCAGATCAAGTCAATTAGGAATAGGTTTAAATTAAGTGGAAACAAGCTCTTTTAAAAAGGTAATAATGATGTCTCTGGTGATTTGTCTAAGTGTAACTAAAATCTGTGCAAATCCATGTGCAATCCCTAAACAAAAGCTCAAGTATCCTGGGAGAATCCTTGCAATCCCAGGCTACTCACAAGCATGGCTTTTCACTCTGCCGAGCCATGTCTTTTTCCCAGGAAAAGATTATTAGCCCAATATTCCTTCACAGTGACTGTTGCCTACATTTAGCAGTCTACCAGTATTACATTGTTTTTATCTCACTCTGCAGTACTCCAAGACTATCAACTATGCCATACCAAGCTACTGTCTAGACTTGGAGTATCTAGTATATTGACTTATTAGCCAACAGATCTTAAATAATCATTCTGAACTACTGACCATGTAGAAGATTAAACTGATGAAGACATGAAATATATGCTTTTGAGGTATCTTGAAGGGGTGTTCGGCAGCAATATGCATGTGTTGGACTGGGAGAGAGTCAAAATGAAGTCCAATTTACATGTTGCAAAAAGGGATTGGATAGGTAATGAGATCTGATATCTCTATTGGTATAGGATAGTCATGGCTTTTAATAGATTATCCTAGTGTCCATATAGATATTTACAAAGACATTGATTTCCCACATTGTTGTCCCAGTGCTCCATCCTATTCCCTAATGCTGATGGGCAGAATAAGAAGCCAACCCTCATCAATGCAGCTGATATATAAATCTACAGCATGGCAAAAACACTCCACAACTGACTTCGAGGCTGTGCCACTGCTGCAGAGGCTGACACAAACATATCTGACGTTCCATTGCTCTTTGGATAGAATTGCTGTAGCCACTTGCAATCTTGTGATACTTCCTTCCTTCTAAGAAATATTAGAGGCTGGCTCATTTCTGGCCATAAAGCTCAGTATATTGAAAACCTAGCCTCTTAAGTCTTGGAAATTAGGGGGTAAGGGTGAGGAATAGAAAGGAAAACTACCTGAAGTTTCTGATGCAGAAAAAATACTCAGTTTGCAATCTAATGCCTCCTTTTTAAAACAACTCCACATTAAATGTGGATATGATCTGCATATCACTAGGATCTTATTTAAAAAATGTTGCAAAACCTGCATTCCTTTGCTTTTACCACTTTTAACCAACACAGTCATGACCTAGGCTTATTTTTTTCTACCCATATTGACCAGGATGCTGCATGGGTAATCAAGAGTAATTTCACACAGTAGCAGTTTTTGTTTTGAGAATGCCATGCACAAGACAACAAGATTTTTTTTTAAGACTATCATTCTGCTTTAGGAAAAAAACCTACAAAGAACAGAAAAATAAAATATCCTATAAAATACATGGCAGCAAAAATTGAAGAATATCAACTTTTCAGTGACATTGCGTTTTTCCTTTTATTTGCCACTTCGCGTGGCAGTAAATACTGTAGGGGTAGGGCAAAAATGTACATTCACAGAGCAACAAAAACTATACAACTACATAGAGTTGATTATTATATAATCAACTTCAAACAAATAGAAAAACAAAGCCAGATACTTCTCTTTAGAAGCAGCTGATTTAATTTAAAATGGAGAAAAAAATTATCATTAGAAGTACAAATAATGAATGTGTTCTTCTGCTGCATTCATATAAAGACTGAAAGTACCTTTTCATTCCATATTCTATATTACAGCTCCTCTCCAGATTTAGCTGAGAATATCCCTAAGTCTAATGGGTTAAATGCTTATTATACCACTGTCTTATTTGTAACATAAGGCACCTACTACAAGCCTACTCTTCATGCAAAATTGCCAATTTATAGCAATATTCCTTGTTTAGAAAACAAGGCTATCCAAACACTATAATTACAATATGCACCAGCAGGCATAACCCTGCATTAATGCACAGACTCCAGATACATTCGTCAAATAGAGTTTTTTTTCTCTTTGCCTTCTTCTCAGGGTACTTTTAAGTTCAGGGACAGAGAACATGTCTTCATTAGAAACATTAACATTCACAGGCTGTAGTAAATTTTGACAGTGAAAAGGTCTCTGTAACCTTTAGTTGTGCAGAAATTTACTTCCCAAGAAAATTACAGCTGGCACTGTCTTAATTAATGCTAGCTTTCTTTTCTGAAAATTGTGGGCTTGTCAGTAAAAAAGGCAGAAAAACCTGAGTTTAAAAGACTGGACACAAAAGACGCCTAGAAATAAAGCCCTGCAAAATTTCATAATATTGCTCTGTTTTTGTTCTACAGTAAGGAGATGAAAAGATCTAATTTGATTTTGCCAAATGGAGCAACATATATGTAATATAGAAATGATTTGCATTCTCTCTTTTGTCTTTGAGTTTTATCATGTAAAGAGCGCTTTTTTAAGCTATTCTGTTTTAAAAGCAATAGGTCAAATAAAATCTATATCTGCAGGGGGAGGGGTATTAGGTATGACTTCATTATTTTTTTTAGCATTGCTTTAAATGCTCCTAGTAAATCATAGCTAACATTAAGAATTGCAGCAGTGTTTTTCATATGATTTTTAATTACCTGACATCTTTTTCTGAATTTTAGAAAGATTTTAGTATTACTGTACAAATTTATTTCTTAGTATTTACCTTCTACATGTCCCCAAGTTCTATTTTGAAGGTATAAATACTTTTTCTTTGGCGTACAAAGATTATTTATTTGCTGACTGAATTTTGATTACCACGCATGGTCTTTTAATTGCTTGACAAGGTGTTAAATATATACTCTATCTCTGAACAGCGTTTTCTTACACACAGGTTGGATTATTTTTGAAAGCAAATAGATTTTTCATCTTCTTTTTTTCTTAACTATGAAATGAGCAATAACATGCTTCTACATTATTTGTCACCAAAATCTCCTGGATGTTGCTTATGCACATCTTCATATTCTCTTTTGGAAGAGATTTACAACATTTTGTGTTTGGAATTGTTGTGCAGTTCTCAGTGTTATCACTGGAAGCAATAAAGCTCCAGTTCTACATAAGACTCCTGTGTATACTAGGACATGACACCACTTTGGCACTACATGAAGCACCAATACTGCATGTCAGCTGTTCAAAACATTTTATGCAAGTTTCTACAAGCACTTTAAATTAAGGTGCCCTGTATAAATGGTTTATTCATGTTTATGAAATGATTAGTTGGTGCCACTACATCCTTTAATAACTTATTGTAAGGCATGTTATAAAATGCATCATCAATAAATGCTTAAAATGCTGCCACAGCAAGGCGATAAGCTGTTACAACAATATTTTAAGATGTAAGTATTGTTCAGATAGTTTGTCCACTGTTTCAATGCATACTTCCAAATTTTTTTACAAGCATATTATCGAATGCTGTATAAATAATAAAATATTTATAAATATCACCTTAATTTAAAGTGTTACTATGTTTCCATAACTTTAATATACATGCCACATAGCGTGAACAAACATCGAAAGTACAGAAAGGTATCAGAAGAGAAGCATCCCTATCTTAGATGCAAATCTCTGTATTGGCACCCTGAGACAGAAAAAATTCACAGCATTCCCCAGACACACAGTTCGTATTTTTGAGGTTTGAACCACTCACCATTTAGGGAATTGTCATGAACAAGGAAAGAAAAAAAAAAAAAGGGGCAAAAAAAAAAAGCAGGCACCTAAAGTTTGAAGTTCTGAAAAAATGTCACACACAAAATGTTTTGGCTGTTTGTAGCACTTGGCAATGTTACTGAAATAAAAAAAATCCCAGTGTGGGTTATGGAGCCCATATGGACAAACGTAGGATTAGGGCCTCTCTCCGCTACTTTCCATACTGGAAAATGAACAGAATAACATTATGGACAACTGTGATAAAAGGAGTAGAGTCATAAAGCAGATGCTGATCGGGACATTAGCTTTTGCATTTATCTGCTTCTCAGCTTAACCACAATGACTATGAAGACTGAAGTGATACTCCAAAAAGGAATGCAACCTCCGGAAGAAAAAGCCAAATTCATTGCTTAAAGACGGTATACTAGCAACTGCAAGAGCATAACAAGGGAGTCTAAGGATATGCTCACATAAGAGATGTAGTCAATTTTTCCTTGCTCATTCTCAAATTAATTGGACTACTTACATAAGTGAGGAGACTCAAGAAAAGCACTCATAGATATTGCCTCAAAACATTAGGATTTCCATTCCTTTCCGTGAGATCCGCTGTGACTTTGGATCATTTATTTACAGACAGACTGCAACAGGCCTTTGTTCCAGCTTGAGGGAAGGCAGCCACACAGATACTCAATACAGCTAAAGAGACCAAGGGAAAGAAAAACTTTACCCTTGAAGGAAAAAAGGCTAAAGGGCAACCCATAGTGAGACATGCCTTATAGTTACTCCCCATGTAAGAGGACAGCCTGGCTCATTAGTTCACACTTGCCCACCGCTGCAGCAGGGTAAAGCACTATCAGTCTGTGAGGAGGCTGTTGTCAGAGCTTGGTATACACACACCAGCTTCATTTAGTGGGATCTGCTATCTGTGCAGGTGTGAATGGTAACCAGCACAATCACACTATCCTTTCGCAACCTGTGCAGTGCTTGCTGAGCTCAGGCAGGATCATTTGAGGAGAGGAAATGCAAACAGTGATCTGCCCTTTCTACTTTCCCGGATGACCATTGAGAATATTCAAGCCTCAACTTGTTTGCTACAATCCTAACTACAGGAATGCTAACCCCTGCCTCTCTGAGCCATGCTGCTCCCAGAACATGCCTTGTTTTGGGCTGCATGGCTAACTGCAAGGACAAGTTTAGCTCATAAAGGAGTCGTACTAAAAGGCTCAGTACTGATGTTCTCTCTCTTCCTTTCCACAACAGTTATTCCTCATTGGACATGACAGATCATAAACTTATTAAACCACTGAATATTCATCTTTTAACACATTGGAGTGCATAAAGGAACTCTCAGCAATTAGCATTCCTGAATTTGTATTCTGTAAATTTATTTCCTCAAATAATTTTTTTTTGCATGATTTATTAAAAATAAAGCCAAACACTTGGTTCTTAGATTCTGACCCTCTAACCACTCACATATGTACCCATCTCTTGCATGGGCTCTTTGAGAATCCAGTACTCTCAAATTATGGTTTATCTTGCATTAATAATATTTTTAGTTTTTTCGGTGCTGATAGTATGATTTTTCAGAACTTCTTTCTGGTCAGTTTTCAAGTACTACAGACACATGCCTTCTATCTTTTTTTTCCTCTGCATTTTAGAAGTTGTAACAAAATAATTTTTCAGGTATTTTCTAAAATTCTTGTCCAAACATATCTTATTTACTTTCTAAATAAATGTATAAAATTACTTACATGGAAATTTATATATTAAGATTTATATATAAAATTACTCATACATTAGTTTAAGCTTTGTTGCATTTTAATTAAATGACTGCTTTAAAGTTTAGTGACCTATCAAGTCCTGTTAAAGAAACTCCCACAACTATTTCTGCCTCACATAGATATGACCTTCCTTCACACATTTCTGCAACCTGGCTGCGTGGCTTCTTCTGTTCTACTAGTTTGTGGGCTGGGCATAGCTAGTAGGTGGGTTATCTTGGTAGGGAGGATCAAAGAGCAGTTAAGAGGAGCCAAGGCTGGGTTGCAACTAGTAAGGATGTAGCGAGAGAAAGCTTAGTAGGAATCCAGATTCAGAGGAGTCTTGATGAATGCTTCACTGACACCTAGCAGTCAACTGTACATTGATACCCTTCTCATATGTCTCCCTTAAAATGAGAAAACTGACCCCTGTCTTTAACCTCATGTTTATGTCATTGTGTGATCAGAGGCTAATTTTCTCTAAAAAGAATGGGGAGGGATGATATGTACACCCCTTCATTTATTAGTTTGTACTGCTCTTCTGTTGCAAGCTCAAGAATGACATCTCACACCTGTGAAGTATTTTTACTACCAGTACCCTCTGGCCGTTTGTTTCTAGCCATTCTGATGCAAAATTAGTGGGCTTTTTAATTTGTCCAGTGGACTTCATAGGAATAAATCTAACTGGGTGCCTATTTAGTGACTTCATTAAAAAAAACCCACAACAACACAACAATACAGATATAGGATATTTACTTCTTGTTTTGTTCAAAAAGAATGGAATCTTTGTGTGTTACATATTTACCTGCCAAACTGTTATATACCTGCTTGAAAAAATCTATGAGTGGACTTATGGTCACTGCCATCTAGCAACATACATGCCTAATGCTTCATTTTATTCTTTTGTGTGTGAGAGCCTCAAAAATACTCATCTGCCTTTCAATGAAATTTTAAGTTTCTAGTGTGCATGCACACTGTACAATATCTTCTTGTGAAGTAGATAAGGCCCTAGGGGCATAACAATATAGCATGGTATTTGCACCTAACTATTGTTAACATGTTACACTTGTATTTGCCCCAGGATAATGTACAAATATGTTTTAGAGGTTTTCCTAACAATAATCATGATGTTTCCTCTTGCCCTTCTAATAATAGGTTTAGCCTCATAGCCTACCCCCTGCACCTCCCCCCAGGCCCTATTCTTGGTGAGTCTGACATCCAATTTGGAGAATCTAATGTCAGCAAGAAATCCATAAGTACTCCTGAGAGCATCAGGCATGCCCCTTTGAATTTATTTTTAGGTTTCAGTAGAATAAAGTGATATTTTCTTCCTTCAGTCATTTCTTTCATATGCATTTCCCACATTTCCATTGTTTACAAAGGAGAAATTAATGCATCATCTTATTGAAAATATTTTTGTGTTCAAATTGAACGTATACTGGTATGTACAATGACATTGGTAAGATTTCTTGTACAGCTTTACAAAGGAGAAATATTTGCAACAGAAGAGTCAAAAAGAAGTTTACATTTTGAGCAAGGCAAAGCTAAGACCACAGATACTGTGAGGATATTTATATTTTCCAGACCAATATCTTCTTTGCCTGTTTAAATAATTATTCAATTTCTTCAAAGCCAATTTGCCATTTTGGTGTTGACCTTTGAGACTAAGATAACCTAACCCATAAACTCATTAAAAATTATTCCACTTAGACAGACTATCTTTTATAGGGTTTCAGCACAGAGCTTTTAGCATTTCTGAGCTAGTTCCAGTCCAAGGTGGAAGCAAATCATGCTTGGCTTGTGTGGCCATCATTTTTGTAACTTCAACCCAACATTTAAACATCGATTGTTCACCTCAGCCCTGAAAGTCTACCAAGGATGACACAAACCTACTCCTGTTCTAGACATGTCAACACAAAATTCCAAGAATGACTGTTTCCGAGGGTGGCCTGCCTGCTCCCGTGCCTAGAGCCCACTGCCTCCAAATCCAGTCAATATGCACTGTTGCCTACCAATGCAAAGTTGGACCATCATGCTTTGCTGTGGGGACAGAGGTGCCAGTCATGAGAGCTGTTGGCCAACACTTCCAGAAACACCAAATCTTTAAAAAAGAAATGATGCCATTTCAAATGTACTTGGGATAGAACTTGATCTTCTTGCTGCACCCTAATTATAGCAAATACAGAATTAATGAAGAACCTGGGTCTGTGCTCTGTCTACCTTCCAGAACATGCTGAATAAAGATCACAAAATCTCCACTGATCCAATTTACAGTGCTATGTAGATTGTGGAAAGGCTGTTTTGTGTAATGGACAAGAAAACTGTGGAAAGCAGTTGTCTGTGCTACAGTGTTTTTTGTCATACTGCTTGCCTGAAACCTGTCCTATTGGTTGCAAAGCTTCCTACGAAACAACATTTCTGACTGGTCTTTCCCAACTGCAAATGTGCAAAATTATTTTCTGAAGGAGATGCAGGCAGAGAATCGGAATCTGAACTACTCAGCATATTTCTATTAATCCTTACCTGTGTATTCACTGTCCAAAGAAGGGAGAAGGCTATGGGAGGTAACAATTCCTTTAGCCTCATCTCTGGCTTGCTCCACTAATCTTCTGTGGAAGATCTCTGTGGGCTTCTGCGGTTCCCTTTCCCTGTCCTCTCCCCTGAACCTGTTCCCATGGCTCCCATTCTCCTTCCTCATCTCCAATAGAGAGGAGCCTGTAGGCCTTAAAAAGAAGGAATGCACTGACAATTATTATGTTCTGCATCAGAAGCAAGAGCTTTAAAACATATTGACTCCCACGTATATTATTCTTAAAGCACAACATGATTTTTAGACACTCTAGTTATTTGTTTATTTTTAGCACATATCAAACCACAGTGGTTCTCCCTCCAGGCTATATCTGACAAAGTTACAGAGACTTTCCAGGCCACCTCAAAGCAGAGATTAATCCAAACAATTTAAACCTCTCACTGTTCCACAGGAGGATGGCATTCGATTGGATTATTTAGGGAGGACAAAATGTTTTTGTTGATGAGCGAGATGAAATCCTCAGAGAGGGAAATCAATCTTATGTAGAGACCCTGGAGCATTGATCTTGGTGTACATTGACAATTTCTGGTTGTTTAGCTATTTGGAATGACCGCACAAAATGAGCAAGTTGTTATAGTTTTAAGGTTTTGGTATTTATTGGCAACCCCAGTGCTCATACGATTAATCACACATTCAGAGTGTGAGCTCAGTGGAAATTGACTGCAACACAGCAGAAACAAAGTTTTCAGTTATCATTGTGTAATAAATTGAAGCTATATCCCTAAGCAGATTTGTATTCAAGTTTCCAATTTGCCTTGTTAAAAGTGTTGTTTATACAGTAGTTAGCAAAAATGCAAGTAATTACACACAGAATTCATTCTAAGCGATTCTGTATATCTTTCCCCCTCTTTATTGGTTTTCTATCTTCATTATCCAATATTTTGTAATACCTAAGCAGAAACCACATTCAAGAAAAACTAAAAAAATAGCCAGGCCATGGAAAGAGTACTTCCTTATACTGAGGACAGCATTTCTTGGATATAATGATGCAAGACAAGGCCTTCTGAGCAAACTAATCCAAATGCAAACATCCTTTAATAAATGAGTTTTCCTATGTATTTGGATTCTCTGATGCTTACCAGTGGGAAGCAGAACAGAAGGGCAAACATTTTGGTTGATATATTTTCTTTCATTAAATAATACTTATTCAGAAAGGAGCACTCTTTCAAACAATGCTAGGTTTTTACATACTTGTTTTGCACTGTAAGAATATCTGTGTCTTTTACCAAAAAACAGATGCAAAAAATAAAATCATAACTCTAATTGGAAATTGAAGAGCAATTTGGGGACTACAAACACTGGGAGAATATATTTAAAATGAGGAGGGCCAGGTAGGGAACAGTGCAGCGTCTATGAAAGAAGGAGCTGCTCTAGCTTTGGTGTACTGGTAGAGACTTGCACTGGCAAAGACTGATAATGCTTTACTGCCTTTCACACTTGCCACTGGGATCTCACTGTAACCTCGAAGCAAGCAGTTGCTAGGATGTACTTGCTAAAGATAAGAGCAAAACTGTGGAACAGAAAGGGGAAACCCTGTAAGGCTGGCCTTGTGCTTCCCTGGAGAGGCTTACATACTCATAATGTACAGAAACTATAACCAGATCAGGAGAGACCTAATTACAGAGCTCAGAGATGTTAATGGCACACAGAAATTTACATGCAGCTGAAAATATGAATATCTCTAAGCCAGCAGTCGTATCTCCACAGGGCTGGCTTCAGAACCGATGTTTTATAATCTGGGAGCTTTTTCTGTAAGGTAGAGACTTTCAAATAGTCAAAACCATTTATTTTTTTAAGTGAACAACACTCACCATAAACCTCTGTAAAATTTTATTGACCAAGATCTTTTTTTCTATTTGTAATTCCTTCTGTTATGCCCTCTCTGAATAGGGCTTGCAGCAATAATTCCTCACATTTATCTTTCCATCTTTCGATCTCAAAATCCTATATCTGATTTGGACACAGCAATCTCCAAAGCAATGAATACCCCTTTAATTTACTGAGACCTTTTAAGGACAAAATTACTGAATGATTTTTCTTAGGGTTCTTATTAGGTGCAAGGCTTTTTTTTATACTTATATTTATTTATTTTACCAATTTGTGTAACACTGTGGTTGCATAGTTGACTGACTTCTATGTTCCTTGTTTCTCTTTAGCTTCAGGGAAACATGCCCCATATCTTTACCTGTAGTGGAGATAAGGAGTTGTCACAGCTGCTATCCATGCAGTCCTCAAACCAGAGAGTACTGTAATAAATCCTATTTTATTTTATGGACAAATAAATGCTGAGGTAAAATATTCGAGGATCGTTGCTTGAATACTTGCCATAGCAGCGCTACTGTAATAACCACTATGACATTAATTTACTGCAATGTGCCGTAGGAAGAAGGAAGAAGGAGGGAGAAGGGCATTAAAAGAGAAAAATTACTATCCTTCGGATTTATTGGGATTGGCCTTCCTCATTTTCAGCCATCATTAGTTGATTAGGTGCTGATGACAGTATGGACAAGCGTGCTAGAATAGTTGGCTAAGAAAAGCCCTAAAGGTACTCTGTTAATTGAGATGATGTTCATATTGTACTTACTGAACATAACTGCAGACAGTGAAATAAGAGCTTAGTGTTGTGTAACAGACCACATGAACATTCACTCATTATCAGTCTGTAAAGAGATGAAAACACTGCATATAGGCTACTATTACTACAGAAAAAGAGATAATATTAAAAACTGGAGGAGACTATCATGAGATACTCTACTTTATACAGCCTTCTGGGAGATGCTGAGAAACCTGTCTAATGTTATTCCATAGTTCTATTAGGGAGACATTACTGTATCAAAGGAACTGAATATTGACTTATGCCTTCATCTTCTTGCACCTGAACATAACAAAATAGCCAGATTTGCTTACCCACTAGAAGCTTAAATGTTACTGATACTCTTTTGGTGCTTATATTCCACATACTTTAAATTTTAAGGTAATTTGGAGAACATGGCAAAGAAATGCCACTATACCTCTTTTAATCTTGTTTGTGAAAAGTTAGCATTATACATGAAGGGGGAAATGTGCATACCTCTGCACAGAGCCTGCAATGCAATAGATATTTGGAATCAACAGTAACATTTTACTAACAATGGTAATGCTATTATCAATACCTCTGTAATGTTAAATAATTCAATATGGACATTAGCGTGCTTCTTGCTGTGGCCAGGGTGAATTTCAAACTCAGTACCTAGACAGACAGTCACATGAGAAAAACTCTAAAAGCTTCAGAATGGAATAGACAGCAATTTAAATGATCTGCTGAACTTTTAGGCAAATCCAGAACTTCTTTCAAACCAATAGTCCTATGAAGATGTTATCCACAGAGCAAAATTATCCCTGTATCTGAAGTATTGTGTGCTTAGTCATAAAGAGATATTACTCCTACTCACAAAATTTTAGTATCAACTCTGTTAAAGATAAATATCAGTATTTACTAACCTACTATGGTAGGTTGCTGGGGCCTTGTTGGTAAACATTCAGCCCGTGAGATGCTGAATGGCAAAACAGTTCTTCCTGAGCCAAACAGGAACTCATTTCCTTTCGTCATTCATGAGCCAGAAATTTCATATCACTATAACAAGATACATTAAAAATCCATACACTAGAAATACTCAGACACCTGTGTCAAAAAATAGCACAGAAGTTTAGACTATGCCTATTAGGAACAGGACACAGTGGACTAGAATAGTGCAAAAACACACATACATTGTTTTACTTAGCTAGTGCTTCAAGTGCATTACTATACGGTCAGATCAATAATTGCACATACAACTGGTCATCCATGCTCACTGGTACTGTTTTCATCACTAATCTCTAGCCTAGTTTTCTTATGGGATGGTATTAGCATTCAAGGGCTTCTTCTGCCATCAGATTCTTCTTACAATAAATATGGTTCTATCTTTAATGTCCAGTGAGATAATAAATAGCATTGCCTTCTTTCAGACAACATCTGTTGTGACTTTGGCATTCAGCTCAGTGGAAAGGGAGTAGCGATTGATCACATTATTGGATATCTAGACACAATGTGGCAGCATCTTTAGTAAAAGGCTTTGAAACTCAAGCAAATAGTCTGAGGTAGCCACAAGAAAAATGAAGAATATTTGAAGAGTCAAGATAAGGAATCAAGACATCCAAAAGAAACAAGAGATTCAGGATCAGAGGCATATAATACTCTCGAAAACGCTAGCATAAAAATATTCCCTTTCAAATACTCATCCAAGTAAGCTCTAACAGGATCAGGCTTTTATAGTCCATGTTGTCTGTCTGTTTCTAAAATCACTGTGATTGTGGATCCATGTATTACTGTCATGGCAGTGACAGAGAACAGATCTGTTTAAAGTGTGCTTTACCAAGCCCTGTCAACATTTGAACTAGAAGAGTGATAGATTGGACAGGTTTGGGAGATACTGTTTCCTGCCACTACTTAGGAGGGCTGACACAAGAAGTAGAAATCCACCATGCCCAAGAATTGAAGTTTTCACCATGTCTTGGCCTGGCCAGGCACAGTGCTGTTGCATAGGTAAGGACAGGAAGGTAATTAGAGCAAATGTTTAATGTGTAAATCAATCACAATGGAGACCAGTTGTTATCTGCAAAGTGGGAAAACACAAAATGACGTGGAGTGACACAACAAGATAGTAGTATCTATGACATTATCACGAGATTTCTGAAGACAAGTTGAGGAGTATGAAGTCTGTGCAAGTTTTCTCTTTGTTACCAAACTTACTACTGTGAAACAAAAATGGATAGGGTAGTAACAGGAAATTCTGCACAAATAATGATATATTAACTTTGTCGAATATAAAAAATACAGCACTATTTGTAAACATACACGTTTAAATATTTTTCTCCCACATTAAGTATAGAAAGTCTGTTGGTCTAAAATCAGAAAAAAAATCTTCCAGTCTGAGTTATATTTGTTACAGAAGAATTACAGCATGAAGATTTGCATCTTAAAAACATTCACAAAAGTAATGTTATTATAAGTAACTGGTTGTTTGCAGTATTGGTCCCTTTGCAAGGACAGATTTGACATACGGGTTGTTAGGTTATCTAAAAGTATGTAGTCCCTCCCGCTGCCATTTTTTTACAGCTGGAACTGTCTTCCTTGCCTCCTTGGTACCTTGAAGACACATCACAGAACCATGCCTCCTTAGGCAACATGCAAAGCCTTTCGCCCCAAAAGATGTGGAAATTCCCAAATATAGTCTCTGCCACATGGTTGTATGGCTTCTATCCCTTTCCTCAACAGGTATAAAACCACTGTACTGATCTTTTTCAACCACAGGTACACCTGGCTCCCTGGTCAACCCCACCTGCCAGGGATGCTGATTACAGGGTAGCCTTTCCTCTGCTCACTGTTGCTCAGCTAGTGCCCTTTGCTCAAAAGCCATCTTTGTTCTTCTACTGTACACAACACAGCCAACTGGCACACTCAGTCTCCCTCCTTCACATCTCGCAGTCCCCAGGATGTTCCTTATCTTCCCATGTAACCTTGCCATATTTTCACCATCTCTGACAGGTTGTTCTCTCTCCATATCCCAGTTCACTCACCTTTGATCCCTAAACATGCTCTCATCTAACTAAACAGCTTTACTTAGATATCTATAAAGTCATAGACCTTGTACAGGTTCTCTGCTATATATATGTACATGTATATTGTCAAACTCTCACTCTGTATCTTCTGCAAAAAAATCTAAATCTTATCTCATCCTATATAACTCCCTCTTATCTTACCACACCTCCAGACCTACTTTGTCCTATTGCTCCTCACTAGAGTGAGAAGCCTCTGCTTCACTATACACCTAGCCAGAGGTGCTGCTGCTCCAGTTTGCCAATCAGAATAAAACAGAGATGGCCATACCTCGCTCTAGTCCCTTCACTTAGTGTTACTTTCATTGCTATAAGTCTTCCTCCTCCCACACACCATTGCAAAGTCTTCTCCTCTCCATACCAATAGATGCAAGGAAGTTCAGCGTCAGGCTTGCAGTCTCTTGCTGATAGTAGGTGAAGCTTCCAGTCTAAATGGTTCTTCCATTACAGCATCATACTGATCAACTGAGACAAGCATTAGCCAGTGTCACAGGAAGAGAATAGGGACCATTTTTCAGAAGAGTGGGTAAGAACAGATTATTTTTTTTTCACCCACCTCTTTGAGGGCTTCTGCATTTAAAGAGAGGAAAAAATGGGAAGTGTTTGTATTAGACATTAAAATAAGCAATATCCTTGTAGTTAATTATACACACTCAAACTTAATCAGTGTTTTGGTTTTTTAATCTATATAATAGATGTACACCAACCTGGTTTTGAAAATGACCAGGTGCCTTGGGAGTGATGAAATTCAAGCTGAATTTCTTATAATGCAATTTAAGATATGCTAGAGCCACTGGAGGTAGTATTAAGACCATTCCTCAGGACTCTAGCACCTATGCAGCAGTTCAGTTGCTTAGCAGAGTGCTTTATCTTCCTGCCCCAAGTTTCTGTGAGATAAGATTAAAATAGGTACCATTATGGCAGAAACCACCTTTGCATCAAGAAGTCTAATGAACAGTACGAGTCAGTGCATGATGTTATTCAACTCAGCTGCAGTCCACATTCAATTAATTCATTTTCTTAGCACTTTCCTGCTAGTTAATATTGGACAGTAAAATGACATCTGAGCTTCTCGTCTCCAGGCTGGTAAGAGAAAGGGTTAGGGGCTGGAAATTAAGATAACCTATTCTTTTATTCTATTCATCGAGGCTGAGGAAGGGAGTCTCAGGGTGGAGGTGTGGGCGGGACTGTGGTGGGTGTTAATTTAAAAAAATCTTCAAAGTGTTTAATGTTGTTACATATAAGTCTGTCTACACAGTTCTTAAAGAAGGTTCAATCACTAGCAAAACAAAACATGACAGGTTCATATACATCCTCATCAAAACAAGCAGAAGTATATCAGGGATTACGCCACTTCTTCCCCACGCTATGCTTGATGTCAAGGGAAAGATGAGATTTCTTTCCCTTCAGAGAGAGTGACCACAGTCTTTCAATATTTCCAAAACCTCTTTACATGGTATTCTCATCCAGGATGACCACCACTTCCTAATGCTCCTGAGAAATGGAAACGAAGCTGTCCCATCCCTTTACTGCTCTTGGAGGAAATGAGGCCAGGTTAGTCTCTAGGAACATGGTCTCACTAAGGACTGTTTAAGGATAGCTGAAGAGACAGTCAAGTGTAAGAAGAGACTGGGGATTGATAGGTAGTGTAGAAAAAAATTGTAGCAGGAAGGAATCAGTGAAGGTATTATTGGTAGGGACTAGGGAAACATACTATAGTCAGATATCAGACTACAGAGGAGACCCAAAGTTGTAAAAAAATGCATCATTATATTTCTAAAACTTTAACTTGCTGACTTGTAAAATCTTCTAAAGCAAAACAAGCTGTATCTCAGGTGGCACTCCCAAACTGTCTAGGGAGACTGGCTGTGTTTGACAGATTTTGATTTTGTGGCAGTGTTCATGTTTTATGAAAGAATAACATTACCCTTTTTTTATATACATCTTTGCTATATCTGTCTTCACTGATTTTTCTAAGAAATCAACCGACCAGGTGTCAATCAGATCTTCTAGCAGTACCCACACTAGATATCAGAACAGATTTTCCCTCTTTTTTCTTGTCGTTTTAGTCTGGTTTGTATTTTCTATCTTCTCTTACCTTCCATTAAGTATTTCCAGACTCACTGGAACTCCAAACCTTTAGGCAATACCTGGAGCAGCTGCTATAGAAATGACTGATTGTGTTTCAAAATGTTCATCATTCCTGTAGCACTTCTCCAACTATTAACCTGGTAAATCCTTTTAATACTTCAACAGATTGGGATTTTTAGTTTTACTTTTTAGTAAGCAGGATACACAGATCATGACCTTGGAAAAGCAACATGAAACAGTTTTTATTTCCTTTAATGATGGCTGTGTATAAATAGCCATGACTACAGAGGATCAAACAATTCATTGTGAATAACACTTGTTAATTCAGCTCATTTTTTAAATTTTTGTAGGTAGTTATGAACAGAACCTGAAGTCTCTTACATATTCACAATTTCTAAGCATTTGTGGTTTCGTTTGGAAGAACAATTCTTGGCATATTGTTGTTTTACAAATTGTTCATTAGAAGAATTCTCTATTCACGTAGTGAGTTCACTGAGTCACCTATGGCTGTGGCTTCATCCAGGCAGCAGCCTGCCTCAATGGCTTTATGCTTTTCATTTCAGGCTGCTTATTCCCCCTCCAAAGCCAGTTACGCTGGCACAGCTACACAGTGAGCAAAATCAAGGAGCTGATCTGCCTGAAGAGAGTGAAGCGTAAAAGAGGAGACTGGGGAAAAACTGTAGGAGGAAGGAAACAGTGAAGGGAGGATTGGTAGAGACAAGCTGGGGGAGGAAAAAAAAGAAGGCAGGTGTTTCAGCTGTGCAAATGTTCTGATCTGGCCTACCACATGCTGCCCAAGAACCAATGCTGGCAAACACCAAGGGGAAGCGAAGGGACAGGGGCACAACGGGCCAAGATGGGGCTGCCTGGACAGTTACTGCTACCAAAGAAACATGCTGCTGCATAAAGTTAGTAGAGTTTGTTTTCTGCTTTCTGGTTGCTCATGTGCTAGCTTTTTAACACTTGAGAACAACTTCCTAATAGAAATTCATGTGTACGTGGTTTCTTGGACAAGCACTATGCTGTGCTAAAATTTGAAAAATTGCTGATACTTCAAAAGTTTTTTTTCAGACAGGGATTAATCAACTGTAAGATGATAATAATCATAACTTGGAATTGAACTTGGAGACTGTTTATAAAAGTAGTTGTAAAAATACATATTGGTTTTGGCTTATCTTTATAATTTGCAAATTAATGTACAGATTCAACATTTTTTATAGAAATAGGGTTCTGAGATAGCTAAATGTTGGGGAGAAAGTTCTACTGTGGCTGTAGAATTAGGTACTGAACAAACAAAAATAAAAACTGTAGGAAGTGGATGTCTAAGTAAATTCAGAAACCTTTCAATATTTGGGAATGAGTTTTTGCTTTATAGAAATAGCAAAATAGGTATGAGCTGTGCAACTTTCCTATGTTCCTCTCTAGCCTACAATATATGAATTTAGCTTCTAACTGTGCAACATTATGCAAGTGACTGGTGTAATGCATACAGACTATATTAAGAATTTTTTCATTTCTCAGTCAGTTTCATCATGGAAAGTTATTTTTTAAGACCTGACACTGTTTACAATATCTAAATTCACATTGTCTTTTGATTTTACTTTTTTTTTTTTAACTGCTGAATGTTTCATTTAGCAACTTTTCCTTTAATATCTAAGTTCCCTTGGTAAATAAGGGTTATGAAGGATGCTTTCCAGTCTTCGAGACTACCCTTGAATGATTTAGGTCTGCTCTTTAGGTGCCCCAGATCATTCCAGTGATTCTTCACATGCTCTGTGCCACCAGCTGGAGGATTTTGCATAAACATAATGGAATGGACATATTCTTTTTCCTTTGATGCATGAAGCATACACCCACACTGCTTCACTCAGCACAGGGATACTAGTTATCTTGGTGTAAGCTGATTAGCACTATGCAGCACCCCAACTGGCCAATGTGCTGACCCAACTTGTTCAGAGAGGTAGCATGAGTATTTCTGTATTGTAGTTCATACAGTGAAAACATAAGCTGGGGCTCACAAAACAGTAGGTAGAAAGGTTGGAACAAACATGCTTTTGCTAGCTGGGAGCTCCTTAACAGAGGAAATCTCAAAGAATTTTGTTAAAGATCAGTTACACAGCTATAGTTAGTTTTCTATTATTTGTGTGGTGTATCCGTTTAGAGAATCAGCTGCTGTTTAATGGTATTTTGATTTAGAGATTCTTAAAGTAGGCATCTAAAATTCACAAGCACCTGTTTTCTGGCAAGATGGAAAATACTTAGGGCCACCCAAAGCTGTTACACATGTTCTATAAAAGAAGTGAGCCAATATAAATACTTAGTAGCTTAGGCACCAAAAGATGATATTCAGAATATGCAGCAAGGTTTGTACAACCAATAGAACATTTTTCTTGCACACTGCCAAAATAGATTGCAATTGCCATGTAGCAGACCTCAAAAATCAAAATAAAGAGGAACTCTTCAGCAAGGAAAAATATCAGTTTCAATATATCCCTAGTCATACTGCAAGAGGGAATCCTGGGAACTGTAGGAGCAGAAATTAGAAAAGAATTAGAATGAACAAGGGTTCCCATTACAAATCACAATTCCCTCTTTGTTCTGGACTCAAGTAAGGAGCACTTCTATTTACTGTATAGCTTGGGTAACACATGGCCACAAGGTGTTCTGCAGAACCCAATATGAAATCAGGACGGAGTTCATTTCTAGCATCTTGCTGGGATACCTTAGCAGTCTTTCCTCCTTCTGTCAAATGTCCTGCTGTGACTGTCACTTAGGCAACCATGAAGGGCAATCAAGGCATGGCACAGCCTATATTTGACATGCTGTCAAATATTCATTTAGATGGCCCAAGATCAACTTTCTGCTAAATCTCAGTATAGTCTTAAGAGCTGAAGCAGCAGTGGAGGCTGCACAAGTGCAGATGTGCCTTCGGGCATGCCTAGGTAGTCAGGTGCAGACAGCTGCATCCCAGCTGTGCTTGCGTGTGGAGCCACACAGCTGGAAACAAGCCAACAGCAGTTTGGAAGCTGCATAACCACACTAGCATAAGACTGAAGCAGAGATAGCATGAGTGTGGCAGACCTGCCCATGGGCATGTGGCTAATCCAGCTGGCTGAATATGCTCATATGCTTGAAAACAGCCAAACGGTTAAGTGTCTCAGTGAACCAGGGCTAACATTTAGGCTATTTTATTTTAAAAACAAATTTTTTTTAGAACATTTGCTTTAGGGAACCGATGGCACCCATACACAAAGTAATAAGCACCTATGACAGGAATAATTAAAATTTTGTGAAAAACCTAGAGTGAAGGAGAAAAAAAAAGCCAAAATTATTGTAATCTTAGGGAAATACACATTTACCAAGTAAATAATAGGGGTTTCTGAAAGTCTCAAATAATTAACACAAATCTAAACCCTCTGGTGTTCATTCTCAGGAGAGACATTTGAGACAGATACACCCAAGAGAATGCAACTGATGAAAAGGAAAATATTACAATCTCCTGGCTAAACAATGTGCTTTGTGTAGATTTTTATTAAATATTTTAAACAGGAAATTAAAATAAATTGATAATTGTTGCATAATGCTCAGATACCAAGGTAGTAAGAATGTTTTAAATATCATACTAAACCCCAGAAATTTCAAAGTTAATGTTGATGGTCCACAATTAACGTACCTATTATCCTTGTTACTATTAATAGTGCTGTCAACACTGCAGCTCTGGAAATATTTTCAGAAGTAACATTCTGAACCTGAATTCAAAAGGAATGTTCACATAGGCTAGATAATTTTATAACTTTAAAGATGAAGGGCTACATACTGCTGTGCTTTTTTTCTAGAGATCCCAAATAATTCAATCAAGGAAGGATTTCTGATTTTTTTTAAACGTCTTTTACCCTCTTCCTTCTTGTTTTAATATTTTCTAACAAGAATTGAACTCATCTTTCACAGTATTACAACATTCATACATGGTCTTGAGTCACAAAACTGCTGTGAACTCCAGCTACCCCCAAAGTGAAGGGTGACAAGACTGGACTACAGTTCAGACTAGAAAGTGAAGAATAACTTATTTCATGAAAGGTACATGGGAATGGTACAACTTTATCACGTTTTTATCCAGCACCTTGAATTAATGTAGTGTCAGCATTAACTACAATAAACCTTCTCTTGCAGGCTTTTCTCATGTGCTTGCTCCACTATACATACGACAAACTAAAACTTGCATTCTTAATTGCATAGCAGCTGCATTAAAACAGACTATAGCTTAAAAGCAACCATACTCAATGATCTTAAAGGTCTTTCCCAACCAAAATGATTCTATGATAAACACTGATCCAACTGGGGCAGTTTTCCCTTCTGAAAATGCTGTGGTAGAAAACTCTTCACTGACATCCTCAATCACCAGGCAAAGGTGACTGGGCAGAAAGGAGGCCTGCCTGGGGCAATTGCTGAGTCCCTGCCTTAGCCTTGCAGTTTACCCTCAACCCACAGCTGCTTTCTGCAGCCCCTCTCTCTTAAGGTATGGTAAACACAGGTCAGTTGTAGCCTGGAATCCAGATTTCAGCTCTTCAATGCAATTTAAAAGTACTTTTACAACTTAACCATTTGCTACACTACACTAGTTCACACCTCACTGGCACCCTTGAAATTTGCTCACCCAGTTCCCAGACAGCCTTGCTGCCAGGCTGCAGGAGAGCTGGTAGAGCCACAAAGCCTTGGCTACATCTCCTTTCCTGCTGCTGCATAGCAAGCTGCCCTGGAGAAAACATTCTGGAGCTGAGGAGCCACACATTTCTAGGGGCCACCTCAGAGCTCTAGTCCCTAACTACAAAAACAGGTGATGCAGATCATTATATTTAAAAAAAAAAAAAAAGTACAGCTACTTATTTATTTCCTGAAAACCAGAACACAACTGTATTTTGAAGTAATGAAATCTTGCATGAAACAAAACATTCACCCAAATGTAACTTCGAATGCAAATGCTGCTCCCGCAAAAGTCAGTAGGGAATTTTGTCACTGGTTTCTTTAACCATAAGATCAGGCTGCTTGCCTGGATCTCCCATGTCCCACAACTCTACTTTGTCATTATTATTATTTGTCAGAAGCCTGAGAAATGTGCTAGGCACCTCCCCATATAGATAAAAGGACATAATATTGAAACATATTGAAGGCTTATCCTGTTTCCACACTGCCTTTTAGACAGTTTAGGAACTAAGCAGGTGTCTCATATCAAACTCATGTGTGAAGTTAAACAAAATACCAAACCCTGTCCTAGTTCTTACATTTATATTTTGATGCATACCTTTAGGCAGTTCCATTTCTAAGTATATCCTCTTGCAGTAGGAGAACAAGTTTTTGCTTTTATATTTACACATGCAAATAAGATGCTGTGGGCTGTGATAGGTTATCTCTGGTTTTTAGGGACTTTTCTTGAAATGTTTGCCAGGAGGTTATACGTACACCATGTGATGTGGCAGTTACTAATGTACTGTAACTATATCCTCCCAGTAAATGGCAGAATAAACAGGTATATAAAACATGCATAAATGTTGGTGCATCTGTTAGTATTTCCCTAATACTAAATGAAAATTCAATCTTTTCTTCTAAAATTTTCTAACATAATTTTCAGTCTGCCGTGAACATGTGTATAAACTATGTATGTAAACAATTTAGTACAGTACATGTACAGCAGCTAGTCTGTGCAAAGTACTGATACATCCTGAAAAAAACCTGGTTTGTATCTGAAAAATATTGAATGCAAGCTTTAAAATTGCAGAAGTACTTTAAAGAGAGACACAATAAATTACTACACAAATAGTAACAATGTATAAAAGTACTTCTAGGATGAAAGCTTAACATGTTGTCAGAACATTAAAATTCCTAATATCCATGTGAGATAAATACCATCTTCATATTAGAAATGAATAGAGAAACATTTTGTTCCTCTTGAGGAACTACTGTAGAACCTTACGATGAAACCCTGGCCTCAGCTGTGGACCGCAAGCTTTCTGCCACTATTTCAAGTATAAAGACTGCTTTTTAGTGCTTCTGGAAAAGCCCGAGTACACCCTCATCAAGTGCCAATCCCGCATCAGGCCTACTCAACCCAATTTCTGATTGAGTATGCAAAAATATGTAAAGATAAAATGCAAGACTTCTGAGTGATCATTACAAATCCCCCCCCATCTCTTTCTTTTAAATATTGCTAGTCTTAACACATGGTCCCTGACAAGCAGTGCAAGAAAAAGAAAGTTCAGAAAACGCATAGTTTTCAATTTCTGAAATGCATTTGCATACAAAGTGTACCTTTAAGGGGAAATAACTTGACAGTGTCAGTGCCTGATACAGTAGAAACTTTATCACACTTTTTCTGCACATCTAAAACATCGCCAAACACTAGAATTTAACAGTATTTAATGTTTATGAAATAAAGGCAAAAGTTTAAAATGCCTGGGATATGCAGTTCCTTTGTGTTGTGATACTGCATATATTTTCCCTTCATTTAGTCATTTTTCACCTGAGAAAAAAGAAGATATATCAACTGACTGGCTCCTGCAAGATACTGCTTCCTTACTTAACTCTGCAAGTAATGGAAAATAAGGTATATACTTCCCAGAAGAACTTAGTATCATTGGTTGTTAAGTGCCTATTTCTGGAACGACAAACACTTCTTTAGTTTTCCTTCTCCAAAGAAAACAGTGACTTTGTGACCAGTAAGATTGTATTGAGAACTCCAGAACACTAATATAAGGCTTTTTATCTCATATTTAAAAGGGAAAAAACCCCAACAGCTAAACCTTTAGTTTCTGTACCAAGAGTTGTCCTCAGGAAGACAAAACATCTTTTACAGCTACCACTTATTATATTTATACAACCTGAGATAGATGGTGTAAGATTAAAAAAAGCAGATTTTTTTTATAAGTTTCAAATAGCATATTTGATTATTAATATTATCATTGCTCTTATTTAAGATAATGAAACCAGACTTATATCCTTTTGGTTATATTTCACTCTATGATAAATATGTCAGAAATCAACATCTTGTCTTCACTTTTGCTTTGTGAACACTAGTAAGGAATGACTATTTCTTTATTCTTAACTTATTTGAACAAATTGGTAGGACAAAATTTATATTAGTACTATGAATTACATTCTCTTGTAGTATTAGATGTAAAGATTTTTTTAAATCTACATTTGACCTGCCACATGCCTTTAATATTATGATATGAAACAATATACAAGCTAGGATTAATGGGAATACTCAGTTTCTGTTAAAAGAAAAAAAATCCCAATGTACAGGCTTATGTAAAAAAAAATAAAATTAGAATCCAGCCATTCCAAGTTGTTCTAAGCAATATATTTGCAAAAGCCTTAATTCTTTTCTAAGTTACACTTGAACTTATGGGGTTTTTTACCTTGAGGAAAAAACAATTTGCCAAATCCTGCTTGCTCATAGTGCTTCTCTGATTTTAGGTCAGTATTCTTATTAGAGTTCTGTGTACTACAAAGGCAGATTAATAAACTTCATGGGCCAAATTTGGACTAACAAAACCAGATACAACTCTGCTAAAGTTAAATGAATTTTCCCTGCTAACATCAATGATAACCTTGGCTTTTTATGGTGTATTAAAAAAGAGAAAGAGAAAATGCAAGCAAAGGTTTAACTTGGTCGTGCTTCATATGTACTTTATCTTAAAACATCTACTTTTGGTTTTTAATTGTAGTGGTGTTCTGTAAAGAAATACGACCTTATAGGGCATTTTCAGGAATAGAACAGTCTATATATTAAAAGGCAGCAAATGATTCATAACTGCTTAGCGGTCAGGCCTGTGGGGCCATGCTTCCCATGTGAAATTTTTTTCTGCATTGCAAACTCTTACATTAAATTGTGATAAATGAAGAGCGGAGGCTATTCATACAAATCAATGACTTTAGTGTATGTGTCATTAGCCTGAGAGATGCAGGCAGCGGTCACTACTATAAATCATGTGATGATCTGCTGTCTGCGACTCGATGCAAGCAAGCAGATGCATTAGGAAGGTTAAAGAATGAAATTAATCTGTGCATTTCCCTTTCTTTCTTTTTTTTTTCCCTTTAGTCACCTGGTCATACGGAAAGAATTAAAATCACATGATCCAAAGTTAAACCAGCTACAGAACAGTAAATTGGCTAAGTTAGATGTCACCTTTCAACTTAAAGTTAATTAAATATTAATGGGATTAATTTATTCATCATCACATGAAAAGTAAAATATATAGAATAGGTAAAATCCACCAGTGCTCCTCACACAGGAGTTGATATTATTAATTGCTTTTAATGCAGGCTGTGGCATGAGACCACGTGCAAGAGATCAAGCACGCCACAGAATGTGCTCTGATACTTTTAAGTGCAGCATATTTCTTTCTTCGCATTTTATAAATCCAGTGTTTAGTAACCCATGGCCATGCTCTTCATCCCGGTACCTTGGAGTGTGTTATGAATATGAGTCAGGTTGAATGTAATACTGATGATAGAATACATTTCCAGATATCTGTGACTGGGGGTGTTAATGGTGACAGTGTGCAAAAGGGGTCAGGGACAGTAAAAAGAGATATGGACAATATAATTTTTAAAGAGGAATTAATGAATTTGGGAAGGCCATATTTGATATAAATGTTAGGCCAAAGCCTTCAGTCTTTACTCAATACTTACTCAGGCAAAACACCCACTGACTTCAGTGACAGATTTCCTGGGATGAGGACTAAATATGCCCCAAGGGTCAGACTGTCCCTTATTTTATAGAAGAAGAAATTGGGAAGATCACCCAAGAATCCTACCCCCTGCTGTATCCATGTAGATCCTGCAAGAGATCATACACCTCTCCTTCCCCCCGCTCCACCGCTTCCCCTTTGCAGCCTAACATTTCTCACAAGGAACAAGTCAATATGTTACAGAGTAGGAGGCACAGAGCAGGAGTCATGCCCTGGAATAGCAACACTCAACAACATGCTTATGCATAGGTCTGCGGTGCTCCTGAAATCAAGCAATACATTGGTAAGGACTTCAGGATTTGGCCTCTTGTAACTGGTACAGACTGTAGTAAGGAATCTTGAAAAGGGTTTGAAAGACTCTGCTTTGAGCTAGCAGTTGACTATGGGCACAATTAACAAACAAATGAATGACAGAAGTGATTGCATTTAAAAGGTTCTTGAAGCAGTCCATGTGCATAAAATAGTGCAGAACACCTTTACGCTTATGAAGGGCACTATAAATCAATAAAGTATAAGTTAACTTGGTCAGTGATAAGTATTGCATGTGCTTAATTCACTTAGTTATCCTTCAAAAAAAGGTAATACACTCAATGTAGACATATTTCAATTGAACTGATAGTAGATCAGGACTGAGCAAGCCTAGAGACTGGATTACTTTTAACCATCCCATCAAGTATAAGAATGAAGTTGCAAGCAAAATCAATGTCAGAAGAGTCTTACTGTCTCTTACAATAGCATACCTACTATCACTTATAATGAAATACACTAAAATTAATAACTATTAAAAATAAACATTTATCTTGTTATGGTGCAAACTTTTAGCAGGTTAAGAACTAATGATATTAATTTAGATTTCTAAATTTCTCAAAGGCAAAAAAAGAGCTCAAAACCTGCCTCATATAATTGCCCAGAGACCACAAAAATTATTATTAACTAGAGTTGCCTAATAAAGGTGGGGAAGAACTGCAGTCAGTAGATTTAAAATTACTGTGAGCTGATTCCCCCAGTAAAGACAGCCTCTTGTGTATTGTTCCACTGTCACTTAATTACCACATTGACTTTGTATGTATTTATTTATATTTGTTATCAATAAGTTTAGGGCACACATTACACACATATTTTAAGTTAATTTCCCCCACCATCACTTGGCTCTCCAATTGATCCCATCTAGTCATCAGGACTTTGCTACTTTAAGTCTACAGCAGTGATTGAACTGTAGTGCAAATACCACACAGAGATTTTGGGTTGCTGGTAGAAGCTGATCTGTAACAAAACAGAGTTTTGAGCACTCAAATTATCCCAGAACTAGCTTACAATTTATCTACATAGCTCTGCAGCCTGCAATGTAGGCAAACCTCTCTAAAGAAGGCATAATCAGACACAGCTTAGGTAGTGGAGTGAGGAGAAAAAGGAAGCAGCAATGCCAGACACATTGAGGTAGAAACTTCCAGTCTCCTACTACACAACTAGTTTACTGTAATGTGGCATAGGCAGCTTTCAGCACAGATTATGCAAAACCAGAAACAAGCACTTCATTTTAAGGACAGGACCAAACATATCCAACCAAGTGCTTTACTCAAGGTTAAGCATGTAATTAAACTAAAGATCTCTGTTGGCCAAACTAAAGCCTTCACATCCAGCAGCAGGTCCAAGCAGCTGTTCTAGGCTGCATACTTGCTAAGGACCCGTCCAGCTCCTACCAAAATCAAAGACAAGATTCTCTGCAGTACTTCATGAGATACATTGCTTTCTTTCCCAAGGTAAATGCAGTGATTCTAGGAATTCACATCATATTTGCTTCTTAATTTCCTGGGAAGTTGTGTTTCTGCCATTGCTCCAGATTTCTGTCTATTTTCTACTCATTCATGAAGCACAAGAGCACTGTATTTTAAACCCAAATGAAGGGAGCTATCATGCAAAAATAAGAGATGGCTGCCCATTTTAAAATTCAAGGGAATTTTTCAAGATTTTTACTATAATTGCCTTTTAGGAAGCAGAAGGGAGTTCTGAAAAGCTTTGGTAGCAACCTGTAAAGTCCCTCTCCATGACAATCTGAATATGAAATAAAAAATGAAAAATATTGTGTGGATGAAATCGCTCCTTCCTTTTGGAGCAAATCCATACTTCCTTTTTAGTGACTAATTCCTGATTTTTATATCACACATCACTTTTGAGTAAATGCCAAAAAAGAGGCAAAAGCTCTTTACAGTCAGTTGATAGTATTATACTGTGGGTTTAAATTGTGGGTCAACAGGTAACCTGGTTTTAACTTTTAAGCATTACAGTAAGAAAATAAAATATTTCTCACAAAAGCAGCTACTTTACTGGAATGCTTGATCCCACACCCAGTTTATTTGCCTGTTTTAGGGACAGTTGGGGAATGTACTTCATGCTACATGGCTGAGTCAGGCTCCTTTCAAAACCATATGGTAGCCATGGTATGAATCACCTGCTACATCAGTATTTCCTCAACACAACTGCTTCTTTCCAGGTCCTCCCTCACACTGGACTCCATCATGCTAGATACTGATTGCTCTCATTTCCAATTAGCTTTAAAGTGAAGGCATACAGTAGCTTACAGAATTAGCTCAGGTCCCTACGTTTAGTGGCCAAGAGGTTCTTGATCATGTAGCCTCACTTGGTCCTCTCATGAGGATAAGGACTGCTTATATAAGGGCAGGAGTCAGAGCCAAACCTTTAAACAGCAATTATGTCTCCTTTAAATTACAAGGACCCTTCTTAGGGTCAAAAGAACTAGCAAACTTGTTGATGTCCCTTTACTGGTTGCATCTAAAGCATGCTGATGAATAGGTGTTGACATTGCTAAACAAAGGTATTACTAGCAGATTACATCCAGGAACCTGGACAACTGTAGAAGGAGGGCAATGTAGACTCTTGGGTTTGCTGTATTTCCCAATTACTACACAAAAGACTAAAACACAGGGTCATGGATAAAAGTGAATAAATGTTTCTAAATTCTTATCTTAAACACACTTAAGCTTAAAGCTATTTAATTGAGGATTTAAAAGCATGTATGCTTTATGAAGCTGTGGCTACCTGCTTCATTCTCTTGCTCTTATTTTTGCTTTTATCCTTTTAGTCTTGAAGAAGCCTAATTAGAAGCTTGAACAGGGCTCTCTCTCTCTGCCCTTAAATCAGTAATTGGCTTCAGTGCAGAGACTGTCAGGAAATTAACACATCACAACATGACAGCTGTTAATTTTTTCTCCTTATTTGTCATATGAATCACTGCTGATTTGCCAGAGTGCATAACAAATTAGTGGTCTGTAATCAGCGGCCTCTCTCCTGTGTGCAGCACCTACTTTTTTTTCCCCTTTTCTCCCAAAGTCCATTACTTCACTGCTTCGGCAGGAATGACTGTTGCTAGGTGTGTCATTGTCAATAAATCAGAATAAGCAAATGCTAAAAGCGCAAGAAGCTCTTTAAACTTTGATGAAGGCTTTTAGTTACATTTTTAAACTTACACTTGGAACTGGATTTTTTTTTTTTTTTTTTAAATTGTCACTCCCTGGCACAATATACTGTCAGGTCTTCTGGTATCATCTTAAGCTTTGCATTCTTCACCATGTATAGTTGAAAATGTGATTTGCAAAAATTAAAAGGAGATATTTTTGTGAAAACAGTTCTTAAAACTGTAAGGCCTGCTGTGGACCCCATGCCAATAAATAACAATTAGACATAATGCACAGTGAGATTTTCCTGTTGCCTTGAGTTATATTTGCTGTATTTTGTATAATAAACTGTTTAATACGAGTCAGTGTGCTTCACACACCAATAGAACTATATGTATAAAAAAAGCCTTGAGTCCAAATACAAAACCACAAAACTTAGAAAGTGAGTTAAATTCTATCCCTCTAGACAGTGGTGCAATACAATCTGAGCATTTTTGACCACCTTTTTTCTAGTTTGCATGTTTTACAGATGATGCCGTATACGATGAAGGCCATGAGAACAATATGCAGTAGTATGCAAAAGCTGGAACACTTCTTCTTGTATCTCTGAGCTATGCTGAGAACTGGTGTTTAAAATGACAGTTTAAGAGATCTACTATTGGCTGGTATTCTTATAAAATCAGAAGCGCTTTGGAAATCTGAACTGGAAAACTTGAATCCTAAATTATCTGATGTATGTAACTAAACTGAATGGACCTGTTATGTATTTGGTATCTTGTGTCTCAGACAAAGTAAAGTAAAACCAGAAATATGAAATATTTTTTTTAGCAAAAAGACCTAGTTTGTACCCTGTCCTATGTTTCCTAATTTGTACTGAAACATGCTTAAAGTGCAAGTTCTCTGTAATTTTTTAAGTGCTCATAAAATAGTTTATTTCCTTATATCTAACCTGAATAAAGTAATTAAAATCAAGAACAATGGAAAATGTGGAAACCTATACTCCAAAGTAAAATGCTGCACAATATTTTGTGTACACCACAGCTTTCTTTCCAGATGCAAGCACTGTACCTTCTCCTCCAGAAAGACATGAAAAGAAAACAGTACTCTATGCTTCAGATGGTACCTGAATGCTGAGTGTTTCTGAAGAACCACTACTTCATACAACCATGGAGTTCTGCTCTAAGCAAGATCATCTTCACACCAGGAGGCAGGGAGGGGGATCCCAACCTCTCTGAGGTCAGACTTGTAAGGCGCTGGCCCTGATCCAGCAAAGCACTTACACACCTGCTTTGCTTTTAAGATAAGCAGGTATTTAAGTGTCTCAGAGACAAAGTGCTCAGTGCCTTATGGTGCTGTATGCATATGTTTATGAGTAAGATTTATTTCGTGATTCACAGACATCACACTATGAACTAGTACTCTAACTCAGTGAGTACTGTTAAAATTTTCAGTAAGACTTGACAATTATAATTTCAACATTTCAAAGTCTCTTCAGGAGAATTTTCCCTACAGTTAATTGGTGCTTTGTATTTACATGTTCGTACAAACATGAAATGGTCGTTTTCATGACAATATCTAATTATTTTAAAAATCTAAGGACTTGGATTATTTTTCAGTATTGCATGTATTTTCTGCTATAATTTATGTTTTAAAAAAACAATTTAACTACTTGTAGGACTATAAAATAAAACCTCAATATTTGCATTCTAAATGCAGTTTGAGTTTTTAAAAATCATCTTTCCTTCAATAAGAAAAAGCAACCTATTTCAGAAATGTTCTTCTGTTGTTCAGTCTTAATAAGTATCTTTTCTGAGTAAAATGTAAATTTTGTATTTGCTCCCTTATGCCTTGGTTTAAAAACACAGCCTTAATTTTTTGTTTACATTACAGAATCAGTTAGCCTGAATAGCACTGAAATTAGCGATTATGAAATAGTACATGGCAACTCTTCCAACCTTTTTGAAATGCCACTACAAAGTGAATCTCAATACTGGCTAAAAGGAGTTCCTTGACCTACTGTAGTACCAACACACAGAGGGACTGTATTAGGCATCTAGAAGTCTTTAATCGGGCTTCTGTAGCAGACAGCCTTTGTGCAGAAAGGTCACGAGTGAACACTGTTTACTAAGTCTATAAATTACTATTTCTTTAGCCTCACCAGATTCCGCATGTCAAAAGCAGTACTAACAAAATTATGGTGAACCAATATGTGTTTCAAAATTCAGAGTTAAAAAATCATTTTCAGTAATAAATTGAGAAAAACCAGAAAAATCAACTAAGAACAAAAACATAACAAAATCAAAGTCACATAGAAACATTGAACAAAACTAAATTACCTACAGGTTTTCAAACTCCCTGTCATGAGGAAAACCATTGTACAACACCCAGTACATGTGAGGTCACTGTGTAGTTGTGCAGCATGTGCACGTTCATTTGCTCATCTTACTGCTTTATTGGCACTTCTGGATGTACCATCTTCAAAATATGCCATCACTAATTAAAATTCAGAGCAGAGAAAATACCTGGTCATAGAAAAGTGCCTGGTCAGAAAAGTAAAGAGTTGGCAGGTTACAGACAATGAGGCAGCTACGCTTTGCTCTGTCTTTCTGGTGTTGGGCTCTCTATATTTTATGGTAAGACCCTCAGATCTCCATTAGGTCACTTGTGTTACTGATACTTGCTTAAGTGGCAAAGACTTGAAGGGACAATGTTTGTTTGTGGTTCATACAGGCTGGCCATGGTGGTAGTGTTTAATAAATAATGAGGAGGAATTAAAGCAAATATAGTAGACTTGTATTCATTATTAAACTGACTTCCTGCTCTCAAGATTTCAAGAGCCTGTTATTAGTGGTCTCAAAATTAAAAACAATGGATTTGGCAGTGACTATAAATATACAATAAACCAGCATGTATATTTAAATAAAGGAATGAGATGTTCTTAAGAGCAATTGACAATAGGAAATTTTACCGGGAAGCCTCCAGCTGCCGCTGTTTCCAGTATCATGAGTCTAGAGAGAGACTCCTTCAAAAGCTCTGAAAATTTGCAGAAGTATAAAAAATAAAATAAATAAATTCAGCAAAATATGCACATCAGAAGCCTTAAAAGTAGGAATCTTTCCCTAAGGGATGTAGAAAGGGAATAGACAGGAGTTATTTTCTATTAATACTCCAAAATTCTGAGAGTTGCACCAAAACACTAAAAAGAATCATTACGCTGACTTACTAAGAGATATAAACTTATATTCTTGCTTGCTAGCTACCCAACTTCAGGCCTTAAAGAAGCCTTAAGGAATACATATAATGAGCTTTACCCTCCCTAGCCTTCATTTTTTTATCTTCCCTGCTTATACTTTCTAAAAATTCCACAATAAATATTTTCAATAACTTCTAGAAGTAATATTTTAATGCTCATTTTCAGGTAATGTTTTTTAAAAGATGAGTGGGAAGGACTTGGGCAATGATTTTAGGAATCTTATTGCACAGAAAAAGGAAGAGTCTTTCCAAACCGAGAAGCTGAGTTTATTCAAATCCCATCTTATCAAGACTTGCTGTGCTAATGCCTGAAATCTTAACAGTGTTTCACTCTCCTTAAAAAAGTGATGGTCATCAGTAAAAAAAATAAAAAAGGACTTATTTCCCTGTTTAATATCACTCTTTAACAATATTCACCTTCTTTTCATTAATGTTCTTTGATGACCATGAGAAATACACCTGTAAAGATAACTATCCGCTGCCTAATATCAATGACTTCACATCAGCCTAATCTTTTCTAGTGACTACAGGCAATTAGTACCAGAAAAGGAGAACAAATTAGAAGCTGTTTTGTATATCAGTTCATTACAGCATTTCAAAACACCTTTTCTGTTTAACAAACTTTTCTGCATTCTTTTATGGTATGCTGGAATATCTTTAATTACAATGCCATTAATTTGTAAAAGTCGTATTGTCCATCTGGGGTCCTCCAACTGTGGAAGAGTATTTGCAAAATTGGAAAACAGTATTAACACCTGTCAGAATGTAAAAGGCTAGCTCAGTCTTCAATTAAAGCACTGCCAAATATTTCCTTCTTTCTGTCACAGGTTTTTTTAAGGTATAATATAGAATCTCAGCTCTGAGGGAAAATTAAACTAGAAAACACTGGCAAAGCCCATTGAAGTAAGTAAAATTGTAGTGAGAAGACTGCAAAAAGGTGGTGTAAAAGTTAAATCAGTAGCAGGTGGAAGCAGTTTCTAGTGGTGTAGTGCCCTGATAGTAGCTTGCTGACATCAGCTCAGTTCCTCACATACATTTGATATCTTTTCAGAGAGTCAATACAGTACCAATTCTCACCATTATCACTTAAACCAAATGCCTGACAAGGGCCATATTGTCAAGTTCCAGTGCAGTACAGTCAGTCATTCTGTGACAGTAGGGCAGGTTTAAATCCTGCTGATGTCATGCTTGATTAGTCACCAAACTGAATGGCAGCAATTAGAAGGGAACAGTACACAGTCTGGGTGATGGTACAAAGGGTGGACTGGGAGATAGCTGGCCATCTAGGAAGATATACAGCCCCTGGCAGGGACTGCTCACATGGAGTGTGAAGCAGGTAAAAAGAAGATCAGAGCTAAGTAGTCTAGGTCCTGAGAACTAGCACTGTGCTTCATTCTTAGTTTGTGTAATTAGTGAGAATTAAGAATCTAGTGAAGGGTAAGTAAACTACATTGGAAGAAAGGAAAGCAGGATTAGCAAAAAGAGGTGGTGTAAATTCCACTGAATACTGGAGTTTAAATAAATCTGTGAGGTCTTTGTTTTAGGACAGAGCAGAATTTGGAGATACAACAGTATTGATATTCCTAAAAATCCTTTCTATTAGGTGTTCCTGGAAAGGATTTATATTAGAAGATACTCAAAAGAGCCTATGCAGCTCCAGAATTGATGTCTAGATTATTTTCTAGAGGAAAAAGAGTTGTGTTTGTTTTCCTCTAGACCAGAAATTTCCTGGAAATATATTAGCATGTATTTCATAAGACATGAAGCTTAAAGTGATATCCCGTAAGTACCAACATCCATTCTATTCAAGAAGGTAGTTCAGAAACTGAGCAACAAGAGGGCAAAAAAGAAAAGAAGGTGCTGTGCAAGTTATTAAGCAGCTTTATAAACCAAAGCAGTGCAATTTACTTTGGGGAAAATGGTGATTGCTGCATTATTCAGAGAAAATTGCTGAGCTCTTGTCTGCATTACAGAATCTCTATATTTCATGTTGCATACAGAAGAAAAAAGAAAACTATGCAAGTCCTAAAATCTGGAATCCAAAGCTAAAGAGTTTACTTTAAGTCACAGAATGTTTAGCTATTAGATAACCTATAAACATTTTTGTTTCATGAGTGGATGTTTAAGCTAGCACGATACTGTTCCAAAGGAAACTGTTAATAGTAACATTTTGTAGCAGTTGTATGTGTGTCCCCACTGGACCTCTAAATGAAGTCTGCATAAGGACTGTAAAGGTAGTAACCCTGCAGCTACAGCTATAATTATCAGGATTTAATGGTGTTTATGAATGACTTGCTATGAGTCAAAGGATAATAATACCTCTTATTAAAAATTTATTCCAAGTTATTTTTATAAAACTTTACTCATTTACATGTCACCAATGATTGTTCTTTTAAATGAAACAATAGAACAATAAGGAACATTTAGTCTTCAAGAGAAATCTTAGCACAGGGTCATTATATAATGACTCAGTAAAACCAGATAAACAACACATAATCTTTGTAATATAGCAATTAAAAATGTAAGACTAAAAGTGAATGTGTTGAGTAAAAAAAAAAACCACCACCCAAATTAGCCTCTAAAATAACAGACCTTTAGTGCCTTATAAAAATAATGCTAATCTCCAGTTTAGTGAACGCTTCCATCCATATTTAGATGCTGTCTGATTCACCAAGATAAATGACCATAGGTCTTTTTAACAGCTAATGGCTAAACACAATCCAAATGGAACTACAGCCAGATGGCACATGCGATTAGTGGAACATGGCTATCAGATCAGCCACAAACCTGAATAGGCTGACATAATGCATCTTGAACTAACTAAAAATTCCCAGGAAGTAAACATTTGAAATGAAAGAAACACAAGGAATCCTTTTTTCTTTACAAACTTAATAGCAATAGTCAATTGTTACCCTGTTGCAATATAGTCATAATGAAAAGGAACTCATCAAGTCTAAGTCATAGAAAAGGGAGGTGGAGAATCAAAATTGTCTTCCAAAATTGTTTTCAGTTACTGTTACTGGTTTAGGTCCAACAGAGACACTTTAGTCTGATATTTCTGTATTCTTTTCACTCTAAATTTTAGTCTTGGGCAGAATATTTAAAAACATTTCCTGAACTCTAACAAACATAAGTAATTAAGGATTTTTTTTTTTAGAACAAGTCTATTGTTATGTTATTTTAGCATACGGATAAGGGAGATGGTGCTATTTAAAGTCAGGACAAGATAACAAATATCAGAACTCCTAGATTCTGCACCTATCTACCTACCACTGATTTAATATCCATTTCTAAGGAATTTAAAACTCAGAGGAAAATGATTATTCACAAGTATTCACAAATGTCTTTGAGTTGGTTTTGATTTATGACCAACTTCCTAAAAAGTTGTTAATGAAACTCTGAGCCTTATGCAGTATGTTTAGTCAAGAGGTCTGGTGCGTTTTCTTCTATTTGTACACCTTTGCCCACCAGTTCAGTGCAACACATCAGTGATTTTGCCTAGCTTAATATTTTGGATTTCATACTGAAGCAAATAGGTTTAGAAATCAGCATTGCCTTAACAGGGAACAGCAAGAACACACCAGAAGATGATTAAGGGATGCAAGCTTGAGAAGTGGGCTCATGTGAACATCATGAGGTTCAACAAGGCCAAGTGCAAGGTCGTGCACCTGGGTCAGGGCAACCCTTGGTATCAATACAGGCTGGGGGATGAAGGGACTGAGATCAGCCCCGCGGACAAGGACTTGGGGTTACTGGTGGATGAAAAGCTGGATGTAAGCTGACAATTTATGCTTGCAGCCCAAAAAGTCAATTGTATCCTGGGCTACATCAAAAGAAGCATGGGCAGCAGGCTGAGGGAGGCAAGTTTCCCCTCTGCTCTGCTCTTGTGGGACCTGACCTGCAGTACTGCTTCCAGCTCTGGAGTCATCAGCACAGGAAAGGCATGGACCTGTTGGACCAGGTCCAGAGGAGGACGACAAAAATGATCAGAGGGATGGAACACCTCTCCTATGAAGAAAGGCTGAGAGAGTTGGGGTTGTTCAGCCTGGAGGAGAGAAGGCTTCAGGGAGACCTTATTGCAGCCTTTCAATACTTAAAGGCGGATTACAAGAAAGATGGGGACAGAATTTTTAGTAGGTCTTGTAGCAATAGGACAAGGGGTAACAGTTTTAAACTAAAAGAGGGTAGATTCAGCCTAGATATAAGGAAGACATTTTTTACAATGAGGGTGGTGAAATGCTGGAACATGTTGCCCGGAGAAGTGGTAGATGCCCCTTCTCTGGAAACATTCAAGGTCAGGTTGGATGGGACCCTGAGCAACCTGATCCAGTTGAAGATGTCCCTGCTCATTGCAGGGGGGGGTTGGACTAGATGACCTTTAAATGTCCCTTCCAACCCAAACTATCCTATGATTCTACATGGGGAAAGAGGCAGCAGGTACAGTGAGAGGAGAAGGAATAAAAGGGAAAAGCGATGAACTGTTACACAGTCAGTGGGTATATGACAATATGTCAGTAAAAGTATGAATCCTCCTATGTGTTTGATGAACATTTAAGTATTTATGATTAAAGGATGGGTTTAGAAACAGTATTATCAGAAAGCAAATCTGAAAGAGGACACAAATCCACTCAAATAAAAAATAGCCTCACTATAAATGAATAATTGGAGATTTTTTTTAAACTCATCACTCAGTTATGATCCTTAGCTAACCCTCCAAGAGATGTTGTTGTAAAGGTTAATTAATTAAAGTGCACAGAGATGATTATTTGAGAGCTGCTAGGTAAGTGCAAAGTACTGTTACTATAGGTTAATATTTTGCTCCTAGGGCACAGCCATGTTTGACACCAAGGTACATTACATACCGAGACAAACAGTTTCAAAGCTCAGGGCCTTATGCTGCTTTCACTGAAGTAAATGGGAATCTTCCTGTGGGTGTTAAAGACCTTTGAATCTGGCTCTGAGGATACAGCTGTATGGAATAAAGCTATCTCCTAGCTCTATTAGCATGTGCCTCTGGCTCAAGACAGCTAATCTGTCTTGCTTCTCAGGCAAGCTAATTAGGTCAGCAGATACACACATTGGGATCTATCCTGGGAATCTTCAGAGGAATGCCACTGCTCTGTATAGGACTAACCACAGAAAACACAGGGAATTTGGCAAAAACAACCAAGTTCAAAAGTGGCAAGTTCCCACAGACATTGTGGAAATTCACAGGCACTCAACATCACTGGCCATAGATCACCATTAGTGTGTGTTTTGCTCTAGATTTTAGCCACTTCCAGATGGCACTTTGTCTCTGCTATTAGTACTTCCATCATGTTACAATCAGATGCTTATTCATCGAACTTCAACAGTTTGCTAAGAGCTGTCTCATCTCCACACAAGCACCTTGATCCCAGTTTGACCCACTGCACATTTATCTGACAGGAGATATGATGCATAACCAAGCATATACCCAAGAAGTGTGAGACCAGTCTACTATAATTTCTTTCTCTCTGCTACCCTGTAACAGCTGCAGTTAGCAGAAACACCTATGCTATATTCCTCATTACACAGAACAGGATGAGGAGTCTACAGCTTTCTCTCTGAAGCTCATGAGACTCTAGAACTTGCTCCTTATAATCCAAAATAGCCCAGATTTGGGGCCTCTCCAGGGATGCAGCAAAAGACATTTGTTTGATTAGGGGGATTGAGATGTAAAGGGATGAAAAGCAATGGTTAATTTATTTGGAACTGACTTCAGTTCTGCTTAAGGTTTAATCTAATTTAATTGACCATATCATTAAAGATGTTATACTTTTAAAGACTTGGACAGCCACCGTTATTATTTTATATTTAAGCAAGTAAATAAGAAGTTCAGAGCCAGATCTGAAGTCAGAATTCAAAATTCAGGATTGCTGGGACTTGCTTCAGGACTATTTCACATATCATAAAAACATAATTGTAGAGTATAACTAGTGTAACAAGAATTTTCTCGTAACTACTGTAATAAGAATTATACACAAAGTAAAACCATAAAGCAGAATGTGTGAATAGTGAAAAAGTGGGTCCTGGTCACTGTGGCAAGGGTTGTTTTACCTGGTGCAGCACTGAGAAAGCCCATCTACAGAGTAAGATCCTGGAACAGGTTTTCCCAAAGCTTAGGGACCAATGTTCTCCATCCATTTCCTCTATAAATACTGGAAACAGGCAGCACTGAAATCCTGTTAAAAATGAACAGAAAGGAATTATCTATAAAAATCTTTCTTTAAGGAAGATTTGAAAATTAAAATATATATTTTTTTCTGTCCTTTTCCCTCAATTAAGAAAAAACATGAGGAGCTGTCTGATTTCTCAATTATCTTCCAGCAAAAATTGGACTGGTCCAGATAGATGAAAATGTAGAAGAAAAGTCAACAGCGTTTTCTCAGCTATTGTGTAGAACCACCTTATCAATTAGTAAGAATACCTGAACACTGATTTGGGAATACAGACATGGAACCATTCTTTTCCAGCAAACAAGGATGTAGAATACAGGTGATATACTGGTAAAAAAATAAAATGCAGACAACTTTCTTCAACTTGTCATCACATAGTATTTTAAAATGAACTTGTATACAAAACATTCTTGCAGGGGTAAAAAAAGAATATTATTGCTAACAATACAATTATGGAAAGATTATATACATCGAAATTCTCTTAAATAAGAACAGCTATGTTATTTCAATTTAGGCAAATAGTTGTTTAAAAGAAAATAATTCCTCTGTAACAGTTACAGGGGAACATTTATTTCCTTTTCTCTACATTTAAGTTTGTCCTACTAATAAGTCTTATTCCCACCTCCTCTCCTTCACTAAATCATGTTGAAAGTAAAAGAATGGATGTTTGCCTACTTATATTTATTCTTCCTCCCTACCTTCTTTCCAGCAGAGGAGCGGAAGAGATGCAGGAGTACAGAGGAACACAGATAGCACCATCCTCCTTTATTTTTGCAGAACAGAGGTTGCTCTTGCAAGTGCTACTCCTTGGTTTTACCTGAGGCCAGCCATAGCCAAAGGAAGCTGTGATCAGATGTCAAGCCCCTGAAAGTGTCATCTCATCTGCCTCCAAAGCTTCTCTGTGCAACACCACAAAAGCAGATACACAATGCTATTAAAGGCCAGTGTCCTGTCCTTCCCTCTAGTACCCAAGGAATGATGGTTTCCTTCCTCCTATCTTCACAGTAAGGCCAACTGTACACCCTGAGGGGTCTCCATACAAAATTCTGATTTTAGATGAAGAGAAAAATAAGCTCCCTTCTAGCCATGATATGTGATTAAAGCAAATCCACTGGAATAAATTTTTAAGGTCTTTTCAGCAGTACTGACATTCCTGGGGAATGTAAGAAAAGGAGTTACAACTGAGCCCTGTTCTTCAAGTCCAAATATTTAAATTTTTTCTAAAAGTCTAATCAATCAACTGATTGGGAAATAACTGATTAATGAGACAAAGGGATACAAAATGGTTTGAAAATGAAAATTCAGTTACTGAAAAAATCTACATTTTAATATTTTTTATTTTCTGTTTGGAAGTTATCTTTAAAAATATAATCAAAAGGTGGAATATGAATTGTTCTGATATATGCATGAATGAGAAGTCCTTCGGAAATCCCAGTCCATTAAAATCAGAGCTCCCTACCTGTTCACCATCACACCTCTGTAGGGGGTTGGAAATTCAGGAGAAACAAAAGACAGGAGTGAAGGTATTCATTCAAATGGAGGACATTCTAGATTTAAATTCTAACAGTGTGGAAATGTTTTATGGTTTTAATGTAGACACAACATTTTTTTGGTCTCATCTCTTTCATGTCTCCATTTCTGCCTCCTTTTAAACCTGTATGCTTATTCCTCTTTGAAGCTTCCATGACTTGTAAAAACAAGTGGATTTTTTTTTTCTGTAATATATCTATCTTCTAAAAGAAACAAATCGATACAACTGTATGGGCAAAGCATGCAAATTTGCATACACTGTTCCCCCCCC
>JANZLQ010000092.1:30994652-31039652 GCA_026212715.1 Elanus axillaris
ACGTGTTTTATAAACTATAGATGTGAAACAGAAGAAAGAAAATACAGGATATTTGTAACATATTAGTAACTTAAATTTAATAATACTTGAAGTATACATTAAACTTAAAATATGTCTTATATCTGTCAGAAAAGAAAGACTACGTAGATGGTTTATGGGCACAAAGTCTCCAGGGAGTGTCACAAATTCATTTGTTGTCCTTAATGAATTTTCCATTTGGATCTCTGATTTAACTGCAAGATGTCTAAAATCACATTCAGACGAGCAGGCAGAAGTGGAAAGTTCCCTACTGTGTCTGCATCTCAGCACCTTCTCATTCACTGTTTATTCTAGCAAATGTATTGCAATGTGCTGGGCTGAAGAAATAGACACCTAGTGCTGATGTTTCATACAGTCATATTCCAAAACTAGATACTGGAAGTCATTCACTTTCAGACAAAATTTTCTTATTTTCTTCATCTGTAAGCACTGGCAGTTTAGCCAGAGACCTGACTTTTTTTTGAAGATGAGTATTTCCAATTATTTTGACAGAGGTCCGTGTTCCTGGGAAACTAATATTTGGATTGTATTCCAAACTTTTTGGTTGTTACAGTGATAATAGTTATAACCACAGTACCAGGACTAGTAGTACGGTTAATTTCTTATATCAACTATTTCTGTGATCGGTTTTCAAAATCTTTTTGTGAATTTTCATAAAATTTTCCTTGCTTTCTTTTCCTTAAAATTTTCTTGAAACATTTTTTGCTGCAGTTTCAATACACACAACTATTATTTAAATTAATCATTTGCAAATTATGAATAATAACTGTTTGAAATATGCTTTAAATTAAAATATTTTTTTAGCTCACAGATGAACAAATTTCTTCTATTTTAGCATGTCAGACACTAGCTTTTTAAAAAAAAATCCATTTTATTTTAAATTCAGAATTCCTTTTTAATGTTTTTCATTTCAGCTGTTGATTTGTTCTGCATTTCTCTCCTGTGTCAACTTCAGCAGTTCACTTCTCCATTTTCTATCAAATTGTTGTCATATAATTCTAATTCTGTCACATGATGTCCATTGTATTCTTTCACTAGATGAGTACATATTGTTTCTGATTGGTTCAATGTAGTCACTTGAAGTCACACTTGAACTTCACCTCTTCTCATGACCGAGGGTTTGTCTGTTAGAAGCTCTGCCTGAAGCAATGCCCAAAAGACTGAATCTTTGGTGAAACAAAGAAAACAGCAGTGATTTCTTGAGAAGATTTCTCCAGCCTTACAAAGAGTCAGGCACTGTTTTTTCTTTATCATGCTAGACATGTGCAAGCTGATGGCTTTACTGTTTTGTCAGCAATTACCCATTTCATCTCATCCTCATGAAGCCTTCCCTCCCCCCCTCCAATCCTGATGTAAATAAAGGACACCACATAATAGATGTTGATTCTATCCTTAATGTTGAGCTGTAAATTCAAGCTCTGCCACTCCCACTGTGCTTGCAACCAGGCGGCTCACAGCACCAGCAGTGCTCTGGGGAGCCGCAGAGATATAGGGAAGGGAGAGGCGAGTCCTCCTTTTGCAGAGCTTGCCAAGCAGAGCAGCTCTCACACAAGTTTTGCGCTACAGCTCCTAGCAGACATTATCTTGACTGAGAACACACAGATCTTCTGGAGTAGATCCTGGGCAGAGCACAAGGTCTGGACGGCTGCAGTTGATAAAACAATGAAAAGAGAAGGCTCATGCTGGACTTCATCCAGCTCCTCCTGCCCTTCTTGAGCCTTGATATAAGCAGGTACTGATTAGAAACCATGAGCATTCTCAGTCTGTCCTTGACTATTTCAGTTCTGGAAGGTGCTCATATGTTAGATGCTGACTATCAGAAACAAGGCAGCACTACAAAGCCCATATCCAAGCATGACGAAGACAAAGAAATTGTCCTGAGCTCCCAGTGCTCCTATTGTGTCAGTAACTAAGGCCTTTTGCCCACTAAGGACAACCAAGCAACTTGCTGGGTTTAGAATCACTTCACATTCATTGATAGGCAGGTACCATGGACCTCTTGACAGTCTGATCAAGCCAGGTATCTGTGGAAAGATAGCCACACCTAACTATCTATCTGTCTCTATACATCTATGTATTACATCTATTCTACGTGCCGGTTCATGAAAAGCTGTATTATACTATACTGTAAGGTTTTGCTTTAAGGTTGTCCCTGCCTCTCTGATTCTGAGCTTTGTTTGAAGCAGGTTTGCTGTAAAGTTGTTCCCCTTTTGTTTTATTATGCCAAATTTGCTACTATTCTGGCAGCCCTGTGTCAAAAGAATCCAAAAGAAATTTAGCCATGTCTTAATTTGAGACAGATCAAATTGGAAAGTAATGTAGGCAACAGAATTTTAGTTTTGTCAGTCATCTTTGTGTAGAAGCTCTACTTCCTTTAAGACTTTGTTTATTGTGGCATTAATTTGTCTATAAAATAGGGATGATTACATTTCCTTCCTTGATAAAATAATCTACAGTATATGGATTGATAGGGTATGTAAGAGTTATGCATTTTTAATAATGGAGAGACCTGCAAAAATTTCAAACTTCTTAAGAATTAATGTATCAGTAATAATATAAACTGTTAGGGCCTAAAGCTGAAACCAGTTATGGGTGTTTTTAATGTATTATTTTCGAAGTTCAATACAAAGTGTCACAAGGCATTAGATGTTTCTTGTTTGCAGTCAAGGAAAATACTCAGAAACATTAGAAAATTTAAGAAAAAATTTAAATCAAATTAAAACACCACTCATTCTGAAAGAAAAGTTCCTATTACATAATTCTCTTGCAAAGCAGATTATGGGTCAACTCATAGTTAATTTTGTTTGTACAAGGGTACATGTCCTCAGCTTGACAGAAAGAATAAATTAAAGACTCAGTTCATGAAAGTGTTAGAGCGAGATTATATCTGAACAACAAAGATATTTTTAAAGCAATAAAATATTAAACAGATGCCAGTGTTTTAGATACATAAATGGCCTGATATGGAAGACAGTCAGGTAAAAGATTTGAGCTGTGAATGTTTGCAACAAAATGTGAAGTCATATAAATCTCACTTGGATTACATTGCATTAGAAACTCAAAACGCAGAACAGGCCTATTGAAAGAGCAGTTAAAATTCACAAATCTTTTCAGAAACTCAAGGCTGGATTGATGTAGGCTGATCTATTAATTTGATTTCAAATTATGGAAAATTCCAATTTTTGAGAGGTTTATGGTTTAAAGAAAAACCTAAGTTAATCTCAAAAATTTTCAGCAACTGTTTTTTAAACCGATTTACATCCCAAACTCAGGTTGAAGTGTTGTAAATTCTATCTAAGGAAATCTGATAAAATAAAACTAACACATTTTGCATATTTCTGGAGTAATTTCCATGCCAAATTGTATCTAGTTATTAGATACATCAAATACATACAGAAAGCAACAACTGTAGCAATCCCTGGGCCAAAACTCAGATGTTCATAATCAGGAGTTGCAGAGGTATTAAAAAGAAAGCACATCACAGCTCCTTTGCCTCTGATTTTAGGGAGACACTTACTTGCTGGGGAAACGGATACGGTCAGCAGGCACATGTTCACAACTGGCTGTACTGAGTAACAAACGTAGCTCCCCCCAAAGAACTTCCAAATGACTTCATGACCAAGCAAATTTGCTGAGGACCTCAGAGGAGGCTGGCCTCCTCACACCATGCCTCTGTGGGCTAAGAGAGGGACCAGAAAAAAAAAAAAGGCATCTGATAAATAGTGGAGAAAACAAAGGACTGTTCAGTGCAGGCTGTTTGTCTGCACAATGCCAAAAGCTTCACACAACAGTTGACATCCATCAGCTAGAGTACTCCAAGGTGCTACACACTCACATATCTACTTAAGGATCACAGCATAACCTTTTTTTTCTGGGTGGGCCCCCAAATAGCTTGTCACAGAATGTTTTTTGCCTGTTTCAAAGTTATTGGGTTCCTTTCCTTTTGAAAGCTGCACTAATAACCCCCCCCCCTTCCCCCAAGGATTTCTTCATCCCTTGAATCTGTGAATGGAGTAATATGGGATCTCTGTGGATAGAGATTTCTGAAAAAGAAAAAGGTCTGCTTAGGATGCTATGACTCCTTATCAAGTATGCAGCAGAAATTATTTTAGAGGACTGTTTAATTCTGCACTTAGGTGTTTCTCATTATCAGGCTCTCTAGTGCATGGATTAGTAGCAATTCTACTGTTCCAGAGCTTTTGTCATTAACAACATCCCACCTACAGCAACCCCTGTTAGTCAATAATAACAGCTTGTTTAAAAATAGCAGCATCAACTTGTTTGCACTGTTATTATCCGTGAATGGCTTATTTCCCCACAAGACTCTGGGATGGTGCACAACCTGCTTTCTCTTGGCCTTCTCTTACTTCCTGGCTTTTTCAAAGCATGTCTTAAGATCAGGAGGACGGACAGACATATCTTTAGCAAATACTAGTAATGTAATTGCAGCGCTGTTATAGTCCTCACTAGTAAAATATAGCAGTCAGAAGGAGCTGTATATTCATTAGTCAATAAAGTATTCCCACACATTTTATTGAATTGTAACCCTATTTTTCCTTGATGAAGATGTTGTGTAGCTTTCATCTTCATATAAATCTGAGTGATTAATTTAGTATTCAGAGTTGGAATAAGAAGAGGAAATTCAGGCCAAATTCCAATCCAGCCTTTCAGCATCATCTCCTCCCTTCTCACTTCAGACTCAGGCTCAGATATTCAATTTTATTACAGCATAGTTTTACAAACAAATAGTGATATGAACAGTGGATTTCTTAGGGCTGCATCTTCCCTACATGTCACTAATTCATTGTCTTTATCCTGCAATCTGACAACTACTACATTCAGGTAGATGCTCTTGTTTGTGAATACAGAAGGTGATTCAAAAGGCATTGCTACGCAGCATAAAGACAATTTATTATGCCAACGTACTGTATCTTACTCTGTAGATTAACATAAATAATTATTGTAATACTGCACTGCACTGGAATATGCTTAAAGCTAATTGAATACAAAATGAATATACTTTTTATATTTCCTCATGAATTACAGTTAAGCTTTCTGTTTTGTGACAGAAACCTAGAATTAAAGCACAAGAAACAATTAATGTTATAATTATGTGTTCCTAAACTTATATTCAAAAGCATTGGCAAATTATTGTCAGAATATTTGCATACAAGCTGAACAATTAAGTTGTCAGCTGATTCTATTTCTTTTTTTTTTTTTTTTGTAACTGGTTAATTTTTTTAATCCATTTTGTTATCAGAGCGAGTCAGAACTTTCAACACTACTTCATTGCTTAATTTAAAGTAGCATCAGTGGAGATACATTAGCTAAAGGAAGAAGAGAAATACATTGATATTTTTAGTCTATTTCTCTTACTCTTGGGGTACCTGACAGTTCTGGAAAGTGAATTAATAGCATACATGGTAAAAGAATGGTAGACTTACTGTCAACTGAGAGCTGCAGCAAAACCTTGATTCAGTTACACTAGAGGTAGTATTTTGATCACACTGTTCTGCTGTATTTTTTTCCTAGCACAGCAAACTAATAACTCTTGGTTTATTATAAATATCATTAAAAGTTTTCTTTTTTAAATACAGGAAAACATTTGACCTAAAAGGGTAAATACTTTGATTCTCATAAATAGAGGGTGAATTTCCCAGTGTTAGAAAAAATTAATAGTACAGTTCATTTCACAAGAAGAACCTTCTGAAAACAGTATCCTGATTTCCTGCAGACACTGAGTGTCAAATTGAGATATGTCACACATGAAAATTCAAGCCCATTTCTCACTTAGTTTACTTCTGTTCTGGCCCTGACTTTAGCAGATTTGATGTTTGCAAGGGGGAAAAAAATTATCATAATTTAATTTGTGGAATCCATTGACAAAAACATCTTTTTTTCTTTCTGCCTTTTTTTTTTTACCTTGAATTAAGCAATCGGATCTTTGAAAAAGCTATATTTAGATTTTTTTTTAATTGACCCATTATTTTGCTTGCTTTCACTGCCAGAACCCCCTACTGCAAACAAGGATAAGGATGCTACCTGGACTTCATTTGATGAATAGTTTTAATTAAAATATTCTGTACCATAAGTATTTTAATGTTACAGACAAACCAAAGGTATGCAGTAATAAATTAAATTATACATTTAAATTAATCTATAAATATGCTATAAAATTGACAGGATATTTTTAAGATAGGGAATGAGACATGGATTGCTAATTATGACAATTAAATATCATGAGTAAAAATAAATGACAATCAATATCCTAGAACCATTTTGTAAAAAGAAAAAAAGGGAGGAAATATAATATCATTTAGATGTCTATAAAAGTGAAAAATTATTAGCAAGTTAGAGTTCTGATTCTTCTATTGTAATAAAATGATAAGCAGTAGAATATTATACTTTTCATCACTGCTAGCCATAAATACTGTACATATACTGTACTGGCACAATCCATTATGGGATTCTTCTATTTGGGTCTATTATGTTCAGGATAATAACATGTTTAATTTTTACTAATAAAATTTCCAGGGTTTCTGCTCACTCAGAGTCTGATCTAGAAGCTAGTGAGGTTATTGAAAGCTTTTTCTTTTCATTTAATGAATTTTGGATTAGTCTCTACTTCAAAAAAAAAACCACAAACCACAACAGGAACAGCAACAAATAAATGCAAGTTGTAGCAGTGTAGTAGTTACGTACACACGGTCAGGGCCCCAGCCCCATGGACTATTTTTCTGTATGAAAAAACACCTGGGGGTTTCATCCTATTAGGGGGATATCTGGACCAAGCATTAGCTCATATGTCACAGGACACCCACCTGAAATTCTTTTAATAACTTCTTCACGTCATAAAAACATTAAGGCCAGCCAAAAACCATATCATTGCTTTGTCTGCAATGCTGTGGTAGGGGTTAGTATACGTGTAAATTGGGTGGAAACCCATTAAATTACTGTCTCAAAATTGTTTGTTTTAATAGTATTAATGTCATGGCAAATATATGAATTTACAGTCCATCTTCTTCATGACCATTTATCAAAATGGTAAAGGCAAAAAAAAGTGAAGATTGGACTTTCTCTACATCATGGAGATTTGGGCTAACATTCATTATTGTATTCATATTAAAAGCCTACTCCATGTCTTTCAATCACATATTTTCCTTCTAATTAAGGCATATTCACTTTTTTGCTAATTAGCTATTCTTTGTTGCACAATGTTTGCTCTAATCTTTTGGAATCTCTCTCAATATCCAGTCATTGCCTTCATTACTGGCTCCCCTAGAATCCAACCAAAGCATGTTATTTTTTCTGCTAATTATATCCTCATTTACAGATTGTTGCCTTCTCTGATTGGCTCTTTAAACCAGTTGCTATGACTTCATTAGCAATGTCTTCTGACCCTGTTATTTCTTGTGACAGGATTTGCTCCACTTGTCCTGTAGCACTGTATCCCAGGGTCACTCCTCTCCCAGACTGGAATAGTGTCAAACACGAAAGGTTTAGGGCAGACAAAATCACTGCTGAAGTTGCTAATTACCACATGCAGCAATGGTACAAATTAATGCTTCTAGCAGTTTAGAAAAAAATGAGTGTTTTAAAGGTGTCATTAACAGGTTAGTTTCATTTATAAATGTGCTTGACAAAAAAAAAATAATCATGTAGTATGTTTTTGCTTTTACAATCTCTCCATCAAATAAGTGGTTTTAAATCATGTGGGATTTCTTATCATGCTATATGGCAATAAAATTACTGTATAAAGAACGATTTTAAAATCCCTACTGATTTTAGAAGGCAAGTTTCTAAACAGATTTTCCTATTTTAACTTCAATTTCAGAACCTCAGAGTGTATTACGATTTGATTTCTAACCTGTCCTATAGAAAGAGTGGTCTCCCTTAAAACAACAAGAATTAAATTTCCAGGCTTTTTTTCAAAAATATTTTAAGTGATTATACAAGAACAGCATATTAAGGGAAAATTAAAATATATGAAACTGCAGTGAAGTAATAATACCGTGTTTATATTAAACTAGAGAATGGTATGAGATTACAATTTTCATGGGGTGCAAACTGCATATTGTGCTAATTGTGTTCCCCACTTTTAGTCTTTTGCAAATCTGAATAATCCATTACCAGATCCAGAGATTCAAGTATATAGCAGAGTTTAACACAAGTTAGTTAATATGAAAAACGCTGTATCTAGTTGTTTGCAAAATTACTTTTGTTGATTAAAAGGCTCTTCAGAACTTCCGGCTTGTGAAAGGGTTTTAAATTGTCTAATGCTGATTGTGATTGCTATGCAGAAAAAAGGCAATGCGAAGCAAACCATTATATCACTGAATCTTTGTTAAGCAGGCCTTGAAAGTGCTTGACAGCATAATTAATCTTGTGATATGAACAAAGAAACCAACTCAATAGTATTGAAGATGCTTATTAAAAATACTAAATACCTTTTTCCACTTAAAAACCTTTTTAAATACTATGGAAAGTGCCATTACCTTTTTTGTTTTTGCAGTATTTTAGCCTCAGATTGATACAAGGCACACATAGCATGAGGAAAAGAATAAACTGGATGACAATAAAAATTAGTTTGAAAAACAATGCTCCCTGATTTGGGGTGTCAGCTAAGCAACCTCCAAGCATTATAAAAGGCCCCTGCACACACATGCACACACACACACAGTGTCCATTGCCGTTAGCTTCAAAAGTTATTTAAAATAATGACTGGTTGTCAGTCATACTACATTTTCAAAGTAAATCATAATAAAATCATTTGTATTTAAATGGATAACATCAATTTTAATTGTTGTTTCTGCCTTATATGGTGACTATATCATATGATGCCATACCAGGGGAAATCACATACCCAGGATTCCCTGAGACTGGGATGCATTTGTGGTGCAAGCTATTCCCAAATATACTGAGAGAATCTATAGCAAGATATGGGTAGTACGCTGTGACAGTGTCTGGAAGCAACTGTATCCACAGTGTGTAATGTATATGTTTGCAGCATGCAGAGACAGAGTGAACCAAGCTTTGCAAAGGGAAGCTACTGACTTTCAGCAGAATGTACAGTTTCCTTTGAAAATAATTAAAAAATGGCAATCATGGAAACTAATGTTTAGAACACCACAGTTTTGATGCCCCTCAGTTTATTAAGAACTTGATACTGTAGCAAAAGTTGACATTATCTAGTTAAGGCCAATCTATCTGTTTAATTCTGGAAAGCATAATTATTCAACTAGGACTTGATCCTGCAAGACAAACATTTAAAACTAGAAAAAAAGCAGGCACTGTGCCAGTTATAGCCCAGCAAACCTGATCCTTTTTAAGGCAGAAGGTCAAAGTAAGCTAAATGACTGGCCCCACAGGCTAGCTGACTGGAGGTTGTTCCTTGCATATACCATGAGCCAGCTAAGGAGTCAGCCAGGGAGTATTGCAGTTTTATGGGAGATGGCATCTCTGGTTGTGGTCTCCATGACCTCTTGACTCTTGAAACACATTGTTCTTGTTTTCTATTAAGGTCAACTGTTCTGTATATCCGAATAAAAGACTGCAGAGTGGGGCAGAAGAAATATAATGAAATAACCAAAGCAGCAGCTCTGAACTTTCTTTCAAGTATATCATTTTAAGCACCGTATGTTGGCTATGCCTGCTCTTTATCCTGCCAATCTAATTTTTCTTTCCTGAATCTTGAGCACTGAAAGAGCTTTCTCCTAGCTGCTAAGTTTCATTGTGCTATGAAAAGAACCATACTGCATGGCTTTGTATTATGCAGAAGCTTCCACACATAGACAAATACTCAGCACTAACACTATTTTAGACAGTAGAGTCTTTGGAGAGGACATTGTCTTATGTTACATTGAAATTACATGTAGCACAGTACAAGCCCTGCTTTTGATCAAGGGCTGCAGATGTTAGTTTAAACACAACCTACCTGCCTTGGCAGTCAGCAATCAGCAAAGCTTAGTGCATCAAGCCCACGAGCAAGAGAATGTCGAACCACAGCCTTCTTTTAAACATTCCAGATGTTTGCAGCTGCCATCGTCCATGAAAATGCAAAACCTATTGATTAAAATATATGTTGAATTTTGGGGTAAGTACACCTTACTTTGTCTTATCTTAAAGTTTTTTAATGTTCTCCAAAGACATTAAAAGCATGCTGTGTTTCATTTTAATAACAGTGAATCAACTCTGGGGTTGATTGTCCTTGCTCAGGCAAGGCTTCCTGTGACATATGGCAATCTTGCCTGAGCACAGACAGTGTAGGAGGCTCTGATGGCAATCGTTACTGCAATTAGCAAACCACACTACCATATTCATGTTTTACTTTATAGTTCCGATTCTAAACACTGGACCTTTTCTTGAATCCTCTATGTACAGAACTCCCATTAATTAAAATCAAACAGCAAGAAATATATAAAAAATCAATGGCAGAATATGACTCATGTTATTTAATTAATGGGTAATTCCTCATACCAATATGCTGATAAAGCTTGAACTTAACCTTTAGGATTAAAAATTCACTATGTGAGAAAATTTGCTTTTTCCTAATCACATTTCTCCCCAACAGATTTTAAAAACACACGTAAAATCTGTTGGCAAAGTGTTTAAGTACATACAATCCCTACAACTGGAAGTAAGCTCCTAGTGCTATCCATACCAACTTAGATAATGGCACAAACGAAAAATACCTAATGGTACACGCATCGGTGTTAGAATATACAAAATACTATTTTCACTGTAATTCCTTCAGGTGATGACTACAACAGCCCAACAGCTATATCTTTCTCCTCTCTCTGTCTTTCCTCAGTCATTCATCTAAAATTACCACGCAGGTATCATTTGGTGAGCAATGTTAAATGTAGAACCACATGAAGACAAAGTCTGTATTTCATAATAACTCAGCAATATGGATTTTGGCCTTAAGGGTACATTCATTCAAACAAGAGAATAGCAGTAGGAAAGCCCATGAGCAAAATCTTGCAACCTTACAAAAGGAGATGTTCATTCAGGGGTGAACACTTTATTTCAAGTTTAATAAATTTCATTTTCAAAGAATTGCCAACTCACACAAATTTGTCACTAATCTTCAAATCGGAGATCCTTTTTTTTTTTTTTTTCTGCTCACAATGCTAGGAGAAGGCACTCGGTTCCTCGCTATCATTTAAAGTGGTTTGTTTTCAGCTACTGCAGTTTTTTTTCAATTTAGAGAGTTGCTTCCTCCCTGCTCTTGCTGGGAGCTGTAAAAAGTGTTGCATCTGTATTGTCCTAACATACTAAAGGACAAAATCCTTCAGCAGTCCATATTGTTTATCCATAGAGGTCTGAAGCATCAGAAATGCTGGAAGGATCATCCTCAGGACAGCTAGGAATACTTACATGCTGTCTGAAAGACTCTGCCTGGTGAGCCCCGTGTCCAAGATCATCCTGGGCTTACAAGACAGCAAGGTTTGGTCCATAACATTTCCTGATGATGCACCACTATGGCCCACTGCATGTCATTTCCTTTTACTTCAAAACACATTTATAACATGGCAGGGTGTTGAGGCGTCTGGTTTTGGCTAGTGACCTAAGACACCAAACCAGGCATTCTAGCAACTCGCTTACTGAGGGAGAACAAGGGGGACCTCTGAAATGCAGAAAGTTGTATGCATTTCTTCCACTGCCATGCATACATGCAGATTTGCGGGGAGGGAGTAGTCATATCAACTGAAAGCTAAGGACAGCAATCCAACATCACACTGGACCCCACTAGACCCTTTCTTAGTTTCCTAGCAGTGAAACCACCCAATTTTATAGAGCTTCCTAAGCCTGAATGGCAGCTACAACTGTAGAGTGTCTTCTGGATCCCATCTAAATCCTACTATCTCTGCTGCTCCATCTGGCATGGCAAAAACTCTTACCATGCCTACCTGCATGACTCCTGGCAAAGATGCTCTCTTTAGCCTCACCTAAGATGTAGGAAAAGACCACATCAATGAGGGATAAGACATACCAGTTGCACAGAAGGATAGAGGGACTGTGATAAGACATTCTTGAAAAGGAGACCAGACATTCATTTGTGCCCTCCACCTTACCCCACAGGCCTTGACTTGGGATTTATTCACAAAGCCAGGCCTCAGCACCGCTTTAGCTACTCAGGCAATTGTGGTTGTCACAGGGAACTGTCAAGCAACTGCCAAAGCAGAACATGCCCTCCAGCTAAGCAAGGAATAACAACCTTACTGTATTTTCTCTGCAGGGTCTGTGCAGCCCAAGCACTGGGAATCCACAGAAGGCATGAATGAATGCTCAGGACTGCCTTGCTACCCCAAAGAAGTCCCAAAATAATTTCAACTATACTTGGATAAGCAGTTTGCCAGAAAGAGGCAAACAAGGGGAAGATGTTGCCAAGAGGAGCATCTGACCTTGCTCATCTGCCATTTTTAGGAATACGAGGAGACAAAGGACCTGCGGCAACACATGTTTCCAGACAAGAGCAAGGTTTCCAGAGAGCAAACTCTCCATCAGGTCACTAAGAGGTACCTGCTCCCGTCTTGTGGCTGTACACACCTGATGCAATCTGCTGAACACACAGGAAAGAGTCATTCATTCTCACCTTTTAACCTGCTTTTTTAATATCAGCATCCCCAGAACTGGAGAGTCATGGCAGATAAACAGCCCTGTTGTGAACAGCAGGTATCCCTGGCTAGGCAGAGGAGCTGCTGGATGCTAGGCCTGGAAAAGCTGCCACAGATAACAACTGAGGGCCAAAAGACTTTGTTTTCATTTCTCCTTGAATTTGCCTATCGTAGGGAAAGATGCAGTCCATTTTCTTTTGCAGATATTACCACTGCATTCTTTTTAAGGATCTCTTGGATGGACAACAGAGGTAGGATTCTTCATCCTGATATGAGGCATGGAGGGGAACAAGGGCCCCCAATTTTGTCTACATATTTTCCACAGATACGGGCTGATGCTAGAGGACTACCCTCTGTTTCTTGGGTACTTTGAAACAGAACATGACCAAAAGGGTCTGTGTTTCTATTCCTTGTCTCAAAGTATTTTGCACCAAATAGTACTCACAAGAGGGTCAATGGATATATTAGATCTGAAACAGATGTGAAGCATTCCAGATGTCCCCATCTAGTCAGGGGGGCTGTCTATGACAAGCCTGTGCCCAGTCTGAGCTGGCTGCTACAAACAAAGGGGACTGTATGAAAATAGAATCTAGCTGTGCGTTTTTACTACTGTATGCTGACTCCAGTAATCTGGGCTCTCTTCATGTATTTTGACTACATTTTAACTAATATGTGCTGGGATGTATGTAAATCTTTCCTGCTGCTTGTTGGTTGCTTTGTTGGTTTTTTTTTTAATTCTCCTAATGGGGCAGGCAGTCCTTGGAATGCCATTAAATGCAGGAGTACATAGTCATCAGCACATTCTCACTGCAAGGCCAATGCAGTTTGTTTATACTCAACAATAAGAAGTTTTTACACTCAGGCTAAGTATTTCCATGTTTTACACCACTTTTCTCAAAGTCCTTAGCTTCATCATTCCCTTTCTTTCTGAAAGCTGAAGAGCAAGGACACCTAACCATTCTCTGTTCCTGGCAAGAGGAACATCAATGTATCTCAGTGCCAGCCAGTAGTTTTTCGTAAAAGAAAGAACGCTTTTCAATTGCAGTCCTCTTACATAGTGGAAATCAGGAGAGGCAACCAGTGAGAGCAACTGCACAATCAGAGGACTCGCAGGATGAGGGAAGAAAAGAAAGCATCAGTAAATCTTCTTCTGGTCAAGCCTTGACATTTGTCAAGTATGCAGAGAAATAGTGTACCTCAGCCTATGCTTCATGGTTACCCTTCTAGGAGTAAAAGCTGCAGCTGTAGCACAACAAGCAGAGGAAGCTTGGATCAGAATGGCCAGGCAGAATATAAATTCATGTTGTATGACTGAGTCTTGCAAAAGTAGCACTTTTTCAGTACTGGCGTATTCCACCCTGTATGACCTAGGTAGTGCCTATTAGGGTAATGCTGGTTAGAAACTGTTTACAGGAAAAGAGATTGGCAGCAAAGATGGGGATAAATTTTGTAAAAAAAAAAACAAACAAAAAAAACCCAAAAAACGAGGCTAAAAAGGCTAAGGAAAGAGGAATTTAGTATTTTATGGCTGTTTAAAACAGAAGAGGGTGTTTGTGGCCATAGAGCTGGAGGATCAGGAATGCCAGTCAGGAATGGGAACTTCTGAACACAAAAAAGGATGGAAAATCGTATATGGGAAATACAGACAATTAAGAACAAAACCATAGATATAGGTGGAAATTTAGTAGAGTGTTGTAAGAGAAACAGAGGCAAAGCAAGAAGCAAGAAATTAGTAATTCTGAAGCTGAAAACTGGGTGAAATTACAGCCTATGTTAACTGCCCAACCTTCCCTTTCTCCCTAATCACTTTTGGATTCATTGCCCTATGCGACACAGGATATTTAGAGGTAATTATATCCCTACAGATTTCATGAAAATTAGCAGTATGGTGAAAGACTTATATAGCATCTCTACTACATGTAGAAAAGACAGATACAATGCTACCTTCCATTTAGCAGAAGATAGCCAGCCAGTCAACACATGTGTAGCTCCTGTCTACAGCATTGCTATCTCTTGCCCAGCCATGGTGTGGCTAGCAGAGAAGATAAAGGATGCATGTCTGGGAGGCCAGATTTCATTTGTTCTGTTGCCCATGAAAACATTGTGATGTTCTGTTTAAATCTGAAGACTTTTAAGTAAATTATAAGTTGAGAGCTCTACTTCACATGCAAACAATAATGAGGTAGAGCTCTTTTGTTTACCCACTAGAATTCTAATTATTCTAACGATATGCTATTTATTTTACTATGTAGACTAGAGATTATTAAAAGGAATTGAGTCTTTATTAAGATGAGAACATAGTCTTGATGATTTACATGCTTCCAAAGTTTGACAGAGTACAAATTTACTGGTTTCCATGAAAGTTCAATGTAACAGTTTTAGAATTCAAGATGATAGCATGAGGTCTTACTTAGAAATTAATTGATTGTTCAATTAATTACACAACCTGAAAAAAAGTCAAACTCCTCAACATTCATAACATTCTCCCTATGCAATAAGCAAAGTCTCACTAGCATCTAAAAATTACTTATAAAACCAAATCTAAGCAATCTTAAAGAAGCAGTTTTACATAAGAAAAAGCTAAGATAAAAAGCCCATGATTAACAGTACAAAAAACATGTAGAAAGATAGGAGACACATTTTTGCTGCTCAAAATATAGTATAAGCCATTTCTAGTGACAATGTATGTAGATTTTGCATATTATCAGTCAAAGGAATTAAGAGATTTTTCAAGATCACTACTATGTACAGAATTATATTTACATTGGAATATATTTAAGACACTGTTCTAACAATACCTTGAAATTTTCACTAAAAGATCTGCTAGTACATTTTGTCCACACCCAGATAACCATAGGTAAAGTAGGATCTGAAATCAAGTTGAGAAATTCTCAAGCATTGTCTCTTGATATTTAGTAACACAGTCAATAAAGCAGACAGACAACCCTGCAGAGGGGCAAGAAACCCAGACTTAACTGTGATGTGCTATCTCATGCATAGACATACTGTGTTCTGACTTACTGTAAGTAAAATGAACAGTATGGAATATGCATTGCAGATGGATCACTTGCTGAGCAAAGCTTCTTGGCATTCACATACATAGGTAGGAGCCATTCACCATGGTTCATATGTAAAAGAGGAAATTAAGGAAAAAAATATTTTGTACATCCATAATGCAAATTCAGACATCATCTAGATTTTCTGGGCAGCTCAGTTTTTAATAATGTAAATTAGGAAGGCAAACACTGATTACAAATTTAGAAGATATTTATCCAAATTCATGGATATTTTAAAAGGAAGGGCTCATCAGAAATCAGTATTACAACACAGAGGCCCCCCGCTTGAAGCTCTAGCTGGCTGGTGAACAATTCAAGAGAAAACAAGAAGTTTACATCAGAGCTACCCATAGATCTCAGCTGTTAACAGAAGAGATGATCTTCCCAGGTAACTGTCTGTGCTCTCTCATTTAAAATACATCTCCACTGGTAGAGCAACAGATTGAGTTTGATGGATATTCTTGTTGCATTCTGAGGTGTGAAGAAAAGGCCTGAACTGTGCATATGCTATAGAAGACAGTTTTCGCTATTACTTCTGGTGGCTCATTGTAGCTGTTACTGCTTTGTTCATAACCCTTGCACTCCATGATGTCTCTTGAAAATACAGCCTTTATTTCACTGGTTGCCTTCAATTAAAGTGGCATTTCTGCTCTGGAGTATAATCTGTAAAATGACATTTGACTCAGTTTTTCTGTGACTCCCAATTGACTGTGTTCATTTTACGTATGTAAATGTGCATGCCAGCTATGCAGGCAGAACCTGCTAGTCAAGCTGGTTCTTTTCTTCATCCTGTCACTATGGCTATGTCCTTAACTAATTCCTGGGTTGCTTCAATGTAACTGCTTATACACAGTTGTGCAGAAGATGCAAATAATGGATATAATCCATCTTGCCCTACCTTAGTAGTTTTGTACCTGCACTTAAACAAGAATATAAATTAGTTAAAAAAAGATTTATTTATTTTTTTATAAAACAAGCAGTTAGTTATGTATGTACACATACATCTAGAGGAAGGGTCTGCTAAAGCAGTATTTGTATGACAGGTTTTAAAAACTTATATTTCACTTTAAAGTCAGGAATAATCATGTAGTCCATGAGAAGGCTTTCCTGACTGCGAGACAGGGATTTTTTTCACTGGTCTTTTTGGGGGTTTGGGGATTATTTTTTTTTAAACTTGACCTTTATAAATAGTTAAAAGACAGCAATGCTCCCTCATACTGCATATAGGAGTGACTGTCAGCACCCTTCCATATAAGGGATCTGAAAGCAACTTAAAGTGGAGAGGATGAATAAAAAATTGACACAGCAACATCTGTACCAAAGGCAGATTTGATCTTACGTCCTCTAGAACATCTTCCTTTTCTTTTCATTTTGAGTTTTTCCCTGAGCAAATAGCATTTCTGAAGAAAATCCTATCTAACCAGGACTGATGCTTATCCTCACATTAATCAGTTGTCAAGAGATCATCCCACTTGGATGGCATGATAAATACATCTTAGAATGAACAAAATCCAGTAGGAGTTGGAAAGGACAGCTTGTACATTTCTGATGTGCTTTCCAACACAAGCATAGAGACTCTTTACAGAACTGTTCAAGACACGCAGTGTTAGAATTCCTCAAAACCTAAATATACTGACTTTATTTTTTTAGAACAAACAGGGGGGGTTAGAGCTGGTTTAAGGGTATGATGATCTTGAGAGAATTGAAATAGTAAGTCTAATTTAACTTTCTATTCATACCTTCATAAAAGACATTATGTAGGAATGAAGAATATTTATTCCATTGAATAGGTATTCATGGCAGAAATAATTAAAAAACAAGTCTGAAATATATGGGAGGCACAGTATATATTACAGATATCTAGTACTCTGTGATACAAATTTTTTATTTTTCTCAGATACACATAATTTAAATTTAAAGTTTTAAGAATAAAGTATTCAGTCCTCCAGTCTTTCTAAAGTCCCATCACCATACAGCTTTTAGGGAAATTGGTGAGATGTGCATTTTCTAAGTCAGAATCCAGACTTGGTTATTTTGGCATCCATGTACTCCATGCCAACTGGTACTAAATCTCTTTAGCCTCATAGATCAGTAATTTTTCCCTGTTTCTTACATATGCATTTTTATGTCTCTTCTCCTACAATTTCCTTTAGAGGTGAGCAAGACAAAACTGGCTGCCTGGAATATTGCTCAATGTATATTGAGATTACAATCATTCAGTTAAGCACAGGTCTATATATCTACCATACGACACTTTTCCGGATGTTCTTGTATTACTTTCCCATATAGCAATTAAAGCAGCTTTGGAAATAGCTTGTTACATATTTATCTTAAACATTCTACATTCTAATAGAGGTCACCTGCAGCCATGAATTTTATGCCCACTGTATGAAATGGTAATATCAGTCCATATATGCTGGCTAAAACACTCTTACTCAAAGTCTGAACAGATGGCTGATTCACTGTGTACATAGACTCTTCATGGCCAACATTTTAAGCATAGTGACTTGCCACTAATAAGACACTGGCACTGTTTTAGAAGAACATGATGTTCTTTCATATTTCAAAACAACATTTCCACTCTGAAAAATACCAGTAAACAGTTTCTGAGATGTCCAAAAAGAGTATCAGCTGATCCAGTGGATTCAGCAACAACAGTATAGGATATTTTTTCTTGTCATTCACATAAGGATTTTAATTATACTGTTTTGTCTTTTCAATTGCAGATAGCATTCCCTAACAAACTACTGTTATAGTATTGACAACCCAGGTGTTCAGCTTTATTCTTTTGCTCTGAGCAAGCAAATGACTTCATATTTATATTCTGAACTAACGTTTCAAGAAGCTATGAATGGGTTGATGCCGTTGTAGATATGCTACCAACGCCTGGCACTTCACTTGGGAATGTAATACTAACCAAAACCAGCAGTTGCCATTATTTTTCTTAGCTGATTTAAGAACTAGGTACCAAGGATTTTTAAAAATATCAACTACTATTATTTTGCCATGTTAGATAGTATTTTAGAGCAGGATTCATCTGCCCAAATATAGATGAAGCTATCTGCACCTGAGCTACTTGTGAGGGCTCCCTTTATAGTCAGTGGAGAGAAACAGGCACTTTTAGAGTGCAATTGATCTTCTCTTAAGATTGACAGCTACACTGTAGACATCTAAAGTTGGATGAGATTAATAGTGTCCCCAACATTTGTTAAATTATGCAAGATTCTATATAAATAGAAGACAAAGTCTCTTCCCTAAAGAGCTTTCATCTTCAGTCAATACATTTCCAGAACTGAGCATCTAAATTGCCTATCTTTGTCAAGTGCCTCCCTTTGATGTTATTCCATAAGGTGCTCTCTGGTTTTCCTGGGCAACACACAGCCCTCACTTGAGAAAGCAGTGCATTCAGGACAGCGAGCAGAAGAATTACCAAGAGAATCTCTGAGAGCTGTTTTTCCAGAATTGTGATAGGTAACTTCTTGATAAGTTTTTATTTATCTTTCTAGAAGTGAGTAGTATTTTGTCAGTTTTTACTGACAAGTTGGAAAGGCAAGTACTTCAAAGTAGAATGAAGAATAGTGTTTGCCTACAAGAGCCTACACTTCCCACATATGCGGATTCCTCTGAGAGACAGCAAAGTGAATTAGTGGCTCTTCCTCTTCACTACTCTGTGACACGCATGCATGTACACAAGCACAAAGGTATAAGGGAACTAGGCACATTATTTGTGCCATTTTCCAAGCCTTGGACAGAGCACAGAAGAGGTAGGAATCCATGGGCAATATAGGCCTGATGCTAAGGTAAAGCTAAATATTATCACCACTCTTACTTTTGTTGACAAAATTACTACTTAGGGACAGGGTATAATCAGGCTTGTTTTAGAAGAGGACAAGAACAGCATCTATACTTCCATGGAACACACAAACAAAACATTGGAAAACTAAGGGTTTTGGTACCTTGCTTTGCTGTAACAAAATGAAAAGCAAGCTCTGGGAATTTGTAACAATCAAACATGGACAAGTCAGTTTCTATAACAAAAATATATTTTATGTGTTGGTATAATAGGAGTTCAAGTTGCTAGAGTGAAGTGAAAACTCAACTCTGAAGTACTGCTTTACACTGTTAAAGTGGGCATGGATATGCAGGGTATCTATCTTAGATTTTAGCTAAACAAATACTAAAATATAGCCATCAGTGTCCACATTTCTGTGGAGTGCATGAATGACTACAGGAATTGTTATAATTAAGAACACTAACAGGTGAGATTTAGAACTCATAATGTTTCTATGTAAGGATTAGAGACAGGGAAACCTTTCAAGGTTCAGTTTTAAAAGAAACCAAACCCTAAAATTTTGCCTGCCTAATCTTAAATGATCAAGTGGATTGAAACTCATTGGCCTAGAAAAAAAACTCACAACAGTATGCAAGTACTCTCATAAGATTTCTAATATACCATTTCCATTACAATAGGAAATAACATTCAAAATGCCACCAGCAAGCTATCCTTTCACAAACCACTATATGGTTTCAAAACAGTCACCTTTTTTTTTTCCTCTCGTACAACTCGCATACTCACTTCAATAAACCTAAGCACAAATGACTTCAAAATTTCTTTATAAAAATGTTGTGAATTCCAAAAATTAAAATTTTGCATTCTATAACGTACTCTGCTGAGCTGGTGCATAAAGAGCCTATTAACATGTTAGTAACAGTGGTAAAAGACATCGTTTTTTCATACAAAACCTTCCTTTCCGATAGGTTTTTGAACCAGACTGGCAGTTTCCAAATGAGATATCTACAAGCAGCTTGAAATCTAACCTGTAGGGAAAATAAATAAATAAATAAATAAATAAATAACTTGCTCACAGTGGAATAACTTTGTCCAGAAGCACATCAGGTTTGTCAAATCAATGCAGAACACATCTAATTTGATGAGCTGGACCCTAGAAGAATTTCAAAGAGGATTATTCTACTGCATATGAGATACCACAGTAACAACAGCAGGATAACATGTGTATTTATACTTGCCAGGTAAACCAGTTAAACCAAAGCCCTGGGATTTTTAAAGAATTTTTCCTGCCTCTTACATTCTGTCACTGGAGAACTAGTCTAAAGACAACATTCCTGTTCAATACATATAATCTCTTCAGTGCATATTTAACTATTCAAATTTAGCTAAGATACTATTTTTGCTAAAATATAAAGCAAAACAAGATCTCAGTCACAGCCACAAAATCTTTTTTAATGTATTCCTTGTGCTACTTCTGAATATTAATAAAAATTAATAATTAATTTTGCCTTTGGCATTGCAAGATATACTAGTTTTAATTAGTGTACTGTACTCCTATACAATTAAAAAATAATTGATGTCCACACTTATTGGCGGTCTCTGTGATCTCTTTTCCTGTTGTTGTCAACAAATGCCTCAAAAAACAAGTTCAAGAATGTTTTGCTGTCCACTTGATTTACACACCAAAAGTAACAGACAAATCTTTTATGATGAAACAGAACAGTTTTCTGTTTAAATTATACACAAGTATATTAACTAGAAAGAGAAAATTAAAAGCTGATGGCTCGAAGAAATAATGGAAAGACTATCAAAATGTTTAGTCTATCCACAAATTTGCCTGAATGTATCAGTGGGTGACAGAGTATTTCAACTTAAAAGCAATGGCCGTCTTGTGTTTGTTACGTCAATCCTATTGAGCATTTAATGCTGATGTCCCCCTTGATCAGTTTCAGTTATTTAAATTCAGCATACTGTGTTACTGTTTTCCTACATCATATTAATTGTACCATGAACTACTTCATTATATAACACTAAAGTCTCTCTTTCGCACTCTGAAAGAATGAGTCAAAGAATTAAAGTATAAATTCCCACAGGGAAAAAAACTAACTTCCTTCAATGTATTTGCATCATGAATCTTGAATAAATATAAGTTTTCTTTATTACAGCCACTGAAACAAAGACATTGAATCCCAGATGTAAATTCTCCAGCACAGTTATGAAACAGAACAAAAAAAATCAGATCGTAAAGTACAACCCAAACCGACTACTCCTTATCTAATCCCGAAGTTTATGCTTGTAACTTGAATCTAGGTCAGAAAATGCATTCAGAAGAGACATTCTGGGGCAAGACAAAAAGGTAACTAAAAATCGCTGAGCTTATTTTTTCAATATCACTGTACTACACACCTCAGAGTTAGACACAGGTCAAGGGCTAAACAAATAAACAGAAAAGCAAAAAGGATTTAGAGAACACAGGAATAAAAATGCCTTTTTCTTTTTTTCCATCCAATCCAAATGCTTGTAGAGTAGTGAATATGAAAAATCAGCAAATCAGATATTTATTTAATTAAAGCTTTTATCATGATTAATGATCTCAATGGTGATTTTAACTAAAAATGGATAGTAATTCAAGTAATGTATTTAAATAAATATCACAGAAGAACTGAGAGTGTTAGAAAGCACATTCTTATTTCTCAAGATTTTTCAAAGTTATTTCTCAACAACTTTTCTGGCATGAGTCAATCGCTTCCCTGAAAGAAATCCAGTTGGTTTCTTTTTATGCTTAAGATGGGAGGTAGGTCCGAGGGGTAAAATGGCTGAGGTCTGGGCTGCCGCCTTGGCCTGTGCTGTGAAGGGGCCCCTCACAGCCCCCGCCACCCCAGCGCGCACACACCACAGACCCACAGCGGGAAGGCTCACCCGCTCCTTAGGCCCAAACCCTCAGGCTCGCTGGTCTGCCCAAAGGTGTGAGTGCCTGCTGCACCACAGAGAAACACCAGTAAGCTGCTTGGTTTGGAACAGAAATCTGCAGTAGATTTAAAGGTAAATCTGATTATTGAAAACAAACAAACAAGAAAACAACATAAACTAATAGGTCGGCGGTACACAGACATCCTACCTCAGGGAATGACTGAAAAGGCATGTCCCTCACCCCTGCCGCATCGAGAAACATTAGCTACCACGAAGTTGCAGTTTTGCTGTGAGAAGCTGTGGTGCCAGAGCTGTTACAGGCTCGGTTACAGCCACAGATTACTGCAGAGCAAGTTTACCAGGTAGCAATTAAATGGCATGAGTGGAAATGAGATCTTTTTACCAAGTTGCTTCCCCTGCATTTCCAACATTCCTAAGAAATTTCAACTGACTGAAAAATATTGAAGGAACAGGGACAAGAGCCACTAGTTCACATATGACCAGATTTCTAATAGCTAAAACCTCATTTTATCTGTCAATAAAGTGGTAAGCTACAGACACTGTAATTAGACTTGTATAAATTTTCATAGTCTATGCACACCTTTTTTAAAAGTTTTCATCAATTTTAAATTTCAGGTTTTGTAAGTTCTGCTTGTATCATAGTGTCATGGTTACAACTAGTACAGTTCTGAACAATGACCCCATAAACACTTGAGCACTGCCAATAAACTTCCCTCTTAACCTTCCTTGTCATCCTCAGTTCAGGGCAAAGTAATGAATACAGTCCAAAGACAACTACTGCAGAAGGTCTCAGCACCCCAGCCAGGGCTCGAGGTCTCTTCCTAGAGGTTTTGAATATAAACCCCTTCTCTCATCATCATCATATATTTCTTCCCAACCCTCCCATAAAGGCAGTCCTGAACAGGATGCTTTTCCCTTTTTATTTATGTGAATTCTCATGACGTATCATGCACCACATTTGTAGCAATCACTGACAGATAGTTAAAGTTTCTAATGGGCTACAGGGAAAACCATTTTCCACCAACTGTTCTCCTACAAGCCAGGATAAAATATATCTTGTGGACTAAATCTCTTCCCACTTGTATCCTGCCAAAAATTGTGGGTTTAGTTTTTTTAACAAGGTTTGAATGAAATTCCATTAGCTATTCCTGAGCTATGGCAGAATAACTATACCAGCATAAAAAAATATCTAACCACAGATAACTGAACTTGTCTCAAACATGAGTTGTTTTCTGGAAACATGACATGGGAATAGACTTTAGTATAATGGCAAAGTTATTTGTTTTGTACAATCTTCATTGAATCAAAACCAGTTAGATACCATTTGAAACCGTAAGGTATGTCAGTGTCTTTCCTAGAAAAATATTTTTAGATCAGCTGGGACACTTTAACCATAGATGTCTTCTTCATGGATGGATGAATACACTCGTTAGCTCACATGGTCTAGAATCTATGTATGTGGAAAACCATCAGAACTCAGAAGATATTCCAGAATTGTTATTATCACTTTTTTACTTGTGATATGCCTTTTCAGTATAATATAAGAAACAAAATTATTTTTAAAAAAGTCAAAAGCAACATTATTTTATCCCTGTTATATTCCTGTAATGTCTTACATTGTTGCTTTTGGGTTTGCATGCTATATCAATGCAAGCACTGAGGAGTGAGAGATTTTATATTTAATTTGCTGTAGATAATGAATGTAAATAGACTATATAGGTTTTCACCCAGGCATGGTAAGAATTACAGCACATTTCCTCTAAGCACTGAACACACAGAAAATTTAAGTTTTTAATGTGCTACTGGATTGAGTTTAAGGTTTGAACAACTGAGAGAAATGAGAAATTTTAGCCAGGCCATAATAAATCCAAACTTTTTTGGTGTTTGTACTTGATGCATCCAAAGTATATTCAGCATTCCAGTTTTCATGACCCTGGAAGATCACAGCTCATGGTTTCCTGTATGGCTCACCTTAATTCTTCACAGGTTTTTTGCTGCAGATACCATTCTGGGAGTTGGGAAAGAAAGGGGGTGGCAGCCTCAGTCTCCATACTTACCACTGCAGATGACTCTAGGAAGAGCAGAAAATACACACATAAGCCATTCTGCTACCCAAATTCTGTTCTGATCCCCCTTTTCATAGCTTGGAAAGAAAACTGGATTTTCTCCAAGGCTAGACAGGTGGCAGGGAAATATTTTTTGGTTAATTACCTCAGAATGCTGGGGAAGGTGTGCTGCTACCTCATGTCTGCATTGCGCTACCTCACACTGGTAATTAAGCTGATCAGTACTGGTACATCTACCCACCAATCAAAGCTGGATATAAGGGATATTTTGAGGAGACAAAGCATTAAACAGCATTGAATTAAGAGTTTGGGTAATCAAGGTGGCACATGTTCTACTTGAAAAATAAGGTCAATCCTTCCAAAAGAGGGACAGCTGGCATGCTGAAAGTCAATCTTAACTACAAGAAATGTATTTCTTGCTTTAAGAGTCACAGTTGGGGCCTCTGTGCAGGCTTGTAGCTAATGAGTTGATAATATCTCCTTCAGGAGAAGGGAAAAAGGCCACTACTCAAATTCTCCTTGATTCCTCTTCATTTGGGATCCTGGCAAATCAAGATTGGCTCTAATATTTTTATAACGACTGGTCTTGCCAATGGTGTACTCAGTGAAAGCACACTCAACCCAGCCTTAAATTAAACACAGCTTTATAAGTGAAAAATTGGAGACTACACATAAGTGGTTCAACTGAAATTAGGAAAACTATGTGCTTTTACACAGCATGCATGTTTTCAGCATTGCAAATGTCTTACTGTTTCTGAATGCTGGATTAACCCTTCATATTGTGACATTCTTGAACACATCCAAATTTAAACACTATTCTTTTTAATGCCCTGCTTTCTGTGGGGAATACCATAGCAAAGTTGATTTTGTATCATTAACAACAACAAAAAAAGAGATATTCTGCTATCAGTGCTGCCAAAAAATTGCAGCCTCATGTATTTCTGTAAAGATAAGTATGAGAGATGTTCTCTGTTTTTCTTGGAGTAAATAATGTGCTACCCTGCCGAATCCACACAAATGTAAAAACAAGCACAAAGGTGCAAAGTTACTGACTCTCTTACTATTTTCCAGAAGCAGAATAATTTGGCCCTAGCACAAATATGTGTGTGGCACTTAATTCTTGCTTTACTTGCAATTTGTTGCAAGTATCTGTGGAAGTATGTACACACATGCAAGTAGCCGATTTAGTGCCCAGGCTTCACAGTGGACCAGTTATATATTTTCAGTCATTTTTGCTATAGTCTCCATACACAAAATGACTTAATTACTTGGTTGAATTAGGCACACAATTAAGCATGTATGTTTTTATAAAACTGTCCCGTAACATCACCTAACCTGACAATGCCTGGACTTACACATAAGTTATTATGCAAGATATTTCTAGAAACAGACTGCTTCAGCCTATGGGGCCTAAAACGCAAACTGCAGCAGAGCTTAAGAGTAGTAATCAATATTAATTGCAGTATTCATGGGAATTTTTTAAACATAAATCAAATTAATAGATTGCACAATTTCTAAACTATTAATCCCAACAAACTTTACTCTAGATAAATAATTGCTTACACTGCTTTTTAAAGACACACTCCTGCCAAGTCTGAGTTAGAAACCATCCTCAATCCTAAAAAATAAGTAACTTCAGCATTTGCTGAATTTAACTGTTGTTTAAGATAAAAATGCTACAAAAGTAGTATAAGTGTTAAGATGGCAAGTTGAGATCAGAGTCCAATTCTGACATGCAAAGGTGATACAAGTTGAAACGCTGCTAGACCGATCTTCTAATAAAAATGAACAACACGATCAAATAAATTATATGAGGTCATTAAAACTATTAAAGTCATCCATCAAACAGAAAACAGATCTTTTGATTTTGGGGGAAATACTAAGACTCCAAACATCCCTCTGCAATCTCTTTCATCATTTCAGTAATTTTCAACATAAGTCCGTCCTTGTCTGAATCCGCTGTATGCTGCCTCCTGCTCCTCCCCCACTTCTCTAATAGTGTTCAGAGAGAACTTCAAGATGTGGGCTAATGGAGCTGGCATGGGTTGGAGTTTAATATTGCATGTGCTTAACTTTTTGTGCAACTGACCAACATGACATGTCTAACTGTATAAATGGAAGTTTTATGGTGATAAGATCAGTAGTTACTGAGATATTTATGTGACATGCTGACAGATATAAAACTACAAAGCTTGCTTTTATGCCTTACATCCTCTAGAAAAAAAAAATAAATACTAAGATGATGGGTCACTTTGAAGAGAATTTATTGTCTAAATTACCTAATACCTGGCTAAGTTCTAATATGCAAGATGAGGTCTCAAAAATGCTATTAAAACTATGAACTTTAATTTCAGAGGATCTTAGTATTCTCTGCCAAATGGGGCAGAATACAGCCAGTTTGCTTGTCTCACTCTCTAGATCATGGTGCTGTCATCCAACCAGAAAGGAGAACGATGACAAAAAACAGAAAAAGGCACAAGATAATCTCTCTTCAGTTTTTACACTCCGTAGGTTTAGGTCTCTCGGGGAGATTCTCATCACTGCTGAGGTGGAGGAGGAAGACTATCTGAGAGGAGAGAAGGTCAAGATTAAAGAAAAGATTATTTGTGTGTGTGTGTATGTATATATGTATGCATGTATGTAAATATGTATATACACACACACACATATATATTTAAGTATAATCTCTTGATGGAGTCTCTTTTACATTTTGATCTGGGGAACACCAACCTCAGAAACTCTTCCAGAACAGATGACAATGTTTCCTGTTGCTAGAAAGCAGCTCCCGCCCAGCTGTGCCCACAGCTGAAGTTAAAAGCCTGCTCTATTTCCTTCTTTATCTGATGTGAATGTTACTTCACACACTGAGATGGCAGGCAGCTGCAGCAGTCAGTAAAAGAAGGGTGAACAACCTGGTGGCAGCAAAGAAGGGAGAAAAAAAAATTTTTTTTTTTAAAAAGAGTTAAAGACTTGAGGGAAATATAGGGCCAGAAGAAAAGGAAAACTTCACTTCAGGAGACGCAAGTACCAGGCAGTGTGCAAATACTAACCCTGAGAACAAGATAACTCAGAGGACAAAAGAATCAGCAGATTGAGGGAAAGTGCAAAATATTCAGCTATGCTATTACTTTCCCATGAGGTCAGAGCCTTCCACACAATGCCCTTCATCCCCGCCTGAGATGCCCCCCACCTCAATTTGTTATTGCCCACATTTCCCACAGGAATGATAATTTGAATCACCAGTGTTGCGAAAACCAGCTACCTCTTCAGCACCTCAACGATCCCCTATAATCATCCCCTATAACCCATCCATGTCCACTTCCCCTATGACACTCGCTCCTGCTGTTCCCCTCTCACCTCCCACATCCACACACCAAACATCTGTCACAAATGTCCATCTCCAGGCATGACCAAGAGAACAGTTAATCTTGGGTGAGAAGATGCATTTTACTTCGATAATCCAGAACTTTTGTTTTCTGGTTTAAGGCTTTCTGCTACAGCCTTCTGGATAGCAGGTATTTCATTTCTTTGGCCTGCTTCTGGTCTTGGCTGAAACATCTGGTGAGAAGGAATAAAAGCAGCAGTGGAATCCAAAGTGAGGTTTGGAATAAAGAAACACAAAAGCATCAAGTGTTCCTGTCGCCATAACAAGTGCACAGGACCACCATGTCTGCATGTGAACTGGCAGGACACATGAAGGTTCAGATAGTGTTGGGAGTGGGACACTTAGACCAGGCTTTGCCATTTAGAATTACTTTGTTAGAAAAAAAGTGCTGGATCTTTTCGGGGGGGGAGGAATAAACTTATAAAACTTGTTAGACATACAGTATGTATGGCATTTTATGCATCAGTTTCTTTTATCTGCAACATTTAGGAGGTCAGAATGAATTATCCCCCCAGCTCTAAAGCACCTATGCTTGCTGTTGGATGAACAACATGGGAATTCTTGTAAGAATATTTAGACCTTGTTTAAAAATTAACAGTGTCTAATAGCAAATCTCCCTATTAATCACCCATCCCAAAACTCTTTTTCAGACAAATCAGTGGCATTGTTAAAGCTCTATAGTGATTTTTCTGGCACCATTTTAAGTTTATTTTGCATAGTGTTAGAGAGACTTTGTTGGTTGTGCCAACTGACCATGATGATTAATATATAATTAAGACTCTTGATGATTCCTCTTGTGTCAGCAGGAACACGTCAATTCCTTTGTCTTTAGCCGATGCACACACCCAGGGCTGATTGCTCAGTTATTGTTGGTGGCTCACATATGAGCTATCACCTAATGATTAGATAGAGCTGACAGAAATCAAATTCTAATAATTGCAAGATAACCTTATATTTTAATTCAACCAAAAGTACTAAAAATATTGTTCAATAGTTGTTGGCCATTGTATCACTGATCAAAACCTGGTGGCTCTAGCTGCCTATTCAAGATGTCATATTGAACTAAAACCTAATCTCACAACACAGATAAAGTAATAGAAGAACAGTATTGCTGTCATTAGAGATATGTTTGTATAAATACATGAGAGCAGAACCTGAGCATTAGCACGACCTATATGGCATACACTGTATATACTTCAGGTTAAACTGATGTACTGAAGAGGAAAACAGCAAAACAAGCAAACAACAAATCCCCAACCAAACAGAAACTATCTGGCCTTTTTTCCCTCCTATCCAACACCTGGCTCATTGCACAGCCACAGTCTTGCTTCTTTAAAACAGTTTTGCAGTTTTGCCAGGCAACAGTCTGTTACAGTATACATAAATGTGATTTTATTTAGGGGACATTAAGGATGCATGTGACAAAAGAGTAGCAGCATATCAGCCATGAATTAAAATCCTTTACTGTATTTTAGTTTATTGATCTACTGTAAGCTTCTCAGAGTTGTCTAATTTAAATAAAACTTCAATTTGTAACAATACTATAAATAGAAGGCAGTATTGATCAGAATGCCACCAGCCTGCTGAACTTTTGTTATCACTGAAGCCTGACCAGTTAATGTTGAATGTTACAATTTATTACACTGCAAAGTACAATACAACACAATAGCATTTAGATTTATAAACAAAGATATGCTGAACTACTGAAAGCAAGTTCAGTCAGCTCTGAACAAGAGCAGCGTTCTGATTTACTGGTACTCCACAGCACTATTTCCCTACCTGAGGCAATATTTCATTACCTCCCTGATACAAACACCTGTTAACTCTGCTGAAGATTGAAGAATTTGATTTCTTTTAGACTCTTTTAAACCCCAGCACAACACCTGATGTCCAACTGCAAAGATTCATCACTGCTGTGCTAGGTTTTTGTGCTTTTGAGGAACATTACCAGTTAAGATGGGCAAAGGATGTCCTGGGAGACAGAACTTTCATAACAAACAGCAGATACCAGACCCCTAACATCACTTCTTTTCTTCCACTCTTCCCTTTCAGAGGAATAAAAACTGAAGTAAATAAATGTGAAAACAGCATACTTAGAGGTAAATTCCACATCAGGGGCTGTTCTCAAGCAGCAAGCAATAAAACATTCTCTAGACAAAGAATATTTCATGATAGTTTTTCCACCCATGAAGGTGCATTTTTTGAGGGGAAATTACTGAATTGCCTTAAAGCAAGCTCAGTGTCCCCGCACTCACCAGCCAAGAAAGCACTGGTGCTGCTCTTCAGAAGGCATGTGTGCTCACCTTTCGTTCTAGGTGCAGAAGAGAAGGCTCCTCGTGCTCTCCTCTTGAAGAGTAAGGCCACTGGGATAGCCTGCAAGACAGAAAAGCATCAAAGGAAATAGGTCTCTGGGTTTTGCTTCAGAACAGAGGAATATCAACACTTCCCAACCAGGGTTTCTCTACCCCAGGGCTGTAAGTGTGACTTTAAAAAAAAAAAAAAGAAAGAAAAAATAGGTAAAAACATTTATTAGCTGTGCCTGGGTGCAGCCTTTCTAAGTGAATCACAACGCTCACCCGCACATGGGCAAGAGGTCATAAGCCAGCAAGGCATGGCACAACATAGACTGCTCAGGTGCTCCAGGGGGGAGCTGCTATGGCAGTTAGAACAGAAGACAGCCTCTGTCTGCAAGGGCGGGAAGAAATAGTAACGAGGGACATGTATTTACCACTTCCTTATAAAAATCCCAGAAACATGACTCCACCAGTTATTCCACTCAAACTCCTATGAGATGCAGGATAGTGAAATGAGTTTGTTATGGTGAAACTCGGATGTGCATCTGCCTGCCCATGTTAAAATGAGCACCAGAGAAGGGATCTGAGTCTCAGAAAGTAGGCTGCACCCAGATACACCCTGCAGGAGGGAGCCTTCAAAACAGACAAGGCCCCTATCCACTTGGTCCTCCCAGGGCAGATCTCTTCCTTCGCCTCCCTCTGACCAGCAACTTTTAACAATTTCCTGCAACTCTTCCTCCTCAATGCAGCCCATCCCCATTCTTTGCCATAGCTGGATCCTTCAGAGAAAAGGTCTCTATTCCTGTCATCATGGAAGCCTCACTGCCTTCTGAGGACGTCAAAGCCTCTCCTGTGCCTTTTCCTTGGTTTCTGCTGCACCACACATCAGCACAAGGCACAGAGATGGGCTGCAACCCAGGTGCACTCTTTGTAAAGAAAAATAACCTATGCTATGAAACAACCCACAAACATAAACCTAAGAGCATCCATCCAGGACACACTTGGTTTTCTCTAAGGAGACCTAGACCGTAGCTTGCTGGGGAAGAAGCTGCAAGAGAAGCAGCAGCCTTCAGCAACAGCCCTTTTTAGGGAGGAATGCCACCCCCCGAGGGCTGCAACGGGCTGCGTGCCTGCCCCGATCCGAATGGGGCGGCCAGAGGCAGATGTGCCCAAACACCTGCCGAGGCTCTAGCTTCAGTGGGGAGTGGGAAGGGGGGAGGAACTGCAACAGCTGCAGCTAGAAAACGGTGCAGGGAATCACCTACATAGCACTGATACCACTCTTACTTGAATTAGAAAACAATAATGTAAATAAAGTAGTATTAGTATGCACATTTCCTGGGATAATTTTCTCTCTACAGAGCTCAATGTCTATTAGCCTTCAGTCAAAATAAAGGTCACTAGACAGTAGATTCTTTTCTTCCTTTAATAGAGAATGTAATCCAGTCTGATGCTTTCAGACTGGGGAATTATTTTTTTAAGTGGGAACTGTAACTAAAGCACTGTTATCGTAGAAACAATGTTGGGGTTTAATTTTACTTATTTAAAACAAGAGCGGGCATTTTGAAATGGTTTCAGACGAATGGGACATGATTTAATGGGAGTTTTGTGGACAGCGTATGCAATTATTAGATTATTAGCCTTTTAGTCTTTCATTCAAAATTCAGCACGTCTCTAGATATTTTTGATACTGTCATGTTAGGGGCAACGTGGTCTTAATATGTCTACTATTTACAGGTGTATGCATTCCTAATATGCCCTGACACATGTAAATATGCTGACACTCCGACTGTGCAGGCATTCCTGCAAACACAGTACATCCCCCCTCAGTAAAGCACAGGAAAAAAAAAAACAATCAAACCTAAAACCAGTCAATTAGTATGACAATATTTTAAAGCTTCACTTTTAGGTAGCACAGATGCAAGATACCCAACTTAGAAAGATCAGGCAGTCTGCAAATTAGTAAGATGCCTTGTTCAGGAATTTTAGAGGAATTTGGCAGATATAACTGACATTTGGTCCATTCCTACTTAAAATGTAATATGATCTGATAACATTTGGCAGTTCTTTAAATCTTCTTCCTACAAAAAACAAATCCTAACTTCAAATCACAAATTAAATTTCAAGTTAACTAATTCCCTAATTATGAATTTTTAATTTTATACTGATGAAATCTTCAATCAGCACAACTGCTAGTTCTGTAATTCACTCAACCAAGGAACTTAAATAATAACATTTTATATCATTGCACATAACCAAGACAGTACAAAGCATGAGTCTTTGCCTGTTGTAAACGTACCAGGAATATGTTCAAATAAAATTAATAAATAATATTAACTAAGTACAATACAGAATGTCTCAATCTGTTGCAGGAAACTTTGAAAGCAGAAAAGAGGTTACGTCCACTGAATATTTTATTCACTGAAAAGTATTCACACCAGTCTAATCAAAAGTTTGGCTTTTGCATTCCCCTTTTCCTTTTCCAGCTGTCAAGTTCTGGTCTGAACACCACATTTGTTGACTTCTTCTGCCAAAGTCTTGTTTAGTTTATGGATTCACAACTGGACAGAAGGAAAAAGGGAGGCCTAAGACATGCCGAAAGATAGACAAGAGTAGAGTTGAATAAAGCCAGATCAGGTGAAAAGGAAATGAGATCTGGAAAAAATCAAAAAGCAAGAGGCCTAGGGAAGGACAAGAGCACATATGGGAGAGGATTTGCAGATTGAAGGATATAATAATGGGGAATGGCAGCTAAGAGACAATGAAACCAGCAAACAGATGGAAGGGAAAAGGACAAGAAAGAGAAATAAAGTTCAAAAGTGCCAGAAATAGAGCAGGAGCTATTTAACAGAGAATCAGACAGAAAGAGAGAAAGAAAGAAACAGAATGGAAAAGAAAAGATTTGACTATTAAAAAAACCCCTACATTAAACCCTTCATCACACAGGGCTCCACATCAGGAAACTATATTTCTATTTTTTCCAAGGAAGTCTAATATTTGGAACAGTTTCAATGCAAAGGTAGAGCTGGTTAGAAAAAGGGCATATAACTGAACCTCCTTTATACTTTTAACGTTAATAGTAGTGATATCTATTTTAAATAGTCCTACAAGTACTAGCCAGAACCTTCAGAGCTGTCCTCTCCATTTCTCTGTATATAAACAGAAAGAATTCCTTAAGGCAAATAAACACCTCTTGCCATCTGCTGAGATGCAAGTACTAAGAGTCTCCATGAGTTCATTTTAATGAAAAACTTTTCAGAGATGCGTGGTATGTAACATGATCTGCCAGTGTTTCCGTTTCACAGCCCTTACTTATTAAGATAGACACATACAAAATATGGTAGATTCTCTGCTTTCCAGGAATGAGATATGAATTACTGGACACTTTTTTAAAAATGCATATTAATGCCTATAAACCTTGCTTCAAAAAAAACAACCCTGGCAGTTAGTATGGACCACTGTACATCCATATTAGTATAAAACCTCACATATTTCAAAAACTTACAGATTGCAAAAGCTATTTGGAGGGGTGGGGTGTTACATAAATATGGTATATGCTAAGATATTTTAAAAACACATAGATTAAACTGTATTGGTTATTACATTTTTTCACTCTTATTACTACCAAGGAAATACATAGACGGATAAAACATCTAAGTGACCTGTGGAAAATATTACTGCCTGTTTGCATTGGAAGACAACTTTAATCTCAAATTTCTTGCCATTGACTAAAGGAAGACTGGATAATCTCTGAAAACAAATGTAGGTTAATAATAATTGCATTGATAATTCAGTTTCTTTGTTGAATATAAGGTACGCCAAGGGCCTTTATCTTGCAAACAAGAATAAAACAATGTATGTATACTTATGCCAGGCCTTAGCTCATAAAAATTAGCAAAGGTCATTAAACTCAGGAAAGTCAGAACAGCACAGATAGTCTAAATATTTGGTCCAGTGAAATCAGCTTAGTTTTACCTGCCCCAGGGATCTGAAGGTCCTGTTCCATATCATAAGAAATGCTCATTCACAACTGTAGTACCTCTGTATCCACTATAGACAAAACAGTATAGTCCTTCCTTCTCCTTTCCTGAAAGTAAAAAATTTCTTATAAAAGCTTATTTCCATTTGAGAAAGAAAATGGTCTACAGAAGTGTAAGTTAATCTATGAGGGGGTTTATACAGGTACAGCTGTACCACGTGCATTCATTACAATAATCACATCACTAACTATTACCAGTATACAATTTCTGAGGAGTCTGGGCATGAGGCATCTAATAGTGGACAGACAAGCACCTCTTATAATCAGCCAACAATATTTCAGAAAAAAAGAAATGGATGAATATTTAGGCAGTGTTATACCACCTTGATAAATCACATTTATTTCTTAAATAAAAATGGCCATTGAACATGTGCCAAACCAGTCAGCTCCTGGATTTATTATTTTTTTTGGGGGTGGTGGTGTATTTTTTAATGTATATTTTGTTTAAAATAAAGCCCCAGGTCAGTCTTGGTGTAGTTTTTTTTAGCTAGTCAAGTTATGAACCCCTGAAAAAGGGTGTTTTTAATGAAAAGGCTGACAACCCCTTAACTGTAGCACTGTGAATGGTGGCACCTTGATCAGAGTTGGACAAAACATTCAACGTGATGTAAGCTACTGAACTAAGTTGTAAAATGACAAGGACTGAGTGAACAGTTTTTAATACAGATAATATTGTTCATGTAGTCTATAAATATAGAATTAAATGTTGACCTCTATCTCCCATGTCAAAAGTCAAAGTCAGTGTCAGCACATATTGTTTTTATTTGTTTCAAGAGAAAAATAGATCAACAACATTAACCTCAAAATGAACAGAGAATTGAATGAATTAAAAAGCAGTACCCCATAAATCCCCTTCCTTTTATTGGCACAGTGATAAAAATGCCTAGGGCTTAGCGGAAAAGGGTAGTTTCAGACACTAGTCTGAGATTCTCTATGTACACAGAGCTGTACATCACATGCTAAAACAGAGGAACAGAGATATTAAGATTCGTACAGTCTCATATAATACACAATATCCATCAAATTGCGTCATAGCATCCTGCAAAACATGGCATGTCAGATATCCCTTAGACAAGTAGGTTATCTCAAGATTATTTTAAAGCAACATTAGCCTTCCACCTACATTTGAAAAACACATTTCACAAAACAGATTAAATATGAAAAAAAAAGACTTTATTCAATACTGTCCATACTTGCAGTATACCAATAATTTAAGATACCACCTAGAACAAATTCCATTGTGTTTAGAGAGTTACTAGTATCATTGCTTGGGTATCTCTTTAAATTGTTGGCTCATTGTGATAGGACTAAGAGATATGACATTTTTCTCTTGTTTAAAAAGTCATTTTTTCCAAAACACCTCATAATAATAAAGGCCCCTATTTCACAATGCCGTAGTAAATTTGACAGTTAACTAAAATGAGCAGTTTCAATTGCAAATTCAGTTTAACTGCAATTTTTAGTGCTGCATAATTAAACTGAAAATGTTCTAAAAAAATTCACACAGTCAAAACTAGGACAGAAACAAAAGCATTTTCACATTGGTTTAAGGTTTTCTAATCAGTTTCTAGAGAAACTGACAAAAAGTAACGTTTAAAAATGAATCAGTTTAACAAAAGAAAAGGAATAGTATCATCTGAAAAATTCAGCTGTTAGGTTTTGTTTACATTTTCTTATCCTCCTGCAGCTTGTAGGATATACACAAATTCTTTCGGTTTAATGCTCCAATGATTATCTGCTGGCAATGTTGCATCATGTGAAAAACATTTTACAGCATTTGCACTGTGTACTAAACACAGAAAAGCAACTAATTACAACGTTTGTCAAATCTGGAGCGTGTTCTGTGGTAGCTCACTGGAACCAAACGCTGTTTTTCTTCTGGAAACAGGCTGGCTGACTTTGAGTTTCACGAGTAAAGTGTAGGCTTGGAGTGAAATCTTCACTCATACACACTGCTGAAGGCTGGTATGCTGAAACTAATCTATATCTCAGTGAGAAAAACCTTCTCAGGCTGAACATTCAGAAGATTTGAAAGAATTTTACAGCTGGCTATAAAGAGCAACTTTTCTGCTCCACATGTATTCATGCAGCTTCTGGGCAGAACCAGTCATGGTGCTTTTCATAGCTGGATGATCAGAAGACTTCTCTGTAACTTCTAGTAAAGAAGCAAAGACATATATTTTATTATACTAAAGGATTATTGGTGTGTAGGGCGATACTGAATGGCTGTATAAAGCAAGTCACTTAAGGTCTTGCTAAGCTTGTAAACTTAGTCATAGCTTCACACAGAGAAATAATTTTCAAATAGGGTAGGTACTTTCTAAGACACATGGTTGATAAAATTAACTTCAACCTGGGTTTTAAAAGATCTGCTTTTGATTTGAAGAACACTGCCTACTGCACTAAAAAAAAGGATGATGAGTTTCTTTCAAAGGCCTAAAGAAATAAATAATTTTTTTTTCCTCTCTTCATGATGATTTGATTCAACATGTGTTCCTTATCCCATTAACCCAGCTTGCATATTGGTAACATTACAATACTGCAGGTTTAAAGTTTAGCTGCTGCAGTAGTCAGGTGGCAGACACATCAACTCTATAGTGAGAAGAATATGAGAGTTTATGGTAGGTGGTGGTACTCCATGGAGAAATGAAAATAAGGTTCTGCATTATGACTTGTGCCAAAGTGCCTGGCCAGCAGTCTGGCAGCACAGGCAGCTGCCAGTCTCTACCAGAGGCTGTCAGGACAGATACTCGTGGAAATGAAGCTTTGCAGAAAGGGAATGGAGAAGAGTCACGGAACTGCAGGAGCTGGATGTCCAGGAGCACCCCAGGAGAGTGTACTGACTGGGCTCTAAGCGCCGTTCTTTAATTTGTGCTTCTCTCAGTATGCTGAAAGAGTCTTTTGATGCTTGTTGTTCCTAAATGTTAAACAGCAATAAGTTCACCCATTAAAAATGTCAAATTTCCCATATATCTAAAAAAATAATGATCGTGTTTATTAAACTGGTAACCTTATTGCTTAACATAATTCCAACACTAACAAGACACAGAACACAGACAACTGAAAACATTAAAGATTCGAGCATATGAACAGGAAATACAAAAATGATCGACAGTGACTGTTGATACTAACTGATAAAAACAAAGTTTATTTGTAAATGACAGTATCCCAACTCATAATTATTTACAATTTAAGAATTTCAGCAATCAATCCTGCGATACAAATTTCCTGTTCATCATTTTCTCCCAGAATTTTGAAAGCTTCCTTATGTTTGTTGTACAGCTGAGAAAATTCTCTCTCCAAACATCACCCAAGAAGTTTGGCATCAAACGTGGCACGATAGATTGCACAGATATATTACCTGGGATAAACTAATTAGCTCAAGACCCAGTGTAGATGCCATTTTAGATTACAAGTATCATACCTATATGTTAGGTATGTCTATGATTTTCAACATTTCTTATTCCATTTTGAAATATGTAGAAACCTATTCAAAATTACAGCATTAAACTGACATAGCTTTTTTTCTAACAAATTTTCAGTGTTAAATGACAACACCCTAGATATATAAAAAAATTGAAGATGTGTTCAGTTTATGCAATGATCTACTTAAATTCAGTGAATTCATAAAAAGAAACATAGTTAATGTATTTACTATTATTTATTATTATTACCATTATTATTTCAATGACAGTGAAATGCAGTTAAGTCTTTGGCCAGTTGAAATTTTAGCATGAACTCTAAAAACTTCACACATATTTAGCATACTGATTCTAGTTATGGAGAAGCAAATTAGCAGATGATCAGTGTAATAATCATTAGTTAAAATTCTCTGATACAAGCTAGTGTCAGCTTCCACTTTCAGAGCTGAAGAAAATATTCATAAGCTTTTACTTCTTGTGATAGAGAATTCACTGTTAACTAGGATTCAGATCCCATGTGTTCAGTCTCCCTACAGACATGAATTCTCTTTTAGGGATTCTATCAAAAAGCTCTCACTGGTAACAAAAAAATAATAAAAATATACCACAGTAAAATGCATTCAGTCAGTAGGATCTAAACATATTGAAATCTGCAACACTAGCTGCAGAAAAAAATAATCAGAAGTACAGCTTACCTTCATTTCTTGAAACCACAGCATTCTGAGAGAGAATATTATTATCTATTAAAATATAAAATACATAATTATTGATTCTTCCTACATACTTTTAACATCCTATATATCACACCTTTAAAAAGATATTTTTTTTAATCTTTCTACTAAAATAATAGGCAGAAGATAAGAAGGTAAGGGAGACCAATTTAAAATCTTGTAAGACCATTGAGAACTTACTACTAGAAAACCAGAAGTTAACAGAAAAATTTACACACCGCATTTTCACATCTGGGCTTGCAGAAATAGCTTTTGCAACTCCCATGCTTCTCTATAAATGTGCTCTTGTTGTCAGTCTTTTGATCTTTTTGAAGAGAAATAAGGACAACCACAGAGCTACATATGTCACTCAAAAACACAAACATGCTCAGTGATATCATGGAAAACTAAAAAAAGAGCACAGACTTGCTAATAAAGGAAGGAGAGGAACTCATTAGATCCTACAGTGGAAGCAAGCTAAAAACCAATCCAATTCAGAATTCATAGTTCTCATTTACACTGTAACACATCTGTGGGATCTAGTTTACCAGAAATCACCTGGAGGGGGGAAAAAAAGGGAACCTGGAGCAATAAAAAAGTGCCAAAATGAAAAAAAGTGCTTGCAACTACTATTGCTTTGCTGACACTGGAGAACAGAAGCGGACGGGGTTTTGTCACGGTTCTGATACCCCGAAACATTGCTGCTACAGTATTTCTGCCCTTTCAGTGCAATTTGAAAAAAATAATTTATATACTTAGTACATTGACAAGACAAAGATGTTTATTATTATTTTATTTTTTTACCAATTTATGGTTGCAAATTAATGAAATGACATGAGACTGAAGCCAATGACAACTGCTAATCTGTAACCAACAACAAGCAAGGAAAAGCTGATAGGAGTACAGCTGTTTTGTTTTAATTGAAGAATGATTTTATGTTGGAAGCACTCAATATTCACAGCAAATTAAAAATAATGAAGTGAATTGATACCAATGATATTTTTTTTACCTACTATCCCTTTGTAAATCTATTTCTTCACACAAATTGACATGTCTAATTGATACATACGCTATTATTCCTCATTAGTAGGCTGAATAAAATAATTCTTGATTAAATTTATTGCAATTTACAATCCCGCATAATGTTTGCAAGCTATAAAAGTCAATCAACAGGAAATAGAAAAAAACAGATGACATTATTACTTCTTATATATACATAATAATTCCACGTGTTTCATGGAACCTTCCTAAGCATTTCATTTCTTCTCAGGAGCTAAGGTCTGTCTCCAACAGGTCATTTCATTTTTCACATGACCATAAATATATTTCAGTGCCTACATTCTCCTGAGTTTTTTGATAAATATCACCTCTAATAAGCAAATCATTTGCATATTTAGCAATCTGGTAGAGGTTGTCTAGAAGAGTTAGTCTTCTACTAACACTCAAACAAAATTATGCCAAATGGCTGATGATTTACTTTGTCCGGATTAGGGTGCTTGATTTATATTGTGCTATGACTGTGTGAAAAAAGTTCAAGCAAGTAGCAAAAATTCAGAATTTCAGTGGAACACAGAAAGTCAATAGCAAATTTGACAAGCGAAATATATATTCTACAATGCAAAATTTCCAACCAAAGGAAAATTGAATCAATGGTAGGTCAGTCTGTTCTTTATAATTTTAACTTATTCCACACCTTGCCCTGGCCTCTACTATTTTGTAGGAAATTCTTTGGTATTATGAAACCAGCAGAGCAGCTATTATGTTACTCTCCTCTCTAATAGCCAGAAAAGTATGTTATGACCAGACCATTTCTATGGCCTATTGCTCCTATTTCTCTGGAGAATGCTGGCAGCTGGCACAAGATTGCTGCCCTCACCTAAGCTGGGCTTCAGACTTGAAAAATAATCTACCTGAAAATGCAGTATATATTCTATATCTAGTACAGACATAGAATAGCCATCCTACTTTTGTCATCTTAAGTTAATACAATTTCTTTTTGAGGAAGAGCTTTTGATGCCCTGATTGTGTCTGTACTCTGATTGTAGTCTGTGTCCCAACCTGTATACATAAGCTGGAAGAAATTGCTCAAAAAGTCAGATATTGTTGCATAGGACCACAGAATCGGAATTAAAAACTAAATGGTATTGGGAATGTTTTCCATTCCTATTATGTATCATGCTGTTTGTAAGAAATTAAATAAAATCTTATTTTCTAAAAATTTATTTCGAGTTTAAATCCAAGTTCAATTTATAGAACTCATAGGGGAGTTGCCATCTGAAATTAAAAAAAAGGAAATACATAGGTTTGCACAGGTAACTGAAATTAAGGTACAGATCTTAAAGGTGTAACATGTCAGTCCTCTTTGAAAAACAAACTTTTTTATTCTACAGATATTTTAGATTCACAACTGCATTTTTATACAACATAATTAGATTAATTAACATCTTTTGTTGTTGCTTAAGAATTTTGATAAAATCTTTGTAAAAGGCAATATATATCAGTTCAGAAAGACCACTGACTTTTTAAAACCAATCCTTACATTTCAAAAATAAGAGGACTTACTATCAGCAACAAAACCAGCTGTTTCAAGATTCATTTCCTATTTGATACATATTATTCAGCACCGTAAACACCCTATCTGCCAGCACTAAAAAAATCAAAGAGGTCTATTCTGACTGAAGAGCACCTTTTAAAGAACACTAGGAAGAGGCCCAAAAAGGAGCCCTTAGAAGCAGGCACAGGTTTTCTAGTATTCCTAGAGGAATCTACCATTTCAGTGAAAGAACTGCACAATGCTCCACATCCGAGATTACCTTTAAGGGTGACCAAAAGTATGTCCAACTACTATGCTATCCACAACAGAGCAAAAATAATCAGGAGCTATGGCAACCACTAAGCCTTATTTAAACTGAATTCTAAAAGATATGTTCTCCACATCACATTTAGCCTCAGCTGTCAAAGGTGACTAATTCATTAAATCTTTCCAACCTATTTCTCTGGACAATATTTGAAAAACAGCATGCATATCCAGTTCCTTCATTCAGATTCAGGGGGATTTCTAGGTCTACACACACCCAGAGAGGGTAAAGGCCACCAGCAGCTGTGCAGCAGGCAATCGCCATCTCAGTACAAGCAAAAACAAGGGCCAAAGGCAGTGCCGGCTGTCCACAGAAACCAGGACTCTAAGTGCCGAGTCCTCACCCTGCGCTGTGCCTGGCCATGGAAAATGAGCTGACACAGGGCTTCAGGGAGCACTCATTCGAAGGGAATAGTAGGGACATAAGCTCACCAGCCCTTGTTCTGGCCACTGTCGCAGAGCCACAAAGCAGATTGTTATATTTCAACACGCATTATCTTGTCATGTCTTTTAATCTAGAAATACCATATTAAGAAAAGATGATGGAAAAGATTGTGAGCAGCCTTAAATACACCGTTTTCATTCAGCTCTAACAAACTCAATAGGAAGACTATTTTATAAATGAACACAATGAATTGAAATTCAGTAGTCTAGTTAATCCAAGCATATCGAAATAAAATTATACATATATGCATATACACACATGTGTACAGTGAGGGAGGACCTACTGCATTCACAAATGTACTATTTCCATTATAAAGTTTGGGTAAGTAAGGAATGTAAGATCACAGCTCTTTAAAGCTTAAGGATATTCTGCTCAGGATGCTTTTAGCTGCAAACTTAAACCCCAAACAATAAATTTATAACAGATTTGTAATTTTTCAATCTTAATAACATTTGAAATGAATAATAAAAAAAAAATTAAAAATCACTCACTTTGTTATGTTCACCATCAGAGAAGACAAAAGTATTATCCAGTTGAGTCTATACCAAAAGGAAACACACACATTAATATCTGCAATTTGGTACCCATTCCAAACACAAGTAGTAACAAATTTGGTGACAAAGCTGTCAAAATATGTTCCGCAAATACATTGGCAAGAGATCTGGACATACTAAAGAAATTCAGTGAAACAAAATAGGTGCCAAATGGGGATGTTTGACAAGAGTGTTCAAAATACATTTAGACCAAAGCAGGAACACATCCAACAGAGAGATTCTCTACATAAATTATCATGAAACTATTAGAAATAATTGGCCAGTGATTTCAAAATATTACATATACTTTTAATGTTATCAAAGAGCTGTGTTGTGAACCATGTGTGATTTCTTGGCGATTTACTTTTTGGCCACACAACAGCGTTTTTAGACGCAAGTGAAAATACTGTATCCCATACTGTAAGTCAATCTGTAGTCTTTGAAATTGCGTCAAGCTTCCAAATGCTTTGAAAGGCTACTAGGGAAAATACTACAGAAGTCTGAATATGCTGCAGAGTGCAGCCCTTGCAGGGGCTTTGCCAAATGGATGCCTCCCTGCAAGGCTGAAGAGAGCCTAAATAACAAAGACGTCACGACCAACCTCTCTGATGGAGTATAGCGGTGTCTGCGGTCACAGGACCCCAGACAACCACGTCAGCATAGGCGTTGCTCCCTGCAGCAGTCATCACGGTGCCGATCCATGCTGGTGCACTCCTGTGTCCTGGGTAAAGGCAAATAGGTACAGGAGGACATAAGTGTTGTGCAAGTCTAATAGGAGCAGATTAATTTCTATACAATGCTGTATTACTGGCATTTTTTAATAAACTAAAGTCAACTAAACGTTTCCAGATACTTCTCTGAACGCAGATAGCCACTGCAGAGATACCTGCCTGAGCAGCAGCCCCCTGCTCTGCACTTGAGCTGGACGCGTTGGTGAGCGAAGAGGAGGGTCTGAGCTGCTGCACTGCAGAGCTACCTGTTCACACTCTTCACATGCATGAAATTCAAATTACTACTCTTTAATGATTCTCAGGAAATATACGCTTTGTAACAGGTAAAATCAGAGCAAGTCAAAGTAGACTACTCAGAAAGGAGTCAAAAAGAGGCCAGTCAGCATGTATACATAAAAGACAATGCTCTTCAGTGTCAAACCTTTCACTCAGTCAATACAAAAGTAAAGAGTACTGCACATTAGTTCTCTTACCACGGATAAAGCACCGGCATAAAACAGCAGCATTGGTAGCAGGATGCCAGAGCAACGGACTTCAGCCCAGATTTATACACCAGCTAAATACTTACATCTTGAGCATGCACTGAAATTTAGAGTGCCTGCTTGGATCAAGTTGAAAGCTTAAGGCTTAGAGTATCTGGGGTTAAAAGCCAGCCCACCGGAAGTGTATGGAAATATATTCATTGACTTCACTAGGGCCTATGACAATTTACAAGGGTTTCAATAGTGCATTGATCTGGGCTTCCCATTAGGGCATTGAGCCAAGTGAATAATATTTGTCACATATTTGTTCTCCAAAATTTGCTGTTGATTGTTTTAAAAACATTTTTATATACACTTCAGGAAATACCCTCATTATTATCCTAAATAAAAGAAACGCACCCTGAACTTGAGGCAGTGCAAGGTAAGATTTGTGACCATCCTTAACTCCTGACAAGCTCATTCCTTACACTTGAAATGAGTCTCTAAGAAAGCCTTCTCTTGCACAGACAAGCTTTTTCCTAGTGCAGAAAGATCAATTTTCCTGAACAACCAAAAAGACAAAGGCGCAGAGATATAACTTGAATAGCTCATAACGCTGTTTATTCAACTGCGATGAGAACTTTCCAGAAAAGCCTCATCCAGTGCATGCTATTACTTCTCCTTATTCATTTTGAAATCCTCAAAGGCTGCCTCTGGCTCCCCCCATTCCTCCCCAGCGCTGTCCCGGGCTCCAGTGCTGTCCCATGGCTGTGGCAGGTTTGGGAGCAGGGCAAGGAGAAGCTCCTACTTCTGCTGGAGTAGGAAGTGGCAAGAGTTTTGTGGCTGCCTTTAGTTCTGGGCAAAACATTCCAGTTTTGGACAGCAACCTAAAAAATACTCACCAGCATAGATAAGGTTTTTTTACTTATTACTGTAAGCTCCATTCTGTCAAAGGCTTGTGGTTTTTTACCTTTGAATGATACCTTTTGGAATCAGTTATAGAGCTTTAAATGGGTATTCTTTGCTGGACAAATGAGTTTACTAAAAAAATTGCTATCAGCAATGCAGACTGTTACCTAAATGGGCATCTTTTCTTCTGCGTGAGCTCTTTAAATTTAATATCCCGTTAAGCAGTGTTAACTTTTAAGTTGCCATAAAATCAAATAGTTGTATTTATTAATTTGTTTTAATTACCAAGCACAGATAAGCATATGTCCTGCTTAGCCTGGGAAAATCTGAACGCACACCTGCTCCAACAAACAGTCTCTAAAATGAGACGTGAGGAAAATATTTGAATTACATTTCCCTGTTCCAACATACCATTTTTAAAAAGCACTTTCAACACTGAACTAGGCCTTTACAGTTAAGGCATTTTACAAGATGATACTGAGCTATGTTTCCTGTCTATGAAGAAGGCACCAGCATATAAAATGGTAGTGAATTTGCATTACCTCCAATCCATCATTCTTTGAGTGCGCAGGAAAAACTGTGAGACCTGCTGCAACAAAGCACAGCCTTGTGTTGACAGATTCTTATTTAAGTGACTGTGAATACAACAATTCCACAAATAATTTGTCAAGTGTGTGGCTGAACTAGCTCTGAACCCTGATAAATACCAACT
>JANZLQ010000092.1:31044652-31059359 GCA_026212715.1 Elanus axillaris
AATATGATCCTTTGATGACAAAACTGTGTCACAGAAGTTGTGGGATTTTGTGTTTGGGTTTGGGGGGTTTTATTTAAAGAAAAAGAACTTTTTCATTATGTAGTTTTCAGCCTCAACAGCAAAATAGTTAATTGCATCGATGCCAGGTGTTTCATTAATCCTGTTAGCTGTTAGACAAACCCTGCAGGAAAACAAAAGACAACAGCCTCTCTCCGCTTCCTCTCCTCCCCAGCCCATGCTCGCCTCCTCCCCCTCCATTCCCCTATAGGAACTGACTGATGGCAGAGCCACTTTGTTGAATTTGAAGGCTGAAACTATAGAAAATTCCATGCTTAGTCAGGAAACGTGGAAAACCAGCAGAGGAAAGTATGAACTATATTTCCCCTGCTGAGATTTAAGACAAAATGTCTAAATATCTGGTATTCGGAGCCAATCACTTTTGAAGATGGACTGACCTACTCTAAGCTGATGTACTGATGGGCATTTAACCTTCACAGGGAGAAAAACATTCTTAAAATTCCCCTGCTAACAGTGGTTATAGACTAGGATTTTTAGAGCAGGGATAAGGAAAGCAGGTGAGATCTGGGAAAGAAGTTGTACTTTTTCAGGCTTTGTTTGCTGTATTTGATCAAACAGTCTTTTGTGGGCCAACATCTCCGCTTACACAGCAGGAGCTAAGAAAAGATACTAGAGAGTTATCTTGAAACCAGGAGAAAGTTGCTGAGGCTGAAGGATCCAGTGTAGTGGAAGAATCTCTGTCTCCTAACTGCAATCTGGGAAACTGATTTCTGACACCAGAACATTGTGGGTCATTTTTTTCTTCATAAGCCTTTTTTGAACTTCATTCTTTTGGGTGCTATTAGAGGCTTTATTTACCTAGTACATTCCTAGAGCCATGCGTTGCTTAGGTTGGCAGCCACAGATCAGTGTCTATAACAGCATCCCTATAGAACCCAAACTGAATCGAGTCAAATGCTTACATTCAAAGACAAAATCTTAAAGAGATAATAAGAAGGCAGAGCCTGATAAAATAAAATAAAATAAAATAAAATAAAATAAAATAAAATAAAATAGTAGTTTATGACATAGGGACACAAAAGCTATAGCATAATCTTGGTCCTGACTATAAAATTCCAGGATCAGTGTCCTTCCTTTCCAGAGAAGGGACATTGGACTTGCATTTTGTCTCTAAACAAAACTAAACTACTAAAAAAAATCATGCAATGAAGCTGCTAAGAGGTGGGATTCATCAGGGTTTGAGAGCCTGCCCTCCATGGATGCATATGAAAAGACTTTTAAAACAGATTTAGTACAAACCCTAGGAATAATTTCTTCTGAATTTGCAGGTAGAGTAAGGCATGAAATTAGTTTCCAAGCCACTTAGAAAAGTTTGATCAGCTTTTACAGCTGAACCAGAAAAAAATAAAGGGAAGTTCAAGGTGCCATGGATCTACTGCTGTACTATGCTATATACTACATAGCAAACTGGACAGTAGGACAGGATTGGGTTTCTTTTTCTTTCCTATGGCTGAATATTCTATCTGCACTCATCTTGCTCTGCAGCTAAATCTAAGTCTGCAAGGGATGATGAAGGGTATATAATAGCTGCATTGTTTTGTCTTTGCTGGGGATTGAGAATGATGTATTTGGGATTCAGCTGGTGTATTTACAGTAGTTTTAGTGACCCATAAAACATTGGATCTATATTTTGAAATATTTACAAGAGTAGCAGTCAACAGTTCTTTATCTACAATACTTTTTAATACTTCTGTCTCCTCCTTTCTTGTCACCTTTTTTAATCCTGCCTTTTTTGTTGTTTTTCAGCTCTGGTATTATTTGTTGATTGTGATATTGTACTAATGACTAAGTTCTAGATAAAATACAGGACATTCCTACGTGCACTTTCTTTTCTTTTTTTTAATAACAAAGGAAAAAAGGAGATGCATACAAATCACTCATGCACCAAATAATTTCTCACAATAATGGGAAGAACTCCAAGCTTTATGGATTTTGAAAAAAATTGCAGTGCATTTGCACTACATGCAGAACAACTTCTCCAGTGAGCTGTCTAGGGATACTACATCAGCCACCCCCAGATACTTTTGCCCAGTGAAGAGAAGATGGTATAAGGACTCAGTCATCCCCATTCTCACAACAGACACTTGGCTTTAGGACTAGATTCCAGCTATTGGTTGCACCTAAGCTCAGATCAAGAAAGCCACAGGACAAGAAAAAAAAAAAGCTAAACAAAAAAAAAATCTCTGTCTCTCCTAATTTCTTATCTGAGGAGTGACTAATTATGTTGTTATTTAACGGGCTCTTTAGGACTGTGGGCATTCTGTTTCCACGCGCTATGTTATATATGCACACCGCATCATGGTAACACTGTGTAAATGCGATCAATCCCAGCCATACCAGGAGCTATGCTTGAGCAGAATGTGGGCAGAGGCAGTATATCCTTATTCCCATGAAGGGCTAAATCCTGAAGCCTCTCCCACCTAGCTCTCTCTAGTCCGTCAGAGGTCCTGGGGTCCATTTAGAAACTGGATTATTGATGACAATACAACCAAAGAAAGAAGGAGTGGTGACCTAATAGAAATTTGTCATTTTTAGCTTGGAATTAACAAACTGAATCGATTAATTTTTCAACCTGAAGCTTTTCTGTAAAGACAAATTCCTGAATTAGGAATCAAAGCAACAATCACACTCTGCTCCCCACCCTGATCCTCTGCTTAGAAATATAATTTATTAATTTACATAAACTTAAAGTAGCTTTTGCAGTCTACCTACCTGTACTCACCTAGGGAAACAAGCTTTAGATTCCAGACTATACAGCATATGGAATAAGATTCCAAGAAAAAAAATCAGGGAAAATAATTCCCTAGAACCAAAAAACTGAAGCAGCACTCCATAACCCCACTATCAGTAGCAGTGGAGCAATTTTCCAGCTCAGACAAGCAGCTAAGGAAGGAATAGGAAATACAGAGAGGGACAGGTTTAACTTAAATTTCAGACACATTCTCTCTCCATAACCTCAAAGTCAAAGATGCACTAGCAAAAGACTGCCCAGTAAGAGAGAAGAGCAGAACAATTTACTTTTTTTCTTTCATTGGCCTTTTTCTTTTTCTCTTCTTGAGCAAGATGGTCATACTGGAGGGGTTGGAATAAAAGGAATCAAAAACCAAGGATGGCTTAGACATTACCAAAAGGCAAAGGCAATGTTTTTTGGGGTATTTTTCCCCTTCTGAAGCTCTTCTAAATTGGAAAATTAAATCATTCACAAACATGCATTAATTAGAATAATTCAACATCCTTATCAGTTATATCTCCATGTTAGCCAGTCCTAGTTATACCTAGGGAATAAAGGTAAATGGAGTTATGGTTACCCATATTGGTTACTACAAATGTAAACAGTCTCTGTACAAAATTAGGTCACATTTGTAATAGTACAGACATCACTGAGTAAAGGAACAGGAACTCCTTCAAGAGCAGGGCAGAGCCAGATCATCTCAATCCTAACACCAGCTCATTCGTTCTAGCTGCATACAAGGACAATGCAGGATGGAGCGTACTGAGGGACAGTGCCTGCTCCTGCTGCCCTACTAACAAAACAGGTACAAGAAAGGTGAAAAAGGCTTCTTGTGAGACTTGCTATCTAGTACTGTGGCCAGACACACAGCAACAGACACAGCCTTGTCCCAAACAGTCAACAGTGCCTTAAGCAAGCAGAAATTAAGAGAAATTAGGAGATATGGCTTAAAAAGCTAGGGATTTCTAACAATAATAAGAAAGGCAGGAGGACGTCACCACCTGGAAGCTTGATTCTTTTCATTTACATTTTCAAGCTTTTGTTAACAAGGAGCCTGAAACTTCCATTCGTTTACCAAGGCAAGCTCAGACCCTCTTATAGGGTTACAACTCCAAAGTCAGGGCTCCGAGAGACACGGCAGCTATCGGCAAGGTTCTCGATAAAATCGTGAGGTAGCAGTCCTGACTGCGGTGGCTGACAACTGTTTTAAGGCTGTGTAATTATTTAGGGCAGGCAAGCCCTCAGGGAATGCCTTGAAGGAATGAAGAATCTTTTAGTCTTGCTTACTGGTTTTTTTCTAAGAGAGGAATGCTGAGAAATGGGGGTCGGGGTATGGTTTATACTTGCAATTTCACTGTCCTGTGCTGCATAATAAAACTTCTGAGGTTCTGACTAAACATTTTAGCTACAAGACCCCATTTGTGCTGAGCAAAATTATTTAATTGCATAGCTATCCCCAAATATCCATCAGCATGGATTATTTATTTATAAATCCTGAAAATCATTACATATGTTACCTCTATGACAAGAGCAGCAAATGTCCACTTTGAGACCTAACAACAAATAATACTTATTCAGCACTTTCCATGTATGTATCTAAAACCAGTTTGCAAACATTAATGAAATAAACCAGACAAGACCACAAGAAATTACAGATAAGCAAAAAGATTGAGAAAATCTAAGCAAGTCAGCTAAGGCCTCACACAGAATTAGTGACAATGACCAAAACAGCTTCCACCTCCAGTTCTGTACCACAAGAGCATCTAGAATCAAAATAAGATATTGATTTTGAATACATTTAATGTTTAAAACCAAAAGTAACCTTAATTATTTTGAACCAGTTTCTAAAAGCAAATTCAACTTGTACATCCAGAATAGTTAGAATGAAATTGTGCTACCGAAATGCATAAGCAACAGAAGTCTCAGAATTGTATACACGTGGTATTTGTAGGAATTAGGTTGCAAAATGATCCTACATTTTATAAGGGATGCCTATTTGATGCAGTGTAGAAGAAATTGTGCAAAACCACCATGCTCAGAAATGTTTGCATGTATGCAAAACCCAATAAAAAGGATGCTTTAGCAAGTCATTTTAAATGCAGCTTCTGTGTATTCTATTACTATTTCTTTGTATTACCTTACTTTTTAAAAGCTAGATAAAATCCAAAAGATTTACCACAAAAGATTATGGCAGCTCTGGACTTGAGCAATGTTACAGCATCCCTTTTAAAGTTAAATCATACTTGACTATAGTTATAACAGTGTCCATAAAAATACAAACAACATGAGTGTAATTCAGCTGCTGAATGCCCACTGATAGTGCTTTTTATTGTGTGGACAAGATCACAATTCATACACTAACCCCATTTTCCCAATTCCCCAAGATTCATTCTGTCAGGATTTGGAAATGTTGTGGAATTTATACTTACAACCGTAATGGAAGGAGGGAAACTGCAAGGGCTGCCAGTATCAAATGCTTAAAGAGTCAGAGCAATGCCGTAGGAGCCCAGCTCCCATGGTCTCTGCTGAAGAGCACCGCGGCTGGTCGTGCAGGACCTGCTGAAGAAAAACATCTGGTGGAGACGCTGTGTTATGCTCCGGCAGGGGCAGTCACTCTGTAGGGCAAAATCCTGATTAAGGAGTTACTGCCCTTGGTTTTAGAGAAGTCAGGATTTGCATCAGCAGCAGTTGGGCATAGCCTGCATTCAAACCAAAGGACACATGAGGAAAAGGATGAAGAAAAAAGAAATCAGATGCCAAGGCTGGAAAATGTGGACAAACTGCAAAATTAATATTATTATGGCTTAATCTTGATGTATAGCAAGATGTGCTTAGAACAGAACACAGCTATCAACATATCTCTAGGGTACAGAATGCTATAGATTATAATCTATAGAAACATTAATATATTTTCTATATAATATAAACAGGAAGCAAAATAACACTGTTTGTCATAGAAGGTCTAGAAACATTTTTTTCTCCTTTGGTATTTTCCTGATTTGGGGGATGGAGTTCCCAAAATAAAAATCCGGTGAAGTTCATTTATGATTTGTATTTATTCATTGGCATTAATTTTGTATTCAGTCTGTCAGGAACATGACTGAGTAGAGCAACAGTGCATCGCAGTCAGCTCTAGGCATCCAGCTGAAGATATTATGGTAGAAAAGTTGGAAGAAGTGGAGGAGATGGAATATGAAGAGGGAGTTGAAGGTGTTGGAGTGGAGAGGATGCCAAAAGCCACAGAGGAAATGAGGTTATTGCTGTGGGGAGTAGTGTAAGAGAAAGACACAAATCTGTAGGAGATTACAGATTATATCATTTTTGATGCTCATGGAACAACTTGTTTATATATTAATTAGCCAGGACCAAAATTGCTATGAGCAAGTTATAGATAATAACAGAAGAATAACATAAATAAGAAAAAATACATAAGAGAAGCAGAAAAATCTGGGGTTTAGGAAAGAAAAAAAAATGAAATTTATAAAAACTTTTAAAATGCTCACACTTGGAGACAAACTCAAGTTTCCTTTTGTCTAATATTTTCCTTACTTCTCTCTTCTGTAAAAATTATGGCAGGTCAATAACATAGTCTTCCCTATGTGAGAACAAGGAAAACATTTTAAAAAAAAAATTGCAAATATGTTGATAATGTGTTCACTCTCCATTATTACACAGTTCAAGGGCAGATTTGGCTGAGCTTTAAATGTAATAAAGAAATTATTTCAAAGCAACACTGTGAGCATCATACAGCAATTGAGAATAAAAAAACAAAGATGATAAAAGTGTCCTATGTTATTGATGTTACAGTTCATATATGATGTATTTCCATGATGGGATTATCAGAGCACCAATGACAATGTGTATTTACTTATCAAACTAAACAAGGTGTCTCAAAAAAGTGAAATATTAAATTATGTACTATCAGCCAGCTATACTATTCAGCAAAACTGTGTGTGTGTAGTATCTATTCTACACATCTGTACCTCTACACGTGACCATCACTAAACTAGTCTCTCTACAGTGTTTGGATGAAGAAGAAAATCCTTTGATCTTTCAAGAAAAGTTTCAAAATGGACCCAGGCTTAAGAATAAATTAAAATGTATCAAAAAAAGGAAGAATAGTCTTGTTGCAGGTTATCAGTGTTTCTCCTGCAATACTTACTCTCTCTTCTTGTCACAGATTTGTTTTATTTTGCTACAGCAATACACTATTACAACTTAAAATTCACATTCACCTGAAGAAAGCTGTGACATGCCTACCAAGAGAGACATACACTGCTTAACCTAAATTGACCCTTTTTTCCTTCTATTCTAATAGATCTTTTTTCTTTTTGTCACTCAAAATGAGTGTCTGATGTATGAGCATAAATTGTTAAAAGCAGTTTTAGGTAAAGGAAGAGAGAGTGAAGTGGAGTTTTCTCACAAAAGCCAACCTCAATTTATGTCAAAGAGGGTTAAAAGACCTTGGGATTAAAGCAATAAACTTGCTGCTGTCAAAGCTAAAACCCGCTAACAATTTAGTGCCAAACGCATGTTGTTCAATATCATTTCATATTATATTATGTCACAAGTAGGTGACAGTTCCGTATCAGACTGACAGGGCTTATTTACTCTGAAGAATTCATCGACATTTTGCAGAGTCAAAGCTGACTTCATTTTGTTTGGATGCAGGGTGGGAAATCTCTCTGCTTGAGTTGGAATATTTGGCTGAACAATACGGTCCTTCTTGGATTACAGACTGGCGGCTTTTGAAAGCCCTCCCAGAGCGGCAGCGGAGGGCAGGCGTCCACACGCCGGCTCCCTTCCCTGGCCTCATGGCGCAGAGACCTCTGGCACAATCAGTACAGTTGAAGGCTCGTTTCCTTCGCTTGCCCTTAACAGCACCAACTTCTGGATCCGTGCCCTTTTTTGTAGCTGCACTCTTAATAAGGTTCACCTTCCTGCAATGTTTAAAGCATCCAACTGTCTTGTTCAATATTTTGATAATATTTGCTTTCTGAATCCAAGCTTTTACACTTCTCCAAAATATAACTATTGTCAAGGTTTGAAACAAAAGACTGTGTTAAGAAAATACTACTAGCACCTGCTTATATTTTAAGTAGCAATGATAACGTTTTTTCCAGGATGTTAATTAGACCCCAAGGTCAAGTGTAATGAGAGACCTTTCTTAAGCCGATGGCAAAAATACCGTTTCTTTACATCAGGATGGCTTTTGCAAGATGTTCCCAGATGGCTTTTTTAATATGGGTTCCGATTCAAATTTCTCCCAGGACCCTGAGACAATTCTAAATAAACATAGGGGGGTTTTTGTCTTGGGAAAAATCTAATTGATCAGACTTGTCTGTCAAGGTGTTAAAGCTTATTCTAAGACGGGGGCCCTTTTCTTCTCCAAAATCCAGTGTATTCTTCTACAGTTAATTGAATCCCTGTGCAATGTTTATTTCCGTCTCCTGTTGGCTATTGCTATAGATCAGGAATTACAACTCGGCTCCTGAAGCTGAGGAACCAGGGAACCTGGTTTTCCCTGAGCCAGGAAGAACTGTGCTACACTTAAGTAGTCTTGTTATATGTGCAAACAAGAATATTCCTCCCTCCTTTCTTTTTGCTTCTTTTTAATTTTGGACAAAATTTTCAGTTATCATAGTTTGTTCTTACCTTTATTTCTGCAAAACTCTAGCAACATTTATGGTCTTTAAACACACATATCACTGTTTTCTCCATCTAAATATAGGAGCGTGTACATTAGTGCCTGGCCATTAACTTCTGTAAACCACTTAGTGATTCTTCTGTGGGATTCTTCGGGCAATGTTTGCTGTTCATCAAGGAAAAGGTTATGTGGAACAGCTCATTGCATGTAAAATGGCCCCATCATCCAACATGCGTTTGTTTTTGCTGGCCATATGCTGAACAGCTATCAGGCAGCAAAGGGGTTACCTTGTCTATTATGCAAAATCATTGCCAGAGAGAAGAACTTCTAGTGAATTGTTAGACGGATTAGTGGATGGTTAATCTTATTTGACATTTAAAGCACTTGGAGGTAAATTTAGTGTTCACCTGCCCTAGAGTGTACAGCATGAATATGCTTCTACATATCTATTCCTGTTTAAACTAGTAGTCTTATGACTGGAGGATATACAATACCTGGCACAAAGAGATATTTCAGGCAAAAGAAAAACAAAACAAAACAAAAAACCCAAACAGATAAACACACGTCCTGGATTTAAACCTTTACAGTTTTCTCATACTGAAACACAAATTCTATTATTTCTGGATGATCATCTCATCCTGACACAGACATACTCTTGTTAACTTACAGATTCTGCTGGTATGATCAAATTCTAATACATTTTGGATATCAATATTTTCAAGCTCCATTTTCTGCAGCTCCATCAGTTATGTACATGACAGACAAATACACACACGTATCCATATTACAGCGAGTGCAAGGTCTAAGGAATTTTTTGATCCAGTGAGAAATCTAAAGGAGAATAAAGACATTTCTGCAGCCTTTTCCTCATAGAGATTCCCTCAAACTCACTGTAGTGCACCCGTAAGTCAAACCATCAAGAATTCAATGAATTGCAGCCAAAGAAAAGGGATGAACACAGAGCTCTGACACAGCCTGAGACTGTAGTTTCCTTTGCTGTCAGGGACACAGGAGTGGTGAGGACACAAGAGGTGCGTGTCAAGACACCCAGTCCCTTTTGCTGAGCTCTGTTTGAGCATCTTTCACCTTCAGTCATCTATACCTCTATGACAGAGATCAAAATGAATTGTCATGCTTCTTTTAAGAAGGAAATACTACAGCCTCTCTCTCAATACAGGCTGTGACCTTTCAATTTATGCTATCCGTTTACTCAGTGCTTGCTCTTGTGGTTCATGATTAACTTGAAAGAGTTAGATCACACTCTCTCCAGGTCCTCAGGAAGGAACTTCTATTGACTATTAGAAGTCCCTCATGCAATAAAAGTGCACATAGTATAGCTGTATAAGCCATCTTTCAAAGTTACTTCAGTTCACTAATGAGGTAGCAATTCTTATCCAAAAGCTCCTAAAAAATTTTCTACTTGTATTTTTCTTTTCTTTAGGGTACTATTTATGAGAAGACAAAGTGCAAAACATCCACTTGGTTATTAATAAATATGTCTTTGCTTTCATAAAGAGCAACTCCTTATTAAAGGGTCTCACAGTCCTCAAACATTAATTAAACATGATTGTGTAGTCCATAAAAGACATGTTTCAAATCTAACTATAAAGGGTAAACTGAGATAAAGGGAGAGTTACTCACGTCTTCCTGCTGAGCCACTGGCAGACCCACAGAAACTTTCTCCCTCCTTCTGTAACCATAACATAGTGCAGATGCCCCAATATGTTCTAGAAAACAGCAGTAAAAAAGAATTTCATAAACTTTTTTTTTCTTTAAAGCTCACCTGTAGACTTTCTCTATTTCTTTTTAGAAAAAATATACATTAGCAATTTTCTTAATCTTCACTGATAGGTACTCTGGGAGATGGAATGGATTGAGGAGCAAATGCTGGACTGAGGAGTTGCATCTCCCACTGCCACTGGAAGAGCAGTATCTACTCAGGTCGGCAACGTGGGGATTCTTTTTGTGATTATCCACACGTCTACACTTACAAACTGTTAGCTGGAGGTGGGTACATCCTTTCAGATAGTTTTTTAGTTGTCCACAGCTGTACATTTCCCTTCATTTAGCAATGAATGTCAGACCACAATGGGAGAATCCCTCTCTTGCTCCAACATATGTATGTTCCAAACAGAACTAAGCAAAAATTTCAAAGGACCCCCCCAAATCAATTTTACACACTCAAAGGATCAAACAGTCTGTGTTATCTTCCAGTGCAGTAGTAGCTCAAGCTCATTTTAACAAAACCAAATAGATTTGATTACATTTGTACTCCACCTTTCCAGTAGGGAAGGTGGAAATACAGAGGGGAGCTAAGTGCAGAGATATTTAAATAGGTAAAACAAATTGAAAGCTTTTAAGAACAAAGTCTGAGATTGTCACATATAAGTACATGTAACCTTATAAAGATGTATCACAGGATCTTTAACTCTCAAGGACCTGATGGTTTCTCAATGGCATTACAAGTCTAGCTTACTGCTCACCTCACTATAGTAGGATCCGACATAATTGCTCTCACTGTACTATTTGCTTTGTCCTAACTTCAAGAGAAATCCCTTTTTATCACTCTGCACTCTGGTTCTCGAGACCCCTTCAGCTGTGGTCTGGTAACAACCACTGGTACCACCGAGGGATGCTTAGGCCCCCGATTCTTCCGTTTAGCCCCCAGTTTTCTCAAGGAAAAGGTGAGGAAGTGGAGATTTTGAGCCCAATTGGCCCTGCTTCTTCTATTTTAGAGATTTCCAGAGCCTTTAAAATTTTTTCCTATGATCTGGAAATCACCTGGGAATAAAAGTGTACCTGCCGAGTTTTCTATGTGTCCCCAGATATGCGGAGAGGATGGGCTCAGACAGGTTCACAGCTGGTGTCACCTGAGGTGTCACATTCATTAAAGCAGATGGAAACCTGTGGACACCGGACAAAGATGTTGGCCATGGACCACAAACCTGGAATAAAGGAGGGATCAGTCCTCTATGACAGAAAACAGCTGAATTGCAGAGTTTGCTGGAATTCAGGGACAGGAGAGATCACCTAAATTGACCTTTAGGATTAAACCCCATTTTAAGCACTACAGTGGTCAGCACAGCACTTACATTTTTAATTTATTATTTTAAATAAAGTATCTTCATGGGTAATCCTTCATTTAGAAAAAGGAATGGGAGTTATTCAATGACATTACACACCTGAAAAAAAACACTTTCAGTATTTGCATTTCCATATAAAATTTCAGGGGGTAAAGAAATTACTTTATGCATTTGGAGTGTTACTACTGGCCTCACTTTTAAGTTATTCTTTTTCTTTTTATAATAATAGCCATCTAATGCTATTACTGTAGCTTCTTGTCCAGATCTCCCTTTGGAGACTTTCTGACTACTTAACACCATTTTTCAATTTCTCTACTTATGCATATACATCTTCAATCCAGACATGAGAATTTGCTAATGGACTGCAACTTTCTTTCCAAGATTCCCATGCGTAGAGTTTTACATAGGCTGATCTAAAATATAAACCGTATTTGTCAACGCCTTGTGCTAGGAACATGCACGTGATAATCAAGCCCAAAATTATGCTAACATTTTGAAGTATATATTTGAGTACAAAAGAGAGCAAAGGGTATCAGATTATATATTTACAGTAACATTAATGCATACACATTGTCAAATGGATAAAAATCTGGTGTGTATTAAGATGTGGCTACCTCCTGCACTATGTTCATTTTTAGCTACAGAGTGAAGGATAAATGGCAGTGGTAGAAAATGGAAAACGTGTAGGCAGGCACACCTATCTCCTGTTCTTGAGGTCGCACCACTTTGCATTTTACCTACAACAAAGCAGATAATGCACCCATTTGGATTTTTTCATTCATTCAAATAACGCTGTGACACTCTCTAGTGGAAGGCAGACATATACCACCTCAGCCACGCTCCACGTGTACCAAACAGTCACGGGGAAGCAACACCACAAGAAGGGAAACTGGCTGAAACGGATCTTGGGCACTGTTGCATGTGTTTTGCTGCACTCTTATTTTTTAACACCACAACCAAAACACTTACAGACAGGTCCCTTCTGTTTGAAGCCCAGAGGATAACGTGGTACTGAAGCATAAATAAAGAGTGCCACTAGCAAGGAGTAACTGGCAGCAGACAAAGCCCAAGCCAGCAAACTGTCACGATTGCTCTAGAGGGTTTATAAGCTTTATCAAATCTGTGCTAGCTAATTCACTTGCAGAAGTGTACTGATAACACTGCTTCTTTTTTCTCTTGCTTTTATTATGAACAGAAAGATAGACAGGTCCTAAGGACAGATCCTTTTCACAGCTCTGCTCTCTTCTGCCAGCACATGCCGTTCTACTTCTCACAGATTACCAGGTTAAACCACAGATGTCTTTAAGCCAGAAGCATTTATTGCAATAAACCCCAATATATTTCCAAAAAAAGCTTCCCCCTCCTTTCTAACACTTACACTGTGCTTGGAAGCAACATTTAAAAAAATATACAGCTCCAATCTGTTGTTCCTTGTCTCACTTAATTTGCAAGTGTCTGTTTTTCACCACTCCCAGTAAACATACTGAAGTTATCATTTCTCTGTGTGTGGACAGAGGAATAATATATATATATGAACAGGGTGGAGCATTTGGCTGCTCTCCCTGTCCCCCACCCTGACTTTAGATTCAGGTTTTTGCATATTGTTGTAACAATGCCAGATTATCAACAGCTATTGTTGAACAACAACTGCTATTAATCTAAATGACATAAATTAATACTACCTGCTGTAAATGCAAAGGAAGTCTGGTTTGTACTTTTAACTGCAGCTTTTGAAGATTCCAGGACAAGATGCAGGTAGGCCCATGGATCTCTAATTTTCTTACTTCACACACGTACTGCTCAAAATTACACCTTTGGAGTGAAAGGTTTTCAAAAGGAATGCCCAGCTTTAAGCTTGTTGCTTTGCACTGTCATTCTGGCTGCACTCCTCCATGTCTGGTTCATCTTTTCTGAAGGCTTCCTCAAAGATTTCTGGTGTTCCTCCCAAGGAGCTCTATGCACAGTGGCCTGTGGAAAACTAACAAAACACTGCAAAATAAACAAACCAATGCCATCGTTTTTTTTCAAACATGTTTCCATGAATAACTGTGAAAACACAATGCTAATTTACTGCATGTTTGTCTTTATGGAGTATTTTTAAAATAAAATATTTCACCCCGTCCTGCCACTTTTTAATTTGTCCCGTCATTCAATTTCTGTAACTAGTTTGAGGCAAATTCTCTAATGTTTCACCACACTGCCAAAGCGTAGCTTTTGCTTGAATGTAACACAGAACTACTTTAATTGTAGGGAATATTAAAAATCTCCCTTGTCCTAATTTGTAGAAGCCTGAACTGTTTGGAAGTAGATGTGACTGAATTCAGGTTTCTGTTTCACACAAACACAGGGGAGAAAATTCTGCCTGAACTCTACTGAACTCAAACATCCATAAAGTATCTCCATGTTAAGTCTTCAACAAGATTTGGGTCAATATTTTTTCCTAGGGAAGTTCATGAAGCAACGGTTTGAAGTCAACTATCATGAAACATGAACAAAACATTCTTACAGCTCAACTTTGGGCACCTCGCTCAGTCAGTTGGCTTCTTGAGTGACTGGAGAGAGGGATCCTCTTCCAGATGATTCAGCACAGGAACTGAATGTAGGTGCTCTGAATTGCTCTCTGCAGAACCTCCTTTCTTTCTTGACTACAGGTGGTGCTGGATGAGACTAGGAACCTATTCATATACAAGAAGAGTGATCCACAGAAAAAAAGTTTTTCATGATTTTACAGTGTAGAAATTTTGCCAGGTTACAAACTGGGAGCGCAAGGATCATCAGGAGGTTTCTGTCAGCAACTTAAATCCTGTTATATTGTACCTGAAAAAAAAAGACCATCAGGATCTGCCTTTGGAAAATGCAGAATCAGTACTGTGGCATGAAGGCAAAGGTGCCATCACTGGGTGATCACACCACTAAGCAGAATGAAGCTTTGTCACCTTAAGAAATTCAAACCTCAAGACATTTTAAGTTACTTATTTCACATGCGCATATAGGGAGCATTTAGGCCATTATGTTCGCTTTGATTTTTCTTCTTAAAGTCTCTAAACCATTTAATATTTTCAGAAGGTACAAGGGCTTTTCAGAGAGAATATACTTGCTGTAGTGTCGTGGTTTAACCCCAGCCAGCAACTAAGCACCACCCAGCCGCTCACTCACTCACCCCCCCGC
>JANZLQ010000092.1:31065494-31076151 GCA_026212715.1 Elanus axillaris
AAAGAATAGGGGGGGGGGGAAAAAGCATCACTCCAAACTGAAAGAGAATGAAATGCAGCACAAAAGTACATACAAACATTTAACAGCCCAAAGAGGATGATATGGTCCATGAAGACCTGCCCTCGCAACCTCAGGAAATACAAATCAGTCTGCGTTTCATCATCTGAAACTCGAACTTCTACCTAGTAGCTCTATGCTCTTCCCCCTGCCTTCTTCAAAAACTCCTCCTTGAACTGATTTACACTATTTGCTTCTACTGCTGACTTCGGCAGTTTGTTCCAGACCATATTTCAACTACCCTTTGTGTAAAACTGTTCTGTCTGAATATATCGGAGTCCCTAAATTCTGGTACACATATTGGAGTGGTTACAGAAGTAATTTTAGTGCAGCTGGCAGCTGGCCTAACTCGTGCTCTGATCTCTCCTCCCCTCCCTCAACCGAAGGGTTCATACTTGGCCATCAAAGTCAGGGCTGCTACAAAGAGAGCCTGCTCCAGCCAACTGCCCAGAGGGACACCGCCTGAACTTGTCACATGTTGGCAGGACGCTGTGGCCAGAGCAGCCTTCCCAACCCTTAGAAGGGGACCAAAGTAGCGAAGAGCAAAGGGTAAGCAAATAAAGAGGAGCAGGACTCTACATCTTAACTACATTAAACAGTCTGATCCTGTTCGCAAACCCTTTATCTGCTTTCCAGAAATATTTTCATAGGTAAATGTTGGTTAATAACAACAACAACAACAACAACAACAACAACAATAATAATAATAATGTATTTTAAAGAAATAAACCTCTACCATAAGATTTTACATGGTCATCTTGAAAACTTGACAGAGTCATCTAGACAGCAATTGGGAGCAATACAGTGACATTCCATGTTCAGAGTGAACAATGAATATTGGAAGCTATATTTATAGCAAATATTTGGCAAACTGTCCATAGGTCTAAAATATATTGACATATCTGTAAAATAAAGTTGAATATAGAGATTTGTGAAAACTGAACTTTATTCACTTTTTTTATTTTGAATCAAAAAGGGGACTCTATTTGTCGAAATCTCAACTGCAGCTGTAGATTGGCAATGAAGTGGCTAGAAAGAAATGGGAGAGCGAATAGCAGCCTCCAGATCTTGAATAAATTGTCAGTTGATCTTGAAAGATAATTACAGGATTCTTAATTTTGACTCCTGAGGATCTGCATTTTATAAAAGATGATTATTTGCAAGTGTCTTTTAAAATCCACTTTTGTGCATGAACTAAGGTTAGGAAAGAGACAATCTATCAAGTGTGCCATAACTTTTAAATGAAGGTGACATATTTTTCCCAGTCAGAACAACTTTCAACAGGAATATTTTTGGAAATTTAGAAAATCTCTTTGATGTCAGAAAAACTGTTTCTCACATTCTTTTGAAGCAGACAAAAGGTCAATGTTAATTGCAATATGTTGTAAATCATACAGATTACTTTCAAGAAAATATTTAAGGGAGATATCTTATATGTGACATTCATTCTTCAGCTAGCCAGACATGGACGATGTTTAATTTATAAAGAGTTAAAAGGATGGAAGTCTCTTGCAAAATACAGAATTTAATGAAATTCTTGTTTTGTTACCAATTCACAGATATCATCTTTTCTTATTTATGGAGAGAAGTGTATTAATCATCACATGCAGAGTTGCAAATTCAGCAGAAACATAAATTATCAGCCCTAAACCTCAAATTCTTTCAAAGGATTTGTAAAGCTAAAAGTTTTGAATAGCTTGGATAGAACAAATGGACAAGAAAAGATAATGCATCTTTTGAAACACAAACCTGCAAAGATGTTATGCTCAATTACTCTGACAAAAGATTTGGAAACCAACAATATCCCCTGTGGAATACCACTGCTAAACTAGAATGCTAAATCAAAAGCTCAAAGTTAAGCAAGAATAATGTAGCATAAGCCACATTAAATGCATGTTATCCTTAAAGCTAGAACCCACTTGGAAATTTATTAAATAACTATTTCTACTTTCACAGAGGGGAAAAATAAATACAATTAAAAAAAGCTCAGACCAAGTGTGAACGTAATAAAAGTACCACTCTGGACATCACATGGAGGAATGGTGGGACTGGGCAGGCTGCATCCCTGACCGCAAGTCCTCTGGTGACCAGCCAGAGTTAAAAGGTTGTTTTACAGTCTAAACAAAGCTTCAGAGAGCAGTCTTTCAGGCTTATCTTTATGGACAACAGAAAACTCTACTAGAACCTGAGGCAGGGAGGGAGCTGTGTTTGGCAGGGTTTTAGTAGATGGGGAAGTATAGCTGTGGCTGTCACGCTGGTGGCCAACAGAAGGCTACTGTCTACAAACAAGGACTTCTCGCAAGCTACCGGACAAAGGTCCTGCAGGAACCTCAGTGATGCCATGTTGCAATGGTATTTTCCAGCCCGATAGAGGAAAACAGGCTTGTTTTATTTTCAAGGAAAGCTTTCAGCCAAGCTGCACAAGGCACAGGGCTCACATGGAAGCAGAATCTTCCATCTGCCAGAAGAAACAGGGATGCATCCAGCCACCGACTATAGAATCAGGGCAGGGGAACTGCTGGGGACAGACAGTTTCCAGACAGCTGACACTGTCAGCAGTGTTCGTCATTGCATCACTGTAGATGTTTGGGAAGCCGCTGCACTCGGGACACATCTACCCCGACACTGACGTTGAGTAACAAGGAATGGAATGTGGGCTGTTTCTGAGGGACAGGAACGACGTTGCCAAAAAAGCACTACAAATACGAGTCCAATTTAGGCCAGTCAGTTCTTATTATCTTCACTGAGATGGCAAGTCCATAATTTTGGCTGTACAGAAAAAAAGGGATCATCTTTCTGGATTACAGGCCTAACACACATTGCTGCTGCAGAGGGGAGGCTGGGCTCTGGAAGGGCCTCAGTACGTGGTAGGTGGATATTAGAAATCTCAAGTTCCTGTACTAGGACATAACTGATAGGGTTACATACAAATAAAAGAACTAGGAAAATTTAGGTTAATTGTGGTATCATTTTAATTTACCTGTTCTAGAAGTTTACCCTGAGTATCTGAGATCTGTGCCCTTGATACCAGAGGTGCCAGGGGATCAGCTTTGCTAGACTTCTTGTTCTCCAGACAGATATGCCAGTCAGCAGGAGATCATTATTCATCTGGAAAAGGATGAATTTGTTGATTGATGTTAAAAGCTGATAGGGAAGTTGAAAGGACAACAAACAAAGAGAAACACAGAGCACACAACTGTGGTTTTAAAGTTAATGGGGTTTTCCCATCAGGTAATGCTGTATATGAAATAATAATGGTACTAACTAAAACATTAGCCACTACTTGATGATAACACTTTACATCTTTCTGTAAACCTCTTATTGACACTAGCAGAATCTCCTGTGAATAAGGGAAAATAATGTCCTACATTGATATCTGGCGTATGTGTTTATATAGTCCAGTCCTCTCCACAGAATTAATTTGATCTGTCTGGTTTGGAGCACATGCTGCTGGTTACCTGTGCTCCCTGTGTGCTTTTATTTCTTGAAGATGTAGATTGTTCTGTTTTTTGGCATCTTGGCTGACTACTGGATGGGGGTAAGAGCAAAGACTTAATAATGGCAGTCTACTGACAATCACTGTTGCCAAACTAGGGCTGTGTTCGTGTGGGATGCAAACAACAGGCACTCATCCTTGAATTTATGAACACCAAACTTCAAATTGGCAGGTAGCATTTAGAGAACTTTCACTTCTAAATTATTAAGTAAAATAGAAAGAAAGAGAAAAAAAGCTAAGAAATTAGAGACAGTAACTGAATTGCTCCAGTGAACAGTATTGATTGACAAATCCAGTCCCAAAAATCACAATTAAAATTAACTGCACTTACTGCATCAATCAGTCACATTGCAGAGTTTGAAAGTACAGCATGAAAGATGAAAAAATGCTATGAAAGATAAAGGCAAAATATAATTATAATATAAAAATATTTGCAACTTATATTTTATACAAGAGTAACACATCCTTGTAAGCTCGAAAACTTTGCATCACCCAGAGGGAGGGAGTAATTACCTACCTTAAAACTTTTTCAAAAAGTTCTAATGCAAGGGATATGGCTATCAATCAAAATCAAATTAAAAGGGTTTATGGCAAATGACTCAAAGCAATACAATTTTATTTGTCTGAAGAGATTTATTTACATAGTGAGATTAAAACTATCTCAGATTTATGCACCCACTCTAGAAACATGAATTTCCTAGGTTTTAAACTTTTAACGCAATAACCTTTACCCTGGTTTGACATAAGCCTATGTCAGCATTTATAAAGTAGGGTCTTTCTAGCTGTTTGGTTCAGGATAATAAGCCACTTCCTCCTTCTGTGTTAAATAACTTTTATTCCTTTAAAGCCCCTTTCCTCCAGCATTTTCATTCTCTTTTCCGTAGTTCTACCTCAAGATCTAGAGCAATTCCAGGAAACTTTCCCAAGAGATTCCTCTAAGGAAAACAAGAATATTTCTGTGGAAACACACTGAGGACTAAAAGGCTCATCTAGAGGAAAATTAGTGGTAGCACTGCCTGAGATTACACTGGAGTCTTAAAAGACTCACAGCTTTACTTTCTCTGCTAATGCAAAATAGGGTGCTTTCATCCAAGGAAGAGCGCTATACCAAAGGTCAAATTCACGATACTCATATACACACATGGAGTAACACATGCAGACAACAGCACATTTTCTTTGCTGGCTTCTGTCATCAAGACTGTCTTCCTGGATTTAATACTTGGACACACCAAAAGCCCAATGCTAAATAGCCATCCCATTTACTGCCAACCTTTCAATTAACTTCATTTTTTCCAGACTGTGACCCACAAACATTATCAGTTTTCACTTAAGAGTAGCCCTAGAAGCTTTATTTCTTTTCAGCCTTCAAAGTCTTATATCTGTTGTTCTTTATTCATAAAGTGCATTACCATTAAGTGACAAAGAGGCCAGAGACAGCTAGATCAGAGTAATACAGAAAGGACTCATGTAATATTTTCACACATTTTAAAAATTCTACAGTTGCCCCAGACTGGTAAACTGTTGAGCTGTTCTTAGTGCTCTTCTATAAGCAAAATAGACATCCAAAACACAGAAAGAACACCTTATTCTTCACAGTGCATCTTACACACTGTGGTGATTTCCCTCTTAAAACATGAGAGGAGAAATTATTAGCAGGGCACTGAAGGGACATGCTCAGTTAGTTAATAAACAAAGCACCTTTACTTCATTAGGCCATGCCATTCATGGTGCCATGGTTTAACTCCAGCCAGCAACTAACCATCACACACAGCTGCTTGCTCACTGCCCCCATCCAGTGGGGTGGGGGAGAGAATAAAACAAACAAACAAAAAAAAAAACAACCCCTCATGGTTTGAGATGAAGGCAGTTTAATAGGACAGAAAAGGAAGAAAATAATTATAATGATAATGATGGTGATCATAATAATAATAATAAATGACAATAATAATAATAAAAGAATTAGAACACACAAAATAAGTGATGCCTAATGCAATTGCTCACCACTTGCCGACCGATGCCCAGTCAGTTCCTGAGCAGTGATCCCCCCCAGGCCATCTGGCCCCCGTTTATATACTGGGCATGATGCCACATGGTATTGGAATACCCCTTTGGCCAGTTTGGTCAGCTGTCCTGGCTGTGTCCCCTCCCAACTTCTTGTGCCCCTCCAGCCTTCTTGCTAGCTGGGCATGAGAAGCTGAAAAATCCATGATTTAGTATAAACACTAATTAGCAACAACTAAAATCATCAACATTATTCTCACACTAAATCCAAAACACAAAACTATGCCAGCTACAAGGAAGAAAATTAACTCTATCCCAGCCAAAACCAGGACACATGGATACCTGCTTCCCATATCTCCATAATCACAATGACAAGGAGAAGGACACCTTCTGTTCGCTATGAAGCTTTCTGGATCACTGGAGGTGATTTTCAGGGTCTTGCTGCACAGATCTGGCCAATTTGTGTTCAGGCTGTTTTAAACATTGGAACAAGTAGCCAAACAAGCACTTGGCATACGAGGCAAGTCCGAGTGTCCAGGGTGCACAGTACCTATGACAAAGGTACAAGTAATCAATAACTAAATTCCTTATAATTTACTGTTGTGCAAAACAGGCGAATCAAGTAACCACACTGCTGACATAATGGTGGCCAATGGAGAGCTGGACTTGTTAAAAACTTGTCTGAGGTTTACTCTTTGATCCTTTGTTTAATCTTGCTCATCCTATTTTGTCTCCTCTCAAACAAACCAAGTTCTTGTGATGTACCAAAAAAAGAAAATGTGTAACAAAGGTGCCCAACTACAGCCTCAGGCACCACGCAGTTTTCCAGGTAGGATATGGCATTTGGGCTCACATTGCATTCCCATTGACCCTTTCTATCCAGGGCAACAGGAGTAATGGGAACAACCAGGAGCAGCACTCTGCTCTCGGATGCTGTTCTTCTCTCCCACCTCCTGCGCCACAGCCCTGTGTTTGTGCAGAACTAATGGGCTGTGCACCAATATTACACATGCCACACGTGCCATGCAAATCTGCTGCTCTTGTGTGGGTGTGGCACAGCTGTACTTCACCAGCTCAGTACTTCCTATCTGAGGATGTGCAACAGAAGATCGGTGTTTCCAGAATATCCTGGATTTTGAAAGTGCTGATCAGGTGTCCTGAGCATGCCCTACATTAACAGGTATTGCTGGGGGTATGTGTATGAAACGACGGAGCTAATGAATGCATGATAAGCTTTTCTGCAACAGGTGAGGGACGACAAGGTGTGGCAATATCTTGAGATCAAAAGAAGGTAAATGACCCAGTTAGCTTTAAGGGTTGACCATTACAGCCCAAATAATTCAATTTACAATACTGCAAATCTACTATTGCAGAATATAATATCATCACGACTGTGTCTATCCTAACCCACTGATGACCTCAGGGAATTTTCAAGAATATTACTTCTATTTTCTGTCCTTTCATCCCTAATGTATACAGGCAGACTTAGCTGTGTCTGCAGCAAGAGAAGCCATTATGTCTCAAGAAAAAAAATGACCACTCCCATTATCTGAATGCCAAATTTCATATATTCAGTTCACCAATATCCCACGCTAGCCTTTCAGCTAAGCTACTAAATGAGATGGGCTCAGATCTCTAAAATTACTAGGATAGAAGCAACATTTTTGTCAATTGCAGCATGAAACCATAGCAAGAAAAACATAGCTGACATGCTAAAATATGAAAAACTGCCATTATATTTAAGGTGTTTCTAAGAAAGAATATTACATTTATCATTGTGAATAAATTCACAGATTTACCATGCATCAGACATTAGGCTTTATTTTTCTGTATAAAATAAATATAGCTGGAGTATAAGATTATGACTTCACTATTATTTTGTAAAACCATTTAATTTAAACAGAGATGTCTATTCACCTGATACCATAAAACTGAAAACAGAACCATCAAATTATTGTACAACACAAGCACACTGTACACGAAGACAACATAGGTAGACTTTCTTGTGAAACTGCTGGGTTTTATCACTGTTTAATGATTTGTTGCACTATTGATAGGATAAACAATAAATCTAACATGATTCATCATATTAGCCAATAAATCATGAGACAAATCATTAGGCAGAGTGATAAAATCAAGTGTTTTAGAAATAAGTTAATCTATGATGCCAATGCCTAATCTAAACAGTTGCTTAAAAACCCTATTTACTAATCATTTTTACATAAAGAAAGACTGATTATTATGTAGATTAAATGTGTACTTATTCCTATAAGCAGTAGATAATCACATGTTCAGTGCTGGTCTGTTTAGAAAGAAAAGAAAGATTAAAAAAAATCCACTGGGAAAAAAAGTAACGTCATTTTGACTGTACTTGTATATTTATGAGGGGCTGTCTGCACCACTTCTGAGTCTGCCTTCGATTTTGGTGAAGAAATAGTTAATTAAAAGCATGCTGCAAGGTTGCTGGATAGATACTATCTTTAGCTAAGAATTTCATAATATTCTAATTAACAATTTCATTAAGATGTGATGGGTGGTTCTAATGCTTCTTCATTCTTCAGTCTGAATATAACCCTGTAGTCTTTCTCATTTGTGACAACTGTGTTTATAGCTTCTCTACCCATAGAGCTTCATGGCACTTTGAATTATGCTCAAGAGTATGTGGGCATCACGTCACATTTGTGTGCCTGATATCATACATGACTAGCTGCACTCCAGCCAGGGTCCTTAATGTACATTCTACAGATGGACTACCCTCTGAATGCTTAGCCAGATATTAAGTTAAATCTTTTTGGAGTCAAGCTTGTTTCACATCAGTTATACAAACATATTGGTTCCTTTAAAAGGACAAATGCACTGAGAGTAAGACAGGGAATCTAGGTCGGAAATCTAGCAAAATCATTTTAAATTTTAGTTTAGCTCTTAAATTTGAAAATCTCTTCTTTGGGAATTATTGTTAACTGTGGAGGGTTTTGGTTTTTTTCATTTACTTTATCCCAAGGAGAAGTAGCTGAGCAATATTTATCAAGAAGTAGGTAAGCAGCATAGTTGGCTTAACCGTGAAAGAAACATAAACAGCAAGGCAACCTCCTTCCCTCTCACTTTCCATTGTGTAATAAAATGCAACAAACCTAACAAGAGAGTAACAAACCAAGGAGATATTTTCTAGTTCAGGATTTTCCTCAAAAAGGAAAAAAAAAAGTTAACATTTGTACACTACTACCTGTCTGTCTGTCTGTCTGTCTATCTATCTATCTATCTATCTATTTATTACATTGGGACTATGTCATACATTCTGTACCTTCTCGATAAGGCTAATCTTGGGAGCAAGGTATTTTCCTCTAACTGAAAAAATATGTTTGAGTAACAAAAGCATCTGTAATTGGGGCTGTGACCAACTGTTTACTTGACACACTGAGTCGGGTGAACAAACCCCTCCAGCTCACAAAGTACATTGGGGAAGGGAAAAGGAGGGGCAAGCCTGGCACTGGGAGCGGGGCTATGTCAGAGGCTGGAGGGAGCAGAAAGGATATTATTGGGTTTGTTGCTCTCTTGTTTTTTATTGCAATCCATACAGCATGTTTTGTAAAAGATGTCTGAAAGATGACTGGAGAAGTGATAGCAATTTGATGCTTTATGCAGTATAGGTGGGGATCATTTGTTTGTATCTTTGTTTGGTTTATAATGTGCAGACATCCCATACGTATAAAATGTAATAGCCAGGAGCACACCAGAATCATATGCCTGCAGTCCCTTGTTATTCTTTTAGAACCTGCTTATCTTTCGCTTCACTTTTTCCTGATGACACTTAAGGTCAGATTTTTAAAGGCACTTAGACGCCTCATTTTATTGAAATCAATGGGAGCTAGGTGCTTAAACATCTTTGAAGAACTAGCCCTTTAATGTTTATTAACAATGCCTCAGATGAGGGTACATCCCAGAAAACATAATAATTGCCTGCCTTTATTAACTGTGGTGTGTCAAGATAAGATAGAATCAAGTCCTCAAACTCATCTCCTCTCAATGATTTCCTAAATGAGATCAGTTCCCACTTACATCCTGAATGACCAAGGGTGACTAAATCAGAGCAATGAAGTACATTTACGTCCTTGAAACTCAAATCATCTTGCAGACACTTCTCCCAGTGTTGCTGATTCGCATATTATCAAGTCTCAAAATGTTTGGTGTTTTTCTTCAACACTCAGAGATAATAATTTTAACTACAAGATAATATCGCCTTTTCCTCTTTAAGTAAAAATGAAGCTTTTTTCCAGTGGCAGCTTAGACTCTCACATACTAACTATGGAACTACAGGTAAGACAGGAATATTTCCCTGCATTTTTGCCCTCATGCTTTTAGTCTTGTGGTTTCACATTTACCTTGTTCATCGATGCATGGCACAAAGCAGAGGGGCCTCCAAGTCAGCCACAAGGTGCAGAATACACCTAGCATCTTTGGACACAAAAATTAAAAAGTCAGGAAAAAAACAATTCTAAGAGAGGCCTGTGGGTGACTGGCAGGGAGAAGTAAGGAAGACAAAGGGAGGGATTGTTTTCAGGACAGACCTTCAGCATCAGTGGAGAATCTTGTCAGCCATTAGAATGAGCTTTGTTTGGATCAAGCCCTAAGCTGAACCTCCTGAGGCTCAAGCTAGTATATCCCAGTATTTCCCCTTGTTCCTGGAAAGGCAGTTTTCCATCAATACTCACTTCTACTTTTTGCTTAACTGGTGGCACTCTTGCTTACTGTAATATTGGTGCCAACCTTTCTCCATTTTTGTCTCCGACAAGCTTAGCAGTCACATCTCCTCTAGAAAATCTCCACTGAGTTTTATGTACCTTGTATACCAACCAAGATATGCCCATGCTGTCCTGGTTTCAGCTGGGATAGAGTTAATTGTCTTCCTAGTAGCTGGTACAGTGCTAGGTTTTGAGTTCAGTATGAGAAGAATGTTGATAACACTGATGTTTTCAGCTGTTGCTAAGTAATCTTTAGTCTAAAGTCAAGGATTTTTCAGCTTCTCATCCCCAGCCAGCGAGAAGGCTGGAGGGGCACAAGAAGCTGGCACAGGACACAGCCAGGGCAGCTGACCCAAACTGGCCA
>JANZLQ010000092.1:31076251-31078751 GCA_026212715.1 Elanus axillaris
GGTGAGTGAGTGAGCGGCTGGGTGGTGCTTAGTTGCTGGCTGGGGTTAAACCACGACACATGCTTTCACAAGGAAGATACACTGGTGCCTTTAAAGTCATTTACACCTATTTTTTTGCTGCTGTGTTTCTCTTTTTCATTGCTGTCTCTCTATTTTACTCTTCCTTTTCTCTGAACATTTTTCCTTCCAGCTTCCCTCTATTTTTTCCCATATTTCTTTTTCTTCCATTCATTTCTCTCCGGGTCTCCCCACAGATTTTTCTCTCTTCCATTCTCTTTCAGTTCTGCTTTTCATTTTCTCTGTGGCAAACTAGTTGATCAACATCAGATGCAGCAAGTGGTAATCACCACAGGTAAGATAGTGACCTAAAATCTTGTTATCTCTGTCAAATCCATGTTCAAATCTATTTACAAATGTGATTGATGAGAAACCATGAGGGTTTCTATTCTCTCCCCAGGCATCCTCTCATCCTACTTTCTCCTATCCCCACCGTGCCATCTTCTTCTCACAGGGAAGATGCCAGAGGGAACAGAAATAAGCTGCCAGTAGCAAGTCACTCAGCTACTCCAGTCTGACCAGATAGTTTTATATGAGGATCAGCAACGAGGGTTTGACCCAGAGTGTGTCTGCTCATTCCCCCCTTTCCTTACCCCCAACCCAGCTGGTGTCCTATAAAGGAACTCTCATATATGACAAAGCTCTGTTCCTTTACCTTGATTTTTTTTACCTGCCCACAGCAATGGACCAACAGACCACCACTGTGGGCAGTGAGCATTATATACTAATACGCCATGAGATTTAAAGCAATACCATCTGGCAGAACAGTGAAGTGTTTGAGCTCAGGCTTAACTTACTGCAAGAGACCCTCTCAACTTTGCACACTGCTTGCCTGTAACCTCCAACATGACATGGGTCTGGGATTTTTTACATTTGTTTTTAGCCTAACTTCCTTTCTTCTCTGTAAATCTTCAGCTGATTTCCTGGAAGTGTCACTCTGCACCCAAGACGTGAAACATGGCGATTATTTTTTAATCAGTTCAGAACTGCTAGGGAGAAGACTGGATACGTGTTCTGTTTCAGCAGTACCAGGTGACACCTGGTCACACCACCTCTCCAGAGTGTTTCTAAAGCCTGCTAAATCAATTTTAACAGTCTTCTGTTTAATAACAGCATAAAGCACAGCCTTTGCATGGGTTTAGCTAGAGCCATGCAATCTACATAAAGTACAGAGAACAGTATTGCATTGAAAGAAACCCACTCATTATCTCAATAAATTCAAGACTGACTGGACAGGTACTTCTTAAAAATTAAATTTTTGAGGCATTACAATCAGCAAAACTACTCCAAAAGTCGTTCGCAGATAAAATTATAATGTTCCAAATACCTGCCCTATCCACAATGTCCGTTGAAGTCAACAGACACTCTGTGATGGTTTATATGCAGGACTAGGGCTATTTCATACATTAGCACTGATATGTTTTTTTCCAGCCACTATTCAACCCAGATGTTTTCAAAGTGATAATCAGGTCAAGTGGGAACTGCATGGCAACAATACTGAGTAGCACTGAAACTGTATTCCTATAACTTTTTGTATATCAAGATTTTAGGGTCAGGGATTAAGGGGTTCTTATCTAAAACATCCAAAATTATTTCTAAAGTAGTACTGCAAAAACATTTTACAGTGAACTACTTTTTTAAACATATTTTAAACAGAAACACATCGCCATATTTTCTGTGGGCTTGAAAGCTTATGTTAAGTTTCCAAATAAGTCAATTCTATAAAGATAACATCTTAAAAAAAAAAAAAATGTGTTGCAAGCTAATACCGTAAATAACAAGTAAGCCTTAATTAAAATTTAAAATTGAAATCTGTATTAGCTAATCACTCTTGAACAGGAAATATTTTAAGGCAAGGTTTTCAAAAGCTTTCTGGTCAAATGTTTAGGTACTTAGTACCTATAATTAGGTTAAAAATCTCAAAGCCTTCTGTTCACCAAAGTATAAGCAGAATTTACCAAAGTGTTTGATGCCCATCTGTTCCTGCTGTGACATTTACAGATGAATTTCTACACAAGCTTAGCACCCAAAATGCTGAAGTCCTCTGGGAATCTAGATGTGTTTTGATAAACAAGACCTGAGCACAGGTAGAATCTCTGCTGGTTTAAAATCTAGTTCCAGCTGCTGTTGATGGACTGTGCTGAAAATCTGTCCTGTAACCATTAGCATTACAGTCCCACATTTCTTTTCCTTTGCATGGCTGTTCTGAGGGATGCTGTAGTGCACATATTTGCATTAATACAAAAATCACATTTTTTTGTTTAATTCACACACAACTAATTTTCTGATTACCTTGTTACATATCTGACAACTATTCTACATACTGAGACACTCAGATCACACGTGGAAGTCAGCTTCAGATGAAGACTGAATTAAAATCATCCCAAGAGATCAGTATATAGTCAGATTTGCTGACCCATTAGCCTGTTCATTACTGATGGAG
>JANZLQ010000092.1:31086251-31119921 GCA_026212715.1 Elanus axillaris
TTAAATTCTCATTAAGTATTTTTTCTTTCTTTGAAATAACTGCTGTCTGGGACTATCCCACAAACCAGACCAACTTTTTAAAGAAGAATCTAAACAAACCCTTAATGTGCTGAAAGCTCTAACCCCAAACAGATGGGATGCCATTACTAAAAGGCAAGTCCTTAAAATCTATCATCATTATAAAAAGCTTGGACATTGTTAAAGCTGGGATGCTGTGTGCCCAGCTGGATTAATTAATACCCACTACTCATTGACCTTTCACTGAGAATGTGGACAATCATTCCGCCAAAGACAGATGATTCTCTCACTTGCCTTACATTGATGATGCATACAAAGCCTTTTGATGCAGAGAGGAAAAAAACCTAAGTGTACAATCCCAGCTCACATGACGTTTTCTTCTATGTTAAAGCAGATGTCATAGTGTATTCCAAAAACTCTGTGTCACCAAGATCTCAGTGCAAAATTCAGAACACCAGCTCATTGGTCACATCTAGCCACTCAATAATATACCAGATTCTCTACAGATGTACTGCATGCAGCTCTGCTGGCTTCATCAAAATCCACTGAGACACACTGACTCTTCTTTAGTGCAAGTCATGACCAGTGTTTTACAAAACATGCAACTGTTTACTTATTCACATATACTTTGTATTCCTGTTATGTTCAAGAGTTGTTGCACAGTTTACTGTATTTGTTGTGTTAGACAAGAAACAATCTGTGTTGAACTTTTGGCCACATGGAGTCTTTACAGTGCTGTTCTTCAGTAAACTATAGCCATTATCTAGCAGCACACACTGAAGAGTGAAAACGGAACCTATCCAAGTCAAACTGCAGGAGACATTTAAGTTGGAATTAGACCAGGACACCAGGGCTAATTTCCACTATCCTATAATAAGTACACAAGAACTTTAATGACCACAAATGGTAAAAATCCCCGTGTCGTGTCTTATCTGACTGAATGCTGACAGCTCCAGCAAAGGCGTCCATTAACACCATGCTTGTAAACTCAGTATTGACTCTGAAGGCAGAGTAGTGCCCACCCTGAAAAAGGAAAGGAAAAGCTGCATTTTCTTTTGTTGCCTTTCCTAAACAGTGATTTATTTCCTATAACCCTGAACCTGAAATAACAGGCTAAACAGATATGCTATGGACAAAGGCATTGAACCAGCAAAGAACTTGAGCACATGCTTAATTTTAAGTATCATAGTAGCTACATCAAGCTCAAAAAAAGAAAAGAAAAAAAAAAAAAAAAGAGTGGCCATGGTAGAAAGTATATAAATGCTACTTACCTTATTTATACTCCCTCGGCTTCCACTCATTTATGGCTCAGGGATTTTCTGATCCAGAGTTGGCATGTTTTTATTTAATAGCTTTGGATGGATTCTCCTTCCATGAACTTGTTTGGTTAGCTTTTGAATCTATGTCAACTTTCAGCATCCTTAACGGCCTCTGAAATGGAGTTCCACAGCTTACTTAAAGTATTAAAATATCTCAGAGTGAAAAAAACCATTGTTTCATTTGTTTTGAACTGCCCTATTAGTTTCACCTGATCTTAAGTTCTTATACACGAAGAGGGCACACACATTTATGACTTACCTTTTTCACGTCATTCCCTGTCCTGTAGATGTCTATCAAATTCTCTGTCAGTTGATTCTTCTTCAGGGTGAAGATTGTAATATTGCTTTTACCACATGGAAGCTGCTCCATAAGTCTGATCCCCTTTATCACTCTTCACATATCCACTCTGAAACAATAGCATGAGAATTACTCGCAGAACTGAAGAAGCAGAGTGTACCAGGGCTCTCCACAGACACAGAGTCATGTTTTCCAATTCGTCTTCTATTTCTTTCTTAATAATTCCTAATACATCTTGGGTTTTTTTTTCTGATCACTGTTGGGCACTCGTTGGAGTCAGTGGAATTGGGAATTGCTTAACTTCAGTTATTTAACAAAATACATTGCCAGATCCCCATAACAACAACCAACACTGATTAAGTCAACGTATGAGAGAAAGCCATGGTAGCCAGGACACTTCTGGCCCCCTTACAAGACGCTGCCTGATATTTGTGAGTTTCAACCTGTCCGGCTTGCCTTTTGAGACATTATTGCCCTTGCCACAAGCATCATGACATCAAATTCTTCTATTTGTCTGTAAATGAGTTGCCAACTAGTTCTTTCTCTGTTTTCTGTACCAAATAAAAAGTAGTTCAAAAGTATTTGTCTCTCCCAGAAAAGCTTGGTGATAGTCAGGTTTTCTCTTGAAAGAAAGAGATGGGCTAAAATTACTTACCGTGGACAAAGACAAAAATTTGGGGGACCTTGATGTAATTAAAATAAGTCCATCCCCTCTCAAATAGACAAATATACAAAATCTCAAACAATGGGTGATTTAACTTAAGAACTCAAAAGATTAGAGGAATTCTGAAACTGACTGGAAACTGTCACTGAGGGGCTTAATCTCCATTTCACTTTTCTGGGTTCTAGTTTCTCCCACCAGCAGGGACAAACACCAGAAGCAATGGAAATTTTACAAAAAAGCCCCGACGCTTAGCCCACAGCCTCTTATGTCTCTTACAAGTAATGAAGTTCTACCAGCTGAACTACAGCATTGTCTGTGATCATCTAACCCACTATTACAGGTAAGATCTCAAATATTCTTCAAATTACCTGGGAGAGAAATAAGGTTATACATGTGTTACAGAGAACATAATCTGAATACAACAGAACTTGTTCTATGCCCATCAATGTCAAAATCATCTGTAAAATCTTTATAACTAGAAGGGGTTTCTGAGAATGAAAGAATGAAGATGACATTTAGTTTCTCACAATCAAGACAGGATTTTAAGCCTGAAGAAAAAAATATTTGCAAGCTAAATAAACAGATTCAGAATTCAACAAGCCAAAGAAAAAAATTGGCAACATGGATTTCCATAATCGAAATCATGAAATCATAAAACCCAAAGTGCTCTAATAATTAATAAAACACCAATTTATTCAGTGAATTACAATCTTCCTTTTAGAGTCCACAAGCACTTGCTTGTTAACAGTACCATGTAAAGACCAACTAAGACCGGGCAGAGAAAGAAGGCAGCAGGTCTTCTAAAGACTCATGAAGATAATGCTCATATGCTGTACCTGAATCCCATTGGAAGCTATTCACAAGAATAAAGGTAAAGGATAGATATTCCATAGATATATTTATAGAATGTTAAGACATAGACATAAAATACAAAACAAAAGACTGACAATCTTCAGGACAGATGGCTGGCTCCTACATTTTTGCCAGGATATGGCTTTCTCTCCAATTATGACTACATTTATCAAGTTCTGATTATGTATCGATATGAAATAGTTACATCCAATCAAATAACCAAAACTATGCTACTAATAAGCAAAATTTACATTGAAATAACTACAAACTATTCCGACTAGAAAACTTTATGCATCTTTACATGTATTTCCTGAAACGTAAAAGAAAGTCAGAGGAGTAGGGTGGGAATGTGTATTTCTATATATGCATAATATATGCACTACAAAACTCAGCCTTGTTTTGAAAAGAGCCATATTATGACAGAAATAAAAATAGATTGTACGTAAAAAGAAAAAAATTATTCCAAAGACAAAATGCAAACCTACACACCATGCAGTTCCAGTAATAAATTGGAAATTACATGACATGAAAAATAGTATAATTCCTTGGGCTGCCACTAATTCCACTGACAGCCTCTCCATCTATTGATTATGTAGAAGTCTAGATAGCAAGTACTATTTTCTTTTCTTCATCCTATGTAAGAACAGCAACCACAGAAGTCCTCAAAACTGGCCTAATCCTTCTCTTGCAGTTAAATTATTTTGTACCCTAACAGAAACATGTTTAGGCAACAAAAAAGCAGTTCTGAAAAATCTGTGAAGAAACATAATTGGAACACAAATAAATTACTTTGGTGTAGGGCATACCTCAAGAGAACTGAAAGGTAGAAGTTTTTCTGAAGCTAAGTCACAAAAGTGATTGGAAAGCATGAGTATATAGTTAGCGTTTATTCTTTCCATGTAATTTTTTTCCTGTATTGTATCAGGAAAGCAAATGATAAGATTTTTTAATTCTGTGTTTTACTGCCCTTCTGAGTGCATTCTTCATATTCAATTGCACCATCTGGTTGGCAATTTGCCTATATGTCCTTCCTGCTTTCTTGGAAACTAAGTGTGGATGTGCTTAGGAAAGAAATAGGAGACACTGCCACTCAAAGAGTTGTCTCCCTGCACCATTTTAATTCTGCTCCCATTCTTGTCCCTTTTCTTCTGTTCTATCATCATGTTTCTTACTTCTGAGCATCCCTGTGGCCATGTACTGGGTTACTTTCAGCAGTGGTGATATCAAATGTTTACATTTCAAATACTTTTTAAAGAAATATTTCCATGTATTCCCTCCACAAATAAAAGAGGTTTGGGGTTGGTTTATGTTTGTTGTATTTAAGGTGCATTGCTCACTGTATTTTGATACATGTTGGTGTGTCTGGACACCTGCTTCTTTCCCTCTCTTTCTCTCCTTTCTTTAACTACTTGTATTTTGGAATAAGTCAATGTTTTAGGAACTTATTTTCCACATACTTTTCATTTTTGTGCTCTTTATAAGGTCCTGTCTCAGAAATACTAGCCATTCAATATTAGGACAATATACTGATAATGCACCCAGAATTTTATTTTTTTTACATCTATATATATCATAAAAAGGTATCAGCAAAATAGTGGCACTATTTCCACTACAGCATTCCCTTTAACCACAAGACAGCCATGAGACATCATGGAAGATGGGGCACCAGTTCATAGTTCCTAGCAGTGGCCTTCAGTGCTGGAGGGCTTTGTAGAAGTTAGGACCTTGCACTAGGACTACATGTACATGAAGTGAATTTAGCTCCCAGTTCATAGCCCTCTCTCCAACAGATATGGGAAGAGCCCAGGTAATACTTTCCCTTGTCTTCGGCTTGCTATATTAGAGGCAATAACATTTTCCAAATATAGCAGACGAATGAGAGAGATCCAGGACTCCCATCTATTTAGAGGGTAAACATAATTGGGAGTATGAAAGATACAGTGTGTACATATTTGTTGTCATCTGTGTGGGTCCTGTATGGGCCATATATAGGAAAATGAACATTTTCTTCCAGCAGAGGTCAAGAGCACTGGAGGACTTTGCTCACAGAAACCACATATATTAGAGAACACTGCTGATGAACATATTTGTGAAGTTCCAGATGCACAGATTTTGTTGAAACATCTGTGTTTTCTTACTCAGTTACAGCACATCTGGAAAGACTTCTCCAGACTAGCAAGAAGCCGTTTAAAGGCTTAAGGTTAAATCCATAAGAAGTCTTAGATTGGAGACAAGCACTAATACAAATTTCAGATCCTTCAGAATCTCAGTTAAGTTAGCACATAATCCCACAGTTTATGGGCTATGACTGCCAACACCATAGCCATCAATGGTTCTTTCATAGAGAACTCCTTACATACCTAAAGGTTTACTTTGGGGCATGCCTAGAAGCACTTAGTCTTCACAGTGCTGATAAACTCAGTGCTCAGGTTGGACCTTAATCCCCACTGGACTCACAAGTATTCCTCTGCCTACCCCGTTGCCTGCGATAGACATCCATCATCTGTCTAATTAGGTTACTTACAAAATACAGAGTTGGAAGACGGGATGGTAGCAAACCATTGTGTTTTGAGCTCCTACAAAACATAACTGATATCCCTACCTTACTAACTAATACCAGCTGTTCATTTTCTATACTTTGATCAACACACCATCCTTCTCCCTCCAGACTCCATTTCTTTCCACCTTCTCTTCAAGTATTGCAATAAAAATTACAACCCACAAGTCATAAATAGAACCTATTCATTCTGTTTAGATAACTAGAAGAACGTGGTGCTCTGTGACCAGTGCAATTTATGAAGCTGGCTTCAGTATGCCTAGGGAACTCCCTGAGACTCCTACACCTCAGCAAAGCTAGCTGTTTTCCCTTTCCTCACAAATGCCTCCTTTGGCCTCAACTTTACGCATAACACTTTTACATCTCTGTACTTCTCCAAATCTCCCTGCTCTCCTGTAGAGCCAAACTCTGCCATTATTCCTGGCTCAGAGGCAGTCTCTTCTCATTTCTGAGCTATTTATGAGTTAATTGGGTGCCACAAAGTTTGCTGAGTATTTTTCTAAATGGTTCTCTGTTACCCTGACATAAATAACCATAAAAATTGACAATTTTTTATGGGAAATGCACCTGATTTTCTATTAAGAGGCTTTTGGTTATGCCAAAGGAGTGTAACTGGCAACAACCAATATGTTGAACACTCTTTTGTACAGTTATGCCTGTAAAAGCTCTGCAATACTGAAAGAATGTCAGTATTTTCAACAGGATGCAACATATATATTTGTATATGCAGAGAATATAAAATAGAGAACCCTTAAAAACATTCTGAGTACAAAACAACAGTTTTCAGCATTAAAAAAACCAAGTATTTACCATAGTTAAGATACCCATAGTGTCTTAAATAGAACCATTATTTTACATTCCAACTATTGAGACATACTGCAGTATCCAATATGCCAGAGCACTGTAAGTGTTACTAAATGATGACTTTTTAATGGGAAACCCTGTACATGTTAAAAATATGATACTCTCCCTAATCCTATGTAACTAAAGATATCTTATGCAGATCATGAAGATTTAGAAACCTCTGAAAAACAGATGTGCCAAGCAACCCACTAAAAGCAAGCATATATTGAATTTATTTATTAATTTATACAGTGCCCATCTCAAAGCAGAGTCTGGAATCCTGCACAGAATAAACAAAAATTAAACCAAACTGGGCTCGGAGCCAAGAGAATTCAGCCATACCAATAAAAGTGGGGGAGGGTGAAGGAAAACTATTCCAAAAAGATATATACATGTCTCCAGATACTGTGCTATCTTAGTGGACACATCACAATATCAGTACTGGAAATAACAGAATTACAATTTACAGCAAGAATAGAAATATTCAAGGGAAAAAAAAAGATAGTAATTATGACAGAGTTAATTTACAAGTATTGAAAGCCACAGTACAGAGGCAATTACGGTGGAGGAAATACAAACTGTGTGAATTTTGAATGAAGATTAAGTATATATACTGTCACACAACATCTATAAGATTTCAGCTCTAACTATTGATCATATTGCATTTTATTCTTTGTCTGTAATATGTAAACAATAAGAAAACATTGCAAATAACATGAGGTCTTTCTGGTGGGTATTCCCTCAAATATATGAACTCTTATTCTATCACTGTCCTCCTTCCCATATTTTATTTATAACACATCAGGGTTTTTAGTCCTTTTTAAAATTTTGATGACTTAGATGAATAATGATGAGGTAGCTGCCTAAATACTGAGCTACTACGAAGAAATGACTCCGAGATCTAGAGAGAGAGGACAATGAAGAAGCACATTTTATTTTCAAAAGGCACAAAGACCACGCCACACAATTAAAACGGCTTTTAGCTATGTATCATCTCTGGATTTTGACTCTTTTTTCATTATTATGTTATTTCACCCATGTCACTGGGGGTGAGCTTTACAACCATTTTTTTCCTGACATTCTCTCTCCCAGGACAGCTCAGTGTTTTGTGACACAAAGAATTTTACATCTTTATTCACTGAAGACATTTTCAGTGACTCCACTGCTCTCCAACTCACCTACTGTTTTTCAGAGTCTCTGCCAAAACAATCCTCTCCTTATAAAAGTAATGAAAGCTTTAGCAACAGGTTGAGATTCCCTTACCATGGAAGAAGATTTCAAAGTCAGATTTAACATCCAAATCCCAATCATAGAAAATCGTAAGACTTCATCACTTAATGGTTTTGGACTATTTATAAATAGGTGAAGTTTTACTGAATGTAACTGGTACAGCAATACTACCAAAAATATCAGTGCTACTAATGGTGAGCCCTAGAGAAAATATAAACACAGCCAAGACATGAAAAAAGGTATAGGCTATAAATAGTTGCAGAGTATGGAGAGCAATCAATAATGTGGAGGCCTAACTCAATTAATTCATTTTGCTTTGCTTATAATATTAATATACTAAGAAACATAATTCTGGAAAAAAACAAAATTGCTTAAAATACATAATTTTTAAAATATTGCTTTCAATGTCTTTCCAATTCATTTAGCATTTTGCAAATTGCTAACTAAATTATGTAACAACATGACTAGTTTAATTAATCTCTTACAAATATAAAGGAACATGCTATCCCAGCTTTCTTCTTAATAATTGTTATAAAAATATATTTCAAATTAGTAGATTAAGTCAAAATCCTTGACACTATTGCACAAAGCCCTCACAATTAAAATTATATCTGGTTTAAAATATTTATATCTATATCTAAATATTTATTCCAAGCACTAAGTTTGCCTTCTTAATTACACATTACATTTTCAGGGGAGGAAGCTTCCCCTCACGCATCTCCAGGTAGGTATCTGCATATCCAGGAGTGTATAGAAGTATTCATATGCATGCATAAACCATTTTTCCAGGGAAAGTTTAGCAGAACGTGTCTTTAACTCCTACGATTAGAAAACATTTTTCCTTTCATTTTACCAGGAATCTCATATTGATCTACATCATAGCTGAATCCCTGAATCAGCTTTATCAGAGATGAAGCTGTTCATACTTCTAATTACAAAACACTGTTTTCATTTGCCCTTTCCTCTAAGTAACTACAATAGATCAGGATACAATTTTGTTTCCCGGGTGTTTGCCTACAGATGATTACTATTTTCTGAAAGTTTCATCCAAAACAGCCTGTTCCAAAAACATGGCAAAGAGAATACAGGTTGCTTTGCCAGGGTTACTTAATTGTGGCAACTCCTTCCTTTAAATGCTTTTGTGCTCCCAAACTTGAGGGCAAAGGTATAAAAAACAGGCAGGGAGGGAAGCTGAAATTGTAAAAGAGGGAAAATAATGAAGGAAAGGGTCTGAGGGACAACCCACTTCAATAAATTAAATTAGGCAAGTCCAAAATTGGAGAAGAAAAAGAAAAAAAGTTCCAATTTGAGCATTACCTTTGTCCCTCCACTGTGGACCTCAGCGTGTTCTTGGTCACCTTCTTTTTCGTCTTGGAAGGTTTGGAAACAATGCCAAGACCAGACAAGCTGCTGTGGAGAAAATAAGGACATTAAAACTGGATTACAACAGAGACTGAGAGCAGGAATTGGATGAGATAAAGTGCAGTGAGAGTACTCTGGTAAACAGCTAAGGATGGAAACAGAGGGAATGAGCATGGGAATTGGGACTAACAGACAAATTCTGTAACTTATGTGTTCCAGAAACTTTGGGCTACATCTGTGCTTTGACCACATTTATAGGCAGATAGTCTGAGCGCAGTGTCTTACCCTGGGCAAGGAAAAAAAGTGGAAACTTTGGATTTAATTGGATGTGTGCCACAACTTCTTGTATTAAAAATCAGAGATACTACTAGCAGTTCCTCATTTCATGGAAATACTGTGATAAATTAGTATTTGTGATGCATGATGAACACCACAGAGAAGTTCATAAAGAAGGATTAATGTCTTAAAAGCAGAATGTGAATAGTATACAGTAAATATGGCCTGAGAACACACATTAACCAAGGAAGGCAAAAAAGAATTAATAACTTCTCACTCAACAATATTTATTTCTATGTGCTAAAGGGAGTTTGATCCCACAGAAACAAACAGTGCTCTGATCACGTAGTTAGCATTGTATCACTGTAAGTACAGACAAGGGAGACGAATTAAGGCTACTAACTTAATTCTTACCTTAATTAGGTATTTACTAACTTTGGAGTTAGTAACTTCGCAACATTAAGATGTTCTTTTAATGCAGTTTTCTGTATGTAATAATAAAGCATGTACCTATTTAACTGATTTTGATGCAAGAGAACGTCTGATAGATTAGAAGTACACAGTCATGAAGAGCCAATGGCATGCCAGCTGTGGTGACTGCTGTGGTATTTGCCATAGTTTACAGGTCTGAATTGCTATTTATAAACATTAATTTCCCAATGTGCAACCATTTTTTTCAGGCACTTTCTGAGGTCAGCTCTTGTACAAGTAGCTTAAACCTGTTTTCATATGGAGCTTGTTCAAAATCTCATTACTGAAAATGGGAATAATTCAACTGATGTGGATTGCAATACATGGATTTTACAAGTCCATCTATATTTTTGAATGCATAAGCTTCAACTCCGCTAGGTACTTAGGTATGCATACTAATTGCATACTAATAGTCCTTTTGATATCACTGGGATTACCAATGTTCTTGAAGTGAATCATACACATACCTATAACGCCAAGTAAGAGCTCACACTAAACTCAGAGAGAAGAATGGACAGGAAAGGCCAGAAATATGATAGGCAATGGATATGTTATTACCTTACGGGCAATGCAAACAGAAGAAAGGAGACAGAAGATTATTAGTAAATGGTCAGGGAAACAGTTCAGGAACACACAATCAAGATGCACATAAAGCCTATAGAAAGTTTTTCATTTTTTTTTCCCCCAAAGGTTCAGCAAGAATTTTTGTGTTTAGAGAACTTGCATCTCAGTGGCACATGGGGATCTTGCCTTTTAAGCAATATATTGAGAAACAATTCAGTATCAGATTATGCTCCTGAATGAAGTTCAAAGCAGCAGAATAAAGGATCCAAGATTTGTCTATTGCTTGTTTGGTACAGAAGAATAGTGCACCATTTAACTCAGGTTCTTTACTAGATGGTATCATGGGAAAGTGAGTTTTAGTTTATACAGCAGTGTATGCATAAACACAGCTGAATTCATTTTGACCAATGATTTAGCAAATGTGTCAATATAATCCATTGTATAAGTGTTGGGACCGAGCCTGCAAAACATCATTCGCGAATAATTCCACCAACAGAGAGTCTAGATTAAGGGATATGTATAAAACCCCAGCAGACTTAGGGTTTTAAGCTCATAATTTTAGAGAGAGATAACGTTCATTCATATAAACATCCAAACTTCTGGGGCACTCATTAGAATCAAAGTGCAAAGCTTTTAGGGTCTGACCATTAACATGGTGGCACATAACATTGTCTGTGAAGTAATCAAGCTCTTTTTCAGAATTATATGATCATCCCTGTGTATGTCCCAGCCTCTTAAAATCTTCAAAAGCTTTCTAGCTTTTGATTTACTACTTTTCAGGGGTTTATCAACTGTTTTTAGTTTCCTGGCACATGCCCAAATTCATCTGGGTAGTAGCATGAACCCAGTGATCTTGGCATCTAGAATTCTATCTTAAAAAGCCAAATACCTTTCTTACTGTCACAATCAGTTCAAGCTTTCAATACACAAAATTGTTCTCTCCTGAAGCATACGCACACACAGAGAGAAATAACCATTCTGTCTACACAGCACACACACACGCAGATGACCCAATTGCATTTTGCTGGCTGTGTCACACTTAACCTCACTGTTTTAAAGCCAATGTTTCCTATATACAATGGTAATTGGAAATGGCCTTCAACAGCCTCTCAAGAACACAATTATATTATATAATGATATCTGAGAATTAGCAAGACACCATATCACCTTGTTTATCCATAAGTAACAGGGTATGATGAATGAGAAAACCTGATCCTTGTTAATGCCTTTCTGTCCACCAAAATTCACTAAATGGATGATCCTAATTGCTTCCTAGTGCTCCTGAAATACCATATTCACAAAACTTTCCTCTTATAATCTATACAGATAGTCCTATTTAAAAATAAAATCCATCTGTGTGTGCTTCAGGCCTTACTTTAATGAAATTCTACCCTTATTGTAGATATGGCCACACAGAAACCATGGAAGTGACATTACAGACCAGGATTTTCACTTATATAAAATGCTGTTTTAATGAAAAACTGACATTTTGCTAAAGTAATCAACCTTGAACTTATTGATAGGCAAAACACTAATCTCTCCTTTGCCAAACCCTGGGGATTGCACAACTGCTTAATCTTGCATAAGTTTTCATTGAACTATTTTTTAGATGATTCAGAATATTCACAAACCTTATTTAACACAGGATACATCTTTACCATTTTGCCTTTCTCTGTTGGACTTTATTTAGCAGCAAAAAAAGAAGAAAAAAAGCTTTCCCATCCCAAAATGCAAAAAGCTTATTTATAGCTAAGTTCCATGCTAAAAAGCACGATAAACATCAATTTATCAGTTGCTTTAACTGACAGAGGAACTAAGTATATTAGAGGTTTCCCAGTTCTGATGAGATCTCCCATGTCCAGGATTCAGTTACCAAAACAAATTTACCATAAATTGCTGTTTGCACTAGTAGTGCACGGTCACAGTAGCACCCGTTTTCACAAAGATGGGTCATGTTAGCAAATCCACTGCCCCAGTCATTTTGCTACTTAACCTGTCTTTCCTTGCAAGGGTAAAGCCTGCTACTGTCCCGTGCCTTGAGCACACTTGGAACTAAAACTCTGCTGCATAATGAACATGCTTGTCATTGCCAAGGTTCAGAAAACGTTTGGGCACAGGTGTTGGTTCCTTGTCAGCCTCCAGGGCGCATAAATGGAATCTCTGCAATGTAAAATGAGGCAATATATTCGCAAAGTCATTATGTTTTCCCAGAACGTGCTAGTTCCAAAATAAATGCATTTCAAGCCTTATAACACCCCTGTATTCATAAGGCTCATTACTGTTTTTAATTTTGCTTGCTGCTTATTTACTGTTTACTCTCTTGCTTTACTGCCCTGGTGAAATTGCTGTTAATTGATACCCCAAATGGAAATAGACAAAAAAAGGAACACAGTTCCAGAAATGCTTGGTCCCTAACTAATCCCACCATAGACTTACTGCTGCCAAGATGGCACCACATTAAAAGGTTAAAAGAATGTCTTCCAAATTTCTGTATCCTCTTTAATCTCTCTTGTCAATCTTTTAAAGTGGCTTTTTGGCAGTGAAAGTAGCCATCTCTATTCTGTGACAAAATACTTTCGACAGAAAAGATGACCTTACATGCAAAATTATGATGTCTCTCTAATGACTGCAGCTGTCTCAGCATGATTTTCATTGAAACAAAGTCCCTCTGAAGAATGAGAAATACTATGATTTTTCCCTAAACATATATATATATATATATATATATATATATATCCCAAATAGTAGGATTATCAGCAGAATTTCATACATTAGCTTTTCAGGGAGCCGTTCCCAATGATTCTTTAGGAAATTTTGAATAACATTCCCCAGGGACACACAGTGCCACTCCCCACATGTGGCACAGGCGCTTAGCTTGGTTTTGTTCTTGTTAATGAATCATGTTCTACTTGCATCGAAAAATCTCCACTGTCCCTTGAAAAACCCACTGAATGTCCCTCAAGCTGCTTGCTTACCCCAGTGCCACCTGTATCTGCCTCCACTGATAATGGTACCAGCTTACATCTATCCGGCAACACAGATGCCAGCTTTGCTCTGTCTCGGAACATTTCAACAAACCCAGTCTGTTCCATGCATAATTTCATGAGGCTGAACTTCCATATCTTATGATGGCTTAAAAACTGCTTGTCTAGGCAAAGTTATCTGCAAATTCTCATAGGCTTTTGTGCATGCTGCATTGTGAATGTATGCTTTTAATGTTTGCATTCATTTTAGTTCAGCCTCATTCTACTGCACAATATTGCAAAAAACCCTCTATGACTGGCAAAACTATGCAGTAAAACAAGTACAATCAGCTGATAACAATAAAGAATGGTGCACGATTGTTCATTTCCTTAGCAAGAAAACAATCAATTTAGCAAAGCAACAAAATCAATGAAATATCAGCTATTCCCCAGCCACTGCTTGCTTTCTCCCATCTGAACTCGGAAGCCTTTCTTTCTGTGATGGCATAAACGACAACAGGAAGATTGGAAACAATGGTCACAGGGCTCCTTCATATTTCTCTCAGGGGCAAGACCAGCAGAGAGGATTTCTAAGGGTAAAGTCGTACAAAAAACCATACACTCCGCTGTTTCAAAGAAATTTAAATTTGAACCTTACTGATAAGAAGAAATGGTGAATTTCTTCTGTAAGCAGCACACAATAGCTTGGGGTTTGATACTGTATTTATCCACCAACAGTGGGAAAAACCTATCACTGTGTTCTACCAGGCAGCAATCTGATACCATTAGTGGAACTCAATACTTGGTATTGCATATGAAATAATAATTGACTGCTGAGATATGAAAGCATTTTTAGCTTTGTGAGTAAAGACATTAAGTTGTAAGTTGCAAAATTGAGATTTCTTTTGCCTATCAGAGAAAAATGCCCCATCAAACCCATAACTTTATATATTTAATAAGGAAGCACATGAGTACTCACACACACAATCCATGTGTGTGAAGAAATCTACAGGCCTAGTACATCTACAATACAACAAACACCTCAGCATAATTTGTTAGGATGGCTCTTTAAATAGATAGAGATATATATGTATATTCACAGTTACCACATACTTTTATTTGAGATGCCCCAAGATTTTTACACCCTGGTATTTGTCAGTTATTTTTCAGTCTGCACTGCTATCATACTGTAATTATCAATTCTTATTTTTTATTGTTTATAACTGTTATAAGTATAATTTAATACAATAGTAATTTAAAGCAACATCAAAGAAATGGAAATTAATAGAATTAAACTTATCTGAAAATTTTCTTGGTAATGTAAGTTAAGGTAATAAAATTATTTTAAAAGTACACCAGTGACATTACTACTAAAGCTTATTTTTGCAGTTCTTTCAGATAATTTTCTTTCAAAAATCACATCTTTTCTTAATCTTCACTAGCCACTAAATACATTTTAATAACACTTTATTTTTAAGTATTAATATTGCATTCATTTTTTCAATTGGCTTTTAATTCTGTAGCTCTAAGTGAAAAGCCTTTCAGATTAGCTGACAAAAATAGCAACCTTTTACAAGATTAACCCATTCTTTTGGAACTTTCCAAATCAGTGAAATATATTCTCTGAAAAATAAAATGCGTAGGCCTTTTATGTGAATAAGGCTTGCTATGCAAACTGATTGTTCACAGGACTTAATCCTGACTCTATTAAAGCCTGCAGAAGTTACTCATCAGCTGCAATATGACTGTGATATTGGATCACTAACAGTAGGTTTCTAAAAAGAATTTTTTATAAAAAGGTTTAAGTATGAAAATTTTTTAAATCCAAGTCACTGTTTTCTATGAAATCTCTGTAATGCTTGTTTGTTGACACACTACGGTGCTAAGAACAGTCTGATAGTGTGAGGCAGTGAATGTGATGTTTTTTAACAAGGCATTTTCAGTTATTACTATAAAATTGTAATTAGATAGTAAATTACAATGTTAATATTCACTTTGAACAAATAAGTGTTTGTAGTTGTAGAACTGGGCATTATTATGGTAGCACAGGGACCTATTCACCAAGTAAGACATAGACTTTCTTCATAAAAGTTATTCTATTCTGTAGTTTCTTCTTATGAACTTGTATGAAATGCTAGCTTTTTATGTGCACTATTTGCTGAAGTCATCTTTGCCAACATCAAAATCTGTATTTCCCCTTGGGGAAGTGCCAAAACAAGCATTTTTCTCATCTGGTTCCACTATCCAAAGAATACAAAGAAATTAAAGAATCATTTCTCCCTGTGCAGAAAAAAGATTATGTAAATGAAATGACAAACTTAAACTCTGATCAGTTGTACAGGAACTTTAACATTTCTTTCTCTGTTGGGAAAAAAATAGTTACTCTAATAATGTTTACAAGATATACTAAAAATATACTTAAATATACTGATAACATAAATTATATATGAAATGACACAAATTACATATACATTATATACAATAACAATATAATACTATAATATTATACTGTAATATCCTTGAATATAATTATAATAATACATATTACATCTGGAATATCACTAGTTTTTAAAATAACAAATCCTTGCTTGGTTTCAATTACTTTTACTGTTTTCCCCTTACCTTTTCCCCTTTCTAGGAATAGTTCATTCTGCAGTTGAGGAAGTTATTTTGGAACATGTACAAAATTTTTTTCCCAGTTTGAATACAAGTAAAGATTAAAAATCCTTTCTATTCATTATGTCAAATAATTTGAAATGTTTTTTGCATATCTACTGTTTATAAAAGTTGAAATTTGGTTTTAGAAAAGTGTCTCTAAAAACATGTTAGAATGCGATTCAGCAATGAACTTTTGCAAATTATGTTATGGGCACATAAAACACAGTTAAACTATGATCCAGTGATCTCCAGAAGACAGGCTTCATTACACACAAAGCTAGCTAGCTCTAGTGTAGGCATACACAGAGATGTCTCATTCCACGTGTATAATACCTTGTAGGAGATGTGTGAGAAAGCAAAGTCTGTACCCCTTTGGAATGCTAGGAATCACCACTTCCCAGAATCAAAAAGCTATCAACCATACTATAAACATAGCACTTCGCACAGAAAACCGTCAGGACTGAAACTGGACAAGGCAATTCTCCATTTGGCAAAAAGGATAAAACAGTTCTAGAAGAGTTTGATTTCAAAATTTCAGTGATTGATTGACTCTGCTCATAGGTTTAGAGCATTAGAATAAGTCCCAGGAGAGATGGATGAGCGAGCAGAGAGGGGGTAAGGCTGCCAAAAGGTGCATGATAAGTACATTTATCACATGGTTTTGCAATTTATCTTATATGTCTCCGATTTTTCATATAACACCCATTTGTAATCACCATGTAAAAAATTAGGGAGGCATGTGATAAATTAAGTTGTGAATTGTGATTTCTAATAAGTTAATCATTTATCCTTGCAATTTAAATTTAACTTCTAATCACATCTAGTCTTTCAGGATGGAAAAGAACAAACAGAGGAAAACATATGAGAATGACCAAAATGAGAAAAACTAAAGACAGAAAATATGTTTCACCAATGTAAATGCACTTTCATGACCTAGTTCCTTAATCCATTATTTCTGAAATAAATAACTTCAGCTGTACAACTGAAAAGATTACAGAATCGCAAACCACATTGGAAATTTTGTGACTAAAACGAAGCATCTCTTAAACCAAACTGCCTTCAGGTAGTACTATCACATTATTCACCCATTAATCTGTTTCCTCAGGACTCAACACATTCCAAAATGTCTTAGCATTTTTTTTTTAATATGCCATTCAAAGAAAAGTTTTTTCTTTTTTTTGAACCACAGCCATCCTGGAATCCTTAAGAACGTATTTATGCATTTATCTTAAAATGATAAACTTGGTACTAATTGCATTTTAGCAACCCAGTATATAACTGAAAGTACTGCATCATCAACTACAAAAAAATTATTTTAAGCTAGGTATTTAACTAGTTTGGATAAGATCCGTTCTTTTCATTCATTTATTGGTTTTTTTTACTGTCAGATTAAAAGCACATTTTTTATTGTTTTTCCTAAAGCAATTCTGTGTGATATGCTCAGAATGCATGGAATAGTTATTGTTTTAATTATTTTTTTCATTTTGTTTTTTTTATCCTGCTTCTATTCCCATTATTTACTACTTTTAAGAATAGTATCATACCATTTACTGTGTACACAAGTGCACATACACTAAACGTGCATATGTATATGCATAAAAACCTTTATATGTATACACACAGACTTTTAGAAACCTATTATAACTATTATAACTTTCTGCTGTTGGAAAGAAGCATAGTAGATCTAAATAACAAATAGTTACTAAACTGCTATATAAACTTTAGCAATATTTACAAATTTTAAACTATCCTTCCCCACTCTAAATGATTGAGCCAATTTATTCAACGAAATTAAGTAAACTCACATTCCAAATTACAGTATGAAGTTGAACTCCATCTAATACTTAAAGGACTGTAAAATATTAAAACCACTTGTTTAAATATTTGGGTCGTGTAAATTCCAGGAGACTTAAGTGTAGAGTTTCCAACATAAATAGTCATGACTGTCATTCTTGTAGGTGAAAGTAACATCTAGGATGATAGAGAGAAAAGATCTTTAGAGCCAGGCCCCACTCTTGATTCCTATGTAATTTCTGTGGGAGTTGCCACTAACTTCTGGAAAGATTCGAACACAAGATCTTAAAATAAACAATGCAATGGTATTAACTTAATTCTTTGCTTAGTTGGATGGTTTATGTAATCTGAAAGGATTTTATAATCCTTCTCTTCTGTATCTCCAAAAAGACTGGTTTATGGACTGCCTATTAAAAAAAAAAAAAAAAAGAAAGTACATCACTGAGCCTAATACCCAGGTACCATTGTAAGTCTTGTAGACAATCATCTAGTACATAAAGAAAAAACATCTGTAGAAAAAAAAAATAATCTCAAATTACTGTCTGCAAGGGCAAAATCTAGTCTTCAGGAAGGTAGTTATAATGGCACACAAAACATGGAGCAAGGGCAGTTTACACCAATTAAACATTTGATCTGAATTGCTTGTAGTAACTTTCCCACGACTACAGTTTATCTCTATATTTCTCTTCTCCTTGTAACTAATTGAGAACAATACTTCGTATTCCACAAAGGTTAAAAAAAAACACCTCTCGGTGAAAGTAAAACTTATTAATCACAGCTAATAGAATACTCGGTATAACTAAAGATTAATTGCTGCTATTTTGACCACTAAAATGATGAGCACTGAGCACGTACAAGGAAAACAAAGAATTAAAGATAGTAGAATCAACATATTTACAGGTATTGTGACTCTTCCCATGAAACGGGCAAGCAATCCCACCTATACCATACAACAAACTCATAACAATACTTTTCTGGACTTAAGTCTCCTGAATTGCTGATCAATCTTTACTTACAGCATACAAGGAATAAGCAAGCAGGAGAATCCAAACTGTTGATTGCACTTACAGAGTCGACCACTTTGATAACCATGGTGAGTGCACTGTTACTTAAGCAAACAGAAGGGTTTGCTTTTCCACACAATTTCATCCTGTATTATACTGTACACAGTTGTAACATTATGGTATAACATGCTTAGTCTTCCAGTATCTGAACTGCCAAAAGAACTGAGCTGTGGAACTGTTTAAACAGTAGCCCTCATCCTGTTAATTTTGTTGCCAAAAGGCACCATTTCTTTTAGACCATGGCCATTTTCCTTACGGAGAAGCCAGGCTAGAAACCAAGCCTACCGTTTGCTTGCCACAAGGTATTATCCGGAATTCCCTTCTGAACTTGACAGTAGTCAGCTCAGCCCCAAAGAGTCAAACAGTTCTGCTTACCTACTGCTCATGCTCATGAAGCTTCATTTATTTTTACCACATTCCAACCTACCAAAATATGTATTGTTTATTTGACAGAAAGAATAAGGCAGTTACTGCCTGTTCCTGTGCTTCTTAGAAGTTGTAAGCAATGCCATCTGGAGCAGACTATTAGTTGGAAGGTTGCCAAAAGGTACTCCATTAGTTTACTAAGGAAAGAGGTCTTGAGCTGTGCACAAGATGATGCTTTCTGGAGGCTGTATGGTAACTAATGAAGTAAGATCTTATGAGCCACAAAGTAGTACAATAAACAACAGTAGGATTTTAAAAAACAGGCATTATGTACATTTTTGTCCACTAAAGACAAAGAGACTTTTATGACTGATGCTATTTTGGCTAATATTGTGTGTATCTTGAAAATCTCACCCGAAAGACTTTATTGTAGACTGTTGACAAAAGTTAAAATAGAAACAATATTTTGAAGCTCAACTACATCTTTCCTGCTACAAACTGGCAATGGAAACAGATTTCTTAATATTCTTTGGCAGTAGGAAATTGTGATAAGATTTCAACCCATTGAAAGTGGTTTAAGGAAAACCATTGTCAAAGAGGAGAAACCATACATCAGCATCATGCCAGTATGGTGACAGATGCTGTAGAAAATGCATAGGTTAAGATGTAGATGATTCAAGTTGCTCTTGCTAAATGAAAAAGGTAATGATCCTTTCCCCCTAATTCGGGAGACATACTAAAAATAACCCATGTTTACTGCATTTACCTAAAATCCTAGGGTGGCTTTAGGTGCTATTTACATCTCACTGGAAATCTCATTTCTGACTCTTTGGCATGTTTGTAGGTTTTTTTCAATAGCATCATACTATGCATAGAGAATCAATCCAGATCTACCTACAGATCTCTTCCACAAAAAGCTGCTGTTCTGAGGAATGAACCTCCCTGAGCAGCATTGGTTTCCACAACTGAAAACAAAATACAAGTACTCTTATGTTGAAAGTGAAGGGTTACAGAAATATCTTTGTTTATCACTTTCTATGTATCCTTTGAGCTGCCATAGAAAGGGTTCATAACCAATAAATCTGAGAGCTCAGGAAGGAAATGTCTCCCTCTAGCCATAACAGTAACACTGCAGATAATTTTTCTGCCTTTTTTTTTTTCTTTTTTCTTTTTTTTTTTTTTTCACCCAAGGGGAAAAAAGGTTCAGTGAGACTTGGTATCTTTATCTCTACCATTGACTACAGAGGAAATAAAGGAAAAATTGCCTCAGTCTCTGTAAGAATTAATGAAGGAAGAAATCTGTTTTGATTCCTCTTATGAGCAAAGCATATATATTAAAAACCAGAAGATAATTCTGCGTATATACAGAGAAAAATTAGATGTGGAACAATCCTGGTGAAAGTACTGGTGCTGTATAGGTATCTGAATATTCTTGCTAAGGGCTGATCCTCATTTCTAGACTGCTGGATCGTTCAAGTGTGGCAGAAGTTTCAGCAATTTCCTTTACTTGAAAAAAAGAAAATTAAAATCACAATGTCTGGTACTTGGAATGTAGGTCTCCTAGCTTTAGGAAGCACTGACATCGAACAATTTTACCTGAACTATTAGCATGTAATTCAGTCCAAAATCCTACATATGAATGATGCCACTATTTTCATTAAAAGAAAATCTACCACCAACAAAGAAAACCTGAGTTCACCTTAAGATAACACTAAGACGGAAAATCCAAGCCTTCAGAAATCAGGAGATACCAGGATTTAGCTTGCACGTGTCATCTTACTTCAGGGTGATATGTTTAGATACAGTCTTTCATTATGTGACCTCATGCTATGTTTCCACACGGTAGAGTGTCCTGGGGGGGTCGTTTCATACCAAGCTTGTTAGGTACAATGTACACATATTGCATCTTCATGTTCTACATATTTAATACCAATTCTCATCTTCTAAGACATACTCATGGCTGAGTTGTTCATTAAGCAATTTCTAAAGAGTTTTATGGCCCCGTGAACAATAATTTTTTGTGGAAGCAGAATAAATTGTATGCTGTGATTACACCAAACTAATTGTAGGTAAAATTAGCAAGAGGTCAGACCAATTTAGTTTCACAAGAAAATATAAGCTTTGCTTATACCTTAAATGATCTTTAGAAAATTAATCAAGTAAAACTGAATCTCCTTAAATCAACATATATAACTTTCTGTACGTTTGCTGTAAAACGGGAAGTTTTAACACTGCTTTGAAAAATGAAACTTACTAAATGGTTTTTTGATTATCAATTTCATTTAAATTACTATTAACTTTACCCTAGAGAATCAAACAACATGAGTCTTTTCCACTTTACCTGTACATTAAAACGGTACTACGAACACAGCAGGTAGGAGAGAAACATCGATAACACAATACAATTTTTAAATCTCTATTGCTATCAGTTATAACATCACCCCAATAATGGTCTCTAATATTATGATACTCACATAAAATTTCTTTAGATTTCCTGTTTCTATAGTGATACAAGTTCTCCAGATAATGTAAAGTCCATTGTGGAGCTCTTCTACAGATGCCTTTGATGTTTCAAGTATGTCATTTAAGTGGTGTGAAAGAGTTGTAGCTGCCATTTCAGTCAATAGTAGTACACCCTTATTCCCAAGCTCTGCTCCAGAGGTTTAGTTCACCTCTGAAAGAACATGAGACTGACTTAAAATCCAAGCAGCTGTGCTGTATTCTAGTCAGGCAAATTTCACACATAATGAGCAATACACTCCTCATTTTCCTTCTTTGAGATAGTTTCTGGCACTATCCCTTACTGATAAGAATTTGTACAAATTTGAAAGTTTTATCGTTTATAAATAATATTTTATGACTTTACAGAATAATACTTTGGATATTCGGTGACATATAATACATATCACTGGTTGTTAAAGGGCTAGAAAACTGCTCAATAACTGGCAGTTCAATTATCTCAATTGAAAAAAAAGAATTGCAATTGTTGCAAAACAACAATTCTTTTATTATCTAGTAAAATATTATCCCTGAAAAAACCATATGAAGACATTATTTCTTCAGCAACCTGATTAAAATAATTTCAGATTTTGCAGCATGTAAAATATTGAGTATATAATAAACACCAAACATAGCATAACACTTATAATACTAATACTCACTAATTGTAACACTTAGTAAGCATTGCAATGACTTGAAACAACTTTGCCAAAATAAACAGTTGAAGCCAATTATTTTGATGCTGCGTTCCACCAACATGTTAACTGAAATTAAGTTTTTCCCACAACAAAATTATACATTTGAATTTTTCAGCACAAAAATTATTCCGTAAGGTGCTTTTTATCAGCCATAGAAAAGACCAGAGTTTTCCTAAATTATCTGAAAGGTACTTCCTTTTTACTTCAGGGACTTAAGGATGAATACAGCAGAATTTGTATTTTTTTGCTGGCATGAAGTATTCCTTGCATTTACAAACTGTCTTAGCACAACTGTCTGCATTGTCTTCACTGGTAAAAGTACCAAAAATGTCATGTTTACAGTGACCATCTCGGTGAGGGCGAAATGGTTCTTGTCTGTTTCATCATGTTTCAATGCGTTCGGATTTAGAGCTTTTTTGCCACTCATAAAGGACTTGATTCTTTTCCACAAAAGGCACCAAAGCCAATCCAACCTACGCTGGGTTTTGCTATTTTATGGATGCTTGCGTGCCAGTTTATAAAGATTTCTTAAGAAGTTAACAAGAGCTGGTTTGTGGGATGCTGGACTGGGAGCCAGGAATGACCTTGAATCAATTGCCTGCTGAGTGCCTTCATCTTCCCATTATCCCATGAACTCTTTGAAGCAGAGACTCTTTTTAACGAATAATTCTGGGAGGTGCTGTTTAAAACATGTGACCGTCAATGAGGTACACCAGAGACTCAGGTTCACAGCAGATTTGTGAAGCTGACTGTCCTCTGGTGAAGAAGTCACATAGGTGGAAGGCAGCAGAACCTTCAGCACACCCTCTCTTACATCTGCCATGACAGAGGAGAAACGGCTGGTATGATTTTGCATTATGGCAAAAAGCAGGTACCTCCTCACTGCTGCAAAGGGAAAGGTTAGAGCACACGGATGTTAACTACTTCACACTCAAGCTTATTAAGGTCTTTACACTCATAATATGGATAATACATTACATCACCTTGAAAGAAAAATGTATCATGGACAAGGAATACACAGACACAGATCCTGCACCTCAGAACAGGCCACTTAAACTTTAAGGAGCAAAGATGATGGCACAAAGACACCAGCATTTATAAAATCCTTAAACATTAGCTTCAGCAAAGTAGCTACAAGAAATGCCCTCAGAGATAGAAAATCTAAGAAAAATAGTACTGGCATCTAATTACAGCAGTAGAGTTTGCTGCTTTTATCTGTAATTGGACTGTATAGTCTTTCATTCTAATTTACTTTACATCTAAACTGTGATAATCAAGACAAGCAGAACAGAATGGCTTGTAACTGGCTATACCACCGACACCAGTTAATGCCTAATTATAACAACTAAATTAAAGAGGGGACTGTAAGGAGGTTGAGTATCAGCTTGAAGCATTTAATTCTGTGGAAAGAAATAGAGATTTTAAATCCTAAGTAAAAAAATCAATATTATGGCTCATTATATTGGTATTGCTAAACAGATTAATGAAATTAAGTATTTTGTTTTTTAAAGAAAAGTTTTATCATGATGTAAAGATAGCTTTTCACAAAAGACCACAACAGAGAAGGAAATTCACATTCCAGACAAATTAATAAACCAATCTGATCTGGAAAAAAACCAGTAGGTAGAATTGACTTTCCCAAAATATCTCTGAGAGTTGCAGGACATGTTACATGCCTGTGGATTTACTGCAGCATTCTGAAAAAGTGTACGCACAGTATATATTCAGAAAGAAAACTCACGATCCCAGGAAACATTTTGGCGTAAATCTAACTTTTAATTAAAATCTTTTTGAAAGCTCCAAATACAAATTAATTATCTTAGAAAGACAGGTTAACCAAAAAGAATAATGTTTCCTGTCAGAATGCACGCAAGTAAAGAAAAGGAATCTGGGAATGCTCAGCACTGTTGAGCTGTAGCTAGCATAAATTCTAAACACTGTTTTAGGAATTACAACATAAATTGGTCATCTACATGAATTCTTATGTAGTCGGTTTAACATCTTCTGGGATTTGAAAAAGGAGCAAGGGGAATAAAAATGGTTGCTGTTGCTAAATTCATCCGTAATATTCCAGTGGCAGGCGGATAAAGAACGAGTTGGCATTCATGGTGGATGTTGCACAATTTGGTCGATTCAATATCTTTGATAGAAAGCAGTAGAAAGTATTGAGAAAAATTAAAATATTCACATTGTTAAACTTATAAACTCAATGAAAGTAGAATCAGTTTTCACATGACAGTTGTAACTATTCTGAGTCTTCATCATCTGTAGATGAGCTCAAAGTTGGTGTCTCTAAAGTTCTAAACCGCTTAAACACTTAATGTGCTCATCAGATAGCTCATCTGTCCCTTCTACAGCAGAATTCAGGGTGGGAAGGGGGGTGCAGCAATCATTTTTTTAATCAGATGTAAAATGAGGATAGTGGAAATCCTTTTATAAAGTTTTAGGAATATTTCACTAGTTCCTAAACTCACTAAGGCAGAAACCTCACTCCTGAAGAAAGGAAGGCTTCTGCAACCGTTGTTGCCCACCTTTGAGGTGCCACTGACCATTTAACCTTTGGCCAGTTTCAACCAAATTTGAAAAAGGGTAGAATTCCTTCTCATTTCAGTTCTTACAGGTTTTATGAAATTCAGCATGTTGGAAGAGGTGAATGACTTCCCTTGGTGTCTTCATCATGCATAAAACTGAGCTAATTCTAGCTAGCAAATCAATGCACAAGTCAGACAACTCACTTGTAAGGCATTCCAGATTACTCACGGTGTTGTCTGCCTTGGAGGGTTCCCATAGGGCTTATTGCCAGGACAGGCACAATACACTGTATTGCGTGTACAGTGCACAACACAATGCCCCCCCCTGTACAAGGGGGCTCCGATAGCTACGCTTTGGCACTGAGGTGCTGACTGGAGAAGGATATGCGTTCCTGAAATTAAAGGCATTGTAACCACAAATTAAAGAATTTCACAGACCAGAAAATGAAATGTTCTTAGCATTGATGTTTCTGCTAAGTAGGGGACCGACCAAAAGAAAGGTATCTGATCTTCAGTACTGCTCCAGATTACTAAGACTTGCTTTAAACAGATGAGCAACAGATGAGGCTTCTTAGATTTCTATTATTATAATTACTTACAGGCAGATGAGGCCTTTCCATCTTTTTTTGCTTGTACACAAATTACAGAAATACTGAGATAGAATTCCCAGAATCTCACACACCCATGAAGTATAAATGAACAAAAAGTTGCACGCTCTAAAGCTATATAACCCAGTTCTGAGCCATGGCCTGCATTTTCAAGTTCAAGATGATCTCTTTTGCATTAATTACTATCAAGAGAAGAAAAATAATATTCATATTTGATGTTAACAGAGCCTGTTGAAAAACTAGGTTTGGTGCTGCAGTAGTAAGAGTGAACAATCACATGAAGTAATATGTCAGAATGGTGAAAACTAAAGGGAAAAATTTTCTGCTCTGAAGTTAGATGTTCTTTTCTCCTCCTCTTTCCCCCCAATTTTACCTTTGACTGCACCTGCAGAATTCCATGTCAAGCACAGATGAAAAGAGTGAATGGAATCTCATCCAAATTTATTAATGAAGATAGTTCCCAGGTGAATGGTAATACTATCCATCTTTTACAGGCAGGCAGATACAACAGTTTAAATTACTCAGAAAGAGCGGTTTAAAGACTCTTCGGGATTAAAGGTTTATTAGATTATAATATAGACCTGGAAGTAAGTGCCAGCCATTTCACACACCTGAAAAAGTAAATGTTAAAGCACTTCCATAAATTTGGTAAGCAGCTTCCTTTCTTTTGTGTCCAAACAAAACAAAAAAGATTCACCTCTGAACTCTGAAGACTCGAGACATTTGCACCAACACTTTCACTTTTTAAAGAGCTCATAAACATGCCCCTTATTACACCCCTAATTTGAAGATAACTATTTTCTTGAGAGGAACAGAAGCAGACTGAAGTAGAGGATTCTTTCCAAATGTTCAGAACTTTATTTGAAACTTAAATCACCCAAAGACAAAAGTGTTCCTAGCAGTAGGTAAACATGAATGACATTTCCTGAATTATCAGATCCATTCTCCTGCTGTAAGATTTAAACCCTGCGTGTCTGAACCTCACAAATCCTCTGCTCAATTAAACATAGAGCTCTAAGGCATTTGCACATATCCAGGACTAGCTTTTTTGTTGTTTTAAAACAAAGACAAAAATTGCTACATGATCAGTTTTGAAGATTCAACCTCTTAAAATCCACAATGTGGAGAAAGTACACACCTCCCGGTGCCACAGCAGCATAAGGGGCTCCAAGCATCTGTGCTCTTTTCACAAAAAGGTCTACACCAGTGAGGATATGTGATTAGATACTTCTGCTACAACAAACTGCTTAAATTCTTAATCTTGGGGAAACATGCAACATCAGTTATTTGACACTCACCACTGCGGCACATTGCAAGACCTGTGCTAGCACATCATCTCTGCATAACTTCAAAACCAGAAACAGTGGTCTCCTCTAAGCCCAGGACAACCGAGGAAGTATAGAGCATGGGAGACATATGCTTTGACTGGATGCTGTCTTTCACATATGGTAGATGGTCAAATCTAGCATATCTTTATGGCATCTCTACTGGCTAGATACTGGTCTGCTTCTACCGGTGACTGCTATAAGCTGCAAAAGGAGCAGCAGCAGCAGCTAGCCATGCCACCCTGGCTGTGCAGCTCCACCCTACAGCAGAATGAGATGTGATGGTTAGTGGCCATTACTTCAAAGAATGCAAAAAAGGGCTTAGGTCCAGCAAAGGCAGACATTGAGTTATGAACAAGCTGTCTCTTCAATAGCAAAGATAATGAAACATCTAAGGAATTCAAATAAGTATTCTTACAGAAGGAAAAACAATCATACATTTGCTTTCTCGTTACTGTTTCAGTGCAAATCAGAAAAGTGTGGAAGGAAAAGAACAAAAGTCACATCACCTTTTTTGCCCCATATGTTGCAAATAAATCAATGTTGTTTGACCCAAACATTAATACTACCCAAACTCTAATATCAGCTGCATGTAACCTATTAATACCACTATTAAGTAAAACAAATACAAAACAGAAGCACTAAAAATCTCGTCACTTGTTTTCACTTAAACTTTTGCCAAACAAGCTACTAATATTTGCCTCTTTAGACTTTTTTTCCAAGTAACACCAAGCATTTTGTGGATGAATTCAGATACATTTGTCGTCAGGCGAACAGGCCAGTTTGGGGGACAGTCTGCCAACCCACCTGCCTTATGACAGGAAACTGATAGAAACATGGTTTGGAAGTCTTATAATGGCTGTCTTCCATCACCAGCCAATGCATGGACCTTAACAGCTTTCAGTAATTGTGTGACTGCATTTAGTTGTGTGCAAGCAATACTAACTGTATAGAAGAATGCAAATTAACTGCTGTGCTTATCACATAAATACAAACCTCTGTTATCAATATATTACTCATAATATATCATTGGATAAACTTTAGAATTAACAGAGCTTGACAAATAAGCTATTTTCAGACAATCACACATTTCAGTTACTTGCTGTAAGGAAGCAGCCCACAGCTAAACACAACCGAGCTGCTGTGGACAGTAAAACACAAGGACCAACGCAGAAGAAAAGGATTCACTTTGTTATATTGCAAAGGATACACCTCGTAAGCTCAGATTTTAGGAAAAACACACACACACACTGTGTCCTACAAGGACTTCACCTTTTGAGGCCTTACAGATACACTGGTGTCCCAAGCCCAGAAGAGATCCTGGGCTCCTGTTCAGCCCCAGGACTGTGCTGTTCAGCAGTTCAACAGTTAAAGCTGTGTAGCAGAGGTCTGCTTCCTCAATGGTGAGCTCCATCTAGCCTGGAATGTGAAACAAAAGCAGTTTTAATTGCATTGGTGGATCTTAAAGGAATACCTTCCATCCAGACCATCACCTGCTATGGCAACATTTGGGACCAAGCTCTCCACAAGACTCATGGCTAGAATTTCTGCCTACTTCTGCACATGCAGTTTTGGGGATGGTACTGCTAGAGACGTCTCTCTTCAAGTTCCCCCAGGCTTTCAAAAAGCTTCTCAGATCACACTGTGGACAATACATACCAGAGCACTCTGAACCACTCTACCTCCAGATAGAGTCCAAGGCACAAGTTACTGTGGGCTGGAATTTGGTAACATTTGAAGAGATGTAGTTTAGGATTAAAGACTTTCTACTTCTACTGTAACCTGCAGAACAATTTCATGCTCAGATAAAACCATAAGGCTAAACCAGATATTCCAGCAAGGGTGCTGGATACAAGACTATGGGTTTCCAGGAGAAGAAAGGATCTAGGGGACAAGATCACAGTGACAGTCCAGATTTTTTGAAGATGCAGTACCACTGTATTGCATCTCTGTACCTGCTGAAGAAGGTGACTCTGCTAGAAGGATATTTCATGGCAGTTGCCATGCATAGAATAGACACCACAATATTGGTACTGATATGAAGGCACTCTGTAGAGGACCTTCTGGCAGCCACAATGCTGTTGTACCATCTAACAGCAAGCAGGTGCAGGAAGAACCTTCCAGAATACCCACAAATCCATTTACCTTCACCCAATGGAGGAAATTTTCTGTAGCTTTATAAACAGAAATACACCTGTGTTTGCTATACCAGACAATGCCACTTTCCAACAGCTTTCTCAAGAGATTTTTGATATCAGATGTACCTGTATGAAGTTTTCCCAAGCAGATATCAGTCTGGATCCACTTTATGTTGTGGAGGGAAATTATTTTTTTTTCCTTAACCAAAGTGCCAGCTTTTTTTTGTTTTGGTTTGGTTTTTTTGTTTTCCCCTCAAGTTACATGCTTCAAGGAAATAAATTATAATATTCCAGTTTATTCTTAAACTCAGTTTGCCTAGGTCTTTTGTTATGTCCTTTGAGGTCCTTAGTTCAAATTAAAAATCTTAAACAACAATAATGGCAATACTTTGAAATCTTGTGAAGCATGCAGTGACTTTTGGGAAAACTATGGCAGTGAAATTAATGTCATTAATTTATATCTGTAACGTCCAAATAGTGCACTAGAAGTCACCAGATTAGAACCTGACACATCTAACTTTACTTGCTGAAATGCAAATCTGGCTTTGACAACCACAAAATTCTAGCTTCTTTGAAATTAGCTGTCATTGTCATCTTCTTTCATTTAACAACTGTTAACTCACATTCAACAGGGAAATATCTTTACTTGAACTGTTGTGATTTATTCTGCATTCACTGACATCAAGGAGAAAAAAATTAAGTTGTTGCTCTAGTCTGATGTTATTTTCTGTGGTGTATGTTTTCATTCATTATAATTTCTCACACAATCTATTGTTTATCAAGAATTCACCAGGAAGTTTTGTCTGAAAATATGTTGTCTATAGTCAAATATGTTTGTTTAATTTCCAGAACACATGGCTCAGTCTAAGCCTGCTCAGGTTCCCACAAAATACTTCATTGACTCTAAGTGTGCTCAGAAGATCAACACAAGATCTAGCAAACATTCTAACATTTTGTTATGTTTGTATCCCTCAAAACCAGGAATTTTCTCAGGTTCTTTGAAAGTAAAATAATTCTAGTGATTCAGGAATACTAATGGATAGCTTGCTAGCTCTGAGCAAAAGCAAAATAAAATGTATCTTATTAGCTTGGAAGGCTTTTTTAAATTGGAGACTGTTATTCTGTAGATCTATAAAGAAGATCAAATGGGATTTTGTCCCAGTTTTTTGTGGGAAAAATAATTTTGTACATGTGTTACATAGAATTAAGGTGTGGCAGCAGAGGTTGACACTGCTGGGTACTTCAACCCTAAAACACAGGCAAAATAATAAAAAACAAAACAAAACAAAGAGAAAAAAAAACACCTCAAACTTGACAGCTGGCAAAAGAAACTTTAAATTCAAAAGCAATACTAAATATTCATAGCTAGGTAAATTGGGGTGTATTGTGCCAGATATTTTCTCAAGAAACAACATGTCTTTTGTGTGTATCTTATGTAGGACATGCATAGGTAGTATAGAAGAATATAAATTGCTATTCATAAAGGTCACTCATGTATCTTTAAACTAGGACATTTCAGTTGAGGTAAAAAATATCAGACCGCAAAGGAGGTGAAAGCCAATGTGGAAAAATAAAAATAATAATAATAAAAAAAAAATCACATTTTACTTTCCTATATAATTGTAATGTATATACAAAAGTCAGACAATTCCCTTTGACACTACCGATTGCCACAATCAAAATGACTGGAAAAACAACATGCTTTTAATATGTGTAACATAACAACACAATCCTTTTGACTGCAAAATTTGCAAAAAAATAATTCTAAATAAGCAGCATACATGTAATCCATTTAAAAGTGTTAACAAGGTATAGCACAGTATTTCCAATCTCTGTTATTAAATATAACCAGAAAATAACAGTAAAAATTAACCTGAGGCTTAACGGCTTATGTAAGAATGCTTTAATAAAAAAATGTTACTGAGGTTATTCAACTGTACAATTAAACCCCTCCCACTAAATACTTTTCAGAGTAATTTCCATCTAAAGCTTATTCAGCAAACCAAAATGCCAATGCATTTCTTCAATTTCCACTTCTTTGAACCTGTTAATGTATGAATAAAAAAAGATTTATTTGTGTTATTAGCCACATATAACCTTCTTGTGTAAAAAGTAGCTTTAAATACAAAATTTCTGAGATACACATGAACCTACAAAATATCTAAAAGATCATTTTGATTTTCTTCTGCAAGCTATGTTTGATTTACATCAATTAGATCTTTCACATAAGGTATCATATAACAGGAAGGCTAATAACCCAGAAATAACCTCATTAAAAAAGACAGCATATCGGTCTAAGCAGAATGAACTCTAAGCAGAAAAATTAGTGACCTGGAAAGTAGCAGGAAGAGGTAATAGCAATACAGAGAAAAAATACATTCCCATTAGCTAGTCAAAAGTAGAAATCACCAGCAATAAAGTAAAAATACAATAGAAGCATAAGGAGAACATTTTAAAATATTTTTATCTTTTGAAATTCTGTAACATAAAACATATTTCCCCAAACTAAGATGCTGTCTAAAATTATGTTATTACTATGAGTTAGTTGGGTTTTTTCAGATGCTTAAAACAGTCCTTGGCAGAATATTATTAGCAAGTCTAATACGTTTATATTAAATTATCAGTGTATGATTCCAGTGTCTATGGATTCATCTATTTTAAGATTAATGGTTAATAATGGCAACTCAAGTTGGATTTACATCACTACCCCCTGTCTAACGTTAGCTGCTTAGATGCAAAGTCTAGCAAAATCTTCTAAAATAATTCTTATTAGCGTATTGACAATATTTTCAGAAAGCACCTTTTTTAGTTTTGAGAGATGGTTTCAATATAAAAACACTTTCTCTTAGTTTTTTGTTAAATGCCTTGTTAGATATGTAGCACCTCTTAGGTAATCCAGATCAAATTTGCCAGTGTAAACGAGAACAAAAAGTACTTAAATCACCATTGAATCATAAAGTTTATCCTGGTTTTATTTGGCAAAATCCCTATAGTTTACTTTAATCTCAAAAGCAAATTAATTCAAATCAAACTAATTGGTACTGCACGTAGGAGAGATTTAAGTGATTTTCTCTGATTTTCATAGAGACATAGCATGGATTGGGTTGGAAGGGACCTTTAAAGATCCTCTAGTTCCAACCCCCCTCCCATGGGCAGGGACACCTTCCGTTAGACCAGGTCACTCAAAGCCCCATCCAACCTGGCCTTGAACACTTCCAGGGATGGGGCATCCACAACCTCTCTGGGCATCCTGTTCCAGTGCCTCACCACCCTCAAAGGGAAGAACTTCTTCCTTACATCTCATCTAAATCTACCCTCTCTCAGTTTAAAGCCATTACCCTTTGACCTATCGCTACATGCCCTTGTAAAAAGTCCCTCTCTGGCTTTCCTGTAGGTCCCTTTTAGATAGTGGAAGGCTGCTCTAAGCTCTCCCTGGAGCCTTCTCTTCTCCAGGCTAAACAACCTCAACTTTCTCAGCTTGCTAAATTTTCAGTTTAATATGTTTAAAGTCTGATAAGAGGAGGGGAAAAAAAAAACCAGCCAGCACACATGAAGAAATCTTAATTATAGACACCTACTGTTTTTTTTACTTCATAATTTTTAATCCAGGAAAAATCTTTTTTCCCACCAAATTACCTCCTTTTTAGATACTCACCTTTGGATCAATGATTCAACTGCACAACAGACTTAATTAAGCCATTTGGAATATTTTACTCCCCATGTCTGTAGATTGATGTATACTATGATTGCTCATTTTTAGCTCATTGCCTTCAGAACTACAGAAATCTTATTTCTACTGTGGCCATGTTTCCAGCAGCTGCTGCCATCACCAAGGGTAAAGGGTTCAGCTGATGCAAGGAGAACTATGATAAAACTGAAAACCTCTTTGAGCTTGCAGAGTCAGGTTTAGTCATATCTAGTCCAGAATATGAGTGACTCTGGCCTTGTGCTTTTCCATCCTTCCTCTGCAGTATACCTGCAAAATGTATACCAGACTGTGGGGCAGAAAATTCACAAGCTGAGGACATGAAAAGCATTTGTCATTTTTTATCTCTTCTGCTTTATTTGCCAAAGCCAAACAGGTAAGTCTACTGAACATTCTAACTGTGATGGCCTTTCCAGCTTCAGATATCTGGGAGAAAAAAGGGTGCCACCTTTTACAACAGACTTGTCTGAAACTGCTCCCCTCTTTCATTTTGATAACACTGTCTGGCTGCACTACAAGCCAGGTAAGAAACTGGGAATTCATTGCATGCTAGATTACTTTTAAGCATCACCATTCCCCAGTCCTCTGTTCCTTCCCTTTCCCCAAGGCTGATTTCTCCATCTCACTCTGATAGGAAAGGCTGGCCCATGGAATATGTGGCTAAAGAGAATTTGAAAATTCACTAGTAAGCAATAATATAAATAGTATCATAATCTGAAACAAGCATATTTACAGTCAAAGAAAAGAAAATAATTTGGGGATAACTGATATTTCCTCCCCTCCCCCTGGTTTCCATGTCTCTTCTGAACACAGTCCATCTCAACCTCCTTGTATTGGGTTTCTGTGGCAAGGTTTTGGTAGCGGGG
>JANZLQ010000092.1:31120021-31152521 GCA_026212715.1 Elanus axillaris
TCCCCAAGCTGAGTCTGTTTTGCCCATGATGGTGATTAGTGAATGATCTCTCCTGTCCTTATCTCGACCCACAAGCCTTTTGTTATATTTTTTCTCTCCCCTGTCCAGCAAAGGAGGGGGGAGTGATAGAACAGCTTTGGTGGGCACCTGGTGTTCAGCCATGGTCAACCCACCTCACTCCTCTTAATGAAAGGAGGGGAAGGTTGGAAAGTTTCATCTTCCTTACAGTTAAATAAGCTTTCTAGCCAAGATCTTTTACCACAGGTTTAACCTGCTTATAAGAAATACAGCTGTATTTAGCTCTGGGCTGCTCCTAAGACCACTATACCACATCAGTGGTCAAAGAGTTTTCTCTTAGATGTTATGCTATCGCATTTTGTTTTCTTCTTTTGCATGTAAATGCCACACAGCAACATGGTATAGTGCACCAAAACACCTAAAAGACTAGATAGCAAACAATTTTTGAAATGAAACAACAGAAAAATGTAAACTGAAGACATTCCTAGCTCCTCTACTGTTGTACTTTTAACGCTTTTCAGAACCCATTTTGCTATTATCTATTTACAGAACTCAGGATCAGTGCTCCATTGAGTAAATATTGCACAAACACTCACTAAAATAAATTCTAGTGCATATATCTTATAAACTGTAGAGAGGAGAAGATAGGCACCAAGAAGGGAGAAACTCTGCCAAAGGCACATAGTATGTGAACGGACAAGCATGAGCACAAGTTACATATCTCCACTCTCATATGGGCCACCTCCAATGGCAAGGGCCATTGCTACAAATGCTGCCTGGAGGGACAGCTGTCATTCTGTTGAAGTAAACTCGCATGCATATTACCGAGGATCTTATTAGGGCTATACAGTAAGACATATCAGAAGGCATGGTTTTAAAAATTTATATTTATAATGTTATAAAACCCAGTATTGCCAAAGGTAAAGCACCCTCAGCCTTTGAATGTTGACATTTCTAAAAAAACCCGAAAGTGTCAGGCATGGGCATATTACCAACAATGAACCATTTTGAGACAAAAAGCAGAATGTAACAGGGCAAATTTCTTGCTCCTAAAATCAAAGTAAACTCCCAATCACTGGTTTCAGAGGCATCTGTGAGAAATCTTCTGGCAGATTTTCTCAGGCATCATCAAAAGTTAATGGGAGATGGGCACTTAATTCCCCTTTATGACTTTCAAAAAAAGATGTGGCCAGCTACTTTTAATTTATTAGGGAGCAGATTTGCAAAGACTCTTTTATTACAGAAGCAGTAAGGGGAGCTATTTTTCCATAAAATATATGTAAATATGATTTATGAAAGACACAAATATTACTGAAGTGAGGGATAAATTGTTTCAAAACTTTATGTTCATAAAAGCTAGGTAAAAGTACATATTGCTTCAATATTTTTTCTTCCTTCACATGTTGGTATCTCTCCTGGGTAACTAGAAGATGTATTCTCTGTATTCTGCTCACCTTATACTTGTTAAGTACAGTATCTTCACTGAAGGCATCTAGTGTGAAATTACTAAAGGAAACGAAGCTGGAACACATACTATTGCACAGTTACTATCAAGCTGCTGCTTAAAGCAAAAAAAGTACTACCACTAGAATTAAAATGTGCAAACCTTAAAGGAGACTTTATGTCAGAAACCACTGCAATAGCCATAGAAGTATCATATGTAATTGTTTTCTGAAAGATTTCTTCTTTTCTTAAATAAAATGCTTCCTATGAATAACATTACAGAAATAAATGTAATTTGTAATCTGTTATGTGTAAAAAATTTACTTGATATAGTCATTTTCCAGTCTGTCTTTTTTCCTCTAGATTGACATGAAAGGAAACAGATGAAATTTTATTATTAACATCAAATAGTCAACAGGAAGAGAAATTGGAAAAAGAAAAGAATGCCTTTCTGTCCCTGCAAATTATAGTCAATTGTGTCAAAATGCCAATGAACTTTCTGACAGCTCTTGGTATCAGCTGTGCACCAAATTCCAGCAAGGGACAAGTCTGAGCATCTGAGTTCAGATATTCCAAGGGATTTCAGTTAAGTACTTAATACCTTTGAAAGTCTCATTTTAATATCTTGGTCAAAGTTCGTCACAAAAAAAAAACCCTGAACTCATCGCAGTTCCCTTCAATTGAATCAAACGTATACTTTTAATAGTGATTAGAGAGAAATCAGATACAAAATTCCTTCATTGATGAGTTGGCTTATATGTCCTCAGTTTTATTCTATGATTCTTATAGCAGAGGTCTCAAGAAACAACCAAGGCTGTTCACATGAATGAGAACTCAGCATACAAAAACTAGCTGATTGCATTTTAGCTCAAAAAGGCTCTGCAAAACAATAAAATACTAGTCTTGTGAAGTGCTGAAGGCAACTTGATAGGTTTCGTACTATAAATTAGTAACCTACGGTATCAGAGTTCAAGTCACACTAAAAAGCATTGCTCTAAAAAAAAAGTTCACAACTATCTCAACACTGAAAGTCTTTTAATATATGAACAAAAACTGGGAAGTATGAAAACAAGGAAAGAATTCAAGATAAACCAGAAATGAAGCACATTCCCAAAAGCTGTTCCTTAGTGGCCTAGCATTACACGGCTGAAAACTCAGGCATTCTGCTGGGCTTTCAAAAGGACTGTGAAGGCCAAGGATCCAAACAAAGTGGCCGTTAGAGGAATGTGCCAACTGAAGAGGAAGATGTGAGAACTTCACATGAAAAAGTTCAAACCTTTGGTTAAAAGGTCACTGAAATGATTAGTCATGCTGAATAGCAAAGAACAGGAAGAAAATTAAGGTATATTTTACTTATACATGGTATGTGATCCAGTACAGCCTATAAGAAATAACTTATTAGACTAAACACACATAAATACTTGAAAACAATAACATTGATCTGACACAGCTCTCTGATATCAGTTTGGCCACAGACAGTTTTAAAACAAACCAAAACAACTCTGGTCACTAGAAGTAGCATGTTTTACTACTAGATGTTATGGCTTACAAATCAACTCCTAAATAATGAAAAGTAAAGGCAAGAACTGTAACATGTTACTGGCTGTTAGATTTTTCTTGGGGTTCAGTTTTCATGAAGTTCTCTACTTTCCTGAGACCAACCTTTTTAGATCATTTTACGTCTTCTGAAATCCTCATATATGTTTTTAAATAACAAATCAAAACAGTACACATATTCTTCAAGGACAGAGGAATTGTCTTTGGTCAGGTTGGCTTTGCCTCTTATAGATACTGTTGTGGCAACTGCTACTGAACTGCTCGTAAAAAAAATAATAAAGCATTAGTTAGGACAGATGCACCTCTGCCTTTACTTAGGGCCGTGCTGCTGCAATTGCATCTTATGACTTGCACGCATCTCAGAGCGGACCAGGGAGCTTAAAGTAAAGCCGTTTCCCTCATTTGCTGAAGATGTAACATGCAGAAAGATCATGTTTCTGGAGCATGGAAGTAACGAGAAGGACATAGGTAAGAAGAATCCTGGACTCCAGAAACAATTTGTCAAGGAGTTAAAAGGGCATACTGTGGCAGTGCCAGCAAAAATTAAGCAAAATAATTTACATAATCTGCAGATGATCTAGTTCGTTTACCAAACTGGGAGGAGATGAAAACAATGCAGACCAAAATCTCCTTTCTACCGCATCAGAGAAAACAAGCAGGGCAGAGCATGCAGACCAAACCATGGCACTCTCCAAGGAAGATGAGAGGCTCCTGACTGCCACCTGTGCAGCTTTTGCAAAGGGCAGACTGGAGATCTTGGCATAGGTAAGAGTATTGGTATATAAAGAGTATACTAGGATTTAAAAAAAATACCAAAGAGAAGGCATAGAATAAATTCTTCTTCTGGATACACAGAAAAGTCCGAGATGGTTAGCTGAATGACCAACAAACTTCTGCAGTCAGCTTTTAACTTGAAAACTTAATATATGCTGGCCACCCTCAGGCCCTTACATTCACATTGTATGAGCTCTGAAATAATTGAACTGTGATGAATACTTTTGAAAAGCCAGTTAAAAATTCACAGTAGAAATTTGAAGTAGAAATTGTAAATTGTCCAGTAAAGCATATGAGAATATGGCCATTACTTTTCTAGCCAGCACTATGCTTTCACAAGAATTTATTTTGCAGAAGACTATATGAGACTGACCTCTGTGTTTGCCATATAGTAACTGCTGTATGTTTACATGAGAAAGAATGTGGTACCTCTCTAATAAAAAGCACTGTGTGCTGTAGTAACTCCATTAATCCCCCATCACAGTCTTACCTAAAACTGCAAAGCTTGGAGTCCTAATACAAGGCTCAGTGAAACCAAAGTCTTTCCTCTCATTTCGGAAGCCCCACGGAGGGGACCTCTGCCTTGGAGAAGGGCAGAGCTGTGTTCAGCTGTAGTGGGAGCTGGCATTTGGCACCAGCTTCTGGGGCTGCATTGACTGAGGATACAGGGAGGACAGCGTGCCCCTGGCTACATACTTGTGCACTAAGGCAACACATGCTTCAGTGCAACAGCTGAGTTTTTGCCCCCGGAGTATTTTTCACATCTATTCTATTGTGTAAAATAAGACTTGATCACCAACCTGAGGTGTTCACTTGTCTGCTATTTATATAGCAAACCAGTTCCTTAAAGCATAGGCAAGAGTTTGCATTTAAAAAAAAAAAAAAAGCAGCTTTCCTGACTGATGACAATAGATGATGGAGCACTTTCTAGCTATGACCTGTTACGTCTAAAGAAGATTTAAGAATATTTTTCTCACAATTGGTCAATGAGATATTTGGAATACAGAGGAGGCGAAGAAGGGGTGAAATGGCAACTAGCTAGTATGTCAGACACGACAATCAAATGTTACCAGAACTCAATCTTGGAGAAATATGGACTTCACAGTAAAGGTTGCTTAAAACAAAAGCCCATTTATCTGAATACTGAAGACATTTAATCAATTTACATGAAGGATTTCAAAATTAGTCAGACTGTAATGAACTATGAAATACTGATTAATGAATTTTTGCAATGTTTGATTAGAAACTTAACATGTATGCTAACACATTTTGCCATCGCAGCATTATAAGCTAATATTTGTTTCTTGAAATTACCAGAGTATAAACAGTCTCTGGATTATGGGGCTGAACATGTTTACTATTAACCAAGTATTTTATTTCAAAAGTTAGTTGTAAGAATTTTTAACTTACTAAAATCTCTTGTTAAATTGAATAAATAACAAAAAGGTACTTTCATATTTGCCTATCCTATCTCATTTCTTGTGCTACCCTCTTTACTACAGCCTCTTAGATCCTTCTGGCAGTGCATTAAGCAATCTGAGTAACATCTGTCATTTAGGACCCATTTTCTCATCTCCTACCATGTAACAAGTCATGTTACATTTAATACCCAACGTATAGTAAGTTTACGGTTATGCAGAAATGCAGGTCATTGACCAGAAATTTTATTGCCTAAAGAGCAACGAAGGAAAAATGGGCCAGTAGTATGCACCATAGTTAGTGGGAATTTAATGACTGATTTCATAGGGAGCCAAGGACAAACAAGAAATAACAAAACAAATGCAGCTCGAGACCATTTAATATTATAGCCAAAATAAAGTTTCAGTCAAGTATCATTAAAATACCCAGCTTTCATATCTGCAGTACCAAGCATACATATAGTTAGGAACACATACATTTAGATATTTATAAGTACACATATGAAGAAATGGGTTGTATGCAAAACAGACCCTTATATGAAAATGAAAAAGTTACTTCTACATATTTGTCTTTATTATTGTTACTATCTCTTCTCTGATACCAATTAATGAGCTATACTGACATCGCTTTTTACCATTACACAGCAAGTCATCATTAAGGAGGAGACCCAGATTGCCTTACTGTCATTTTTTGGCTAATTAGCTGAAATGGTCAGTTGTGGAACTCCTACATGCTAAGAACTGAGACACTGAGTAAGTTTTAGATATTGGTTAAGTCCCTATTTTTTAAATCATAGATACTTCTGAAGAGACATTAAGCACTCATTCACCAGTTGTCATTTTTCAAATGACATAATTGTATCACCTTGAAGTTTGCTCTCAATATACATTCCTTTTACTTGAATCAAAGGTATCAGACATCAGGTAAATTAAGTTATGAGCCTTTCTTAATTTTATTTTTTCTTATAATCTTTAGAATAGCCATAAACTTGTTAATTAGTGTCTCATAATCTGAGCAAGTTAAAACAAACAAAAATAAGCCTTCCTTTCATGACAGTAATATTCTAACTAAAAATCATACTTGGTAACAAAGTTAGCAAACCTAGAAATAGATCACATCTTTTATGAGGTCATCAACAAGTGTAATGGAGTGTCAGTGAATGATTTTTATAAAGTATCAGTATAACCATCTTGGTTTGTAATTGGTTAGCTGTAGCTTTTTTTTATTGTGTGTAAAATGAAAAGATCCCTTCATCCACAGTGAAAAATGGAAAATCATTCAGTTTGGGGTTTGTGGTTGCTACTAGCAACAAATACTGGAATATTGCCATCTGGCCTCTTGTTTTAAATGATATTTGAATAATCAATTTAATAATGGATAGAGTACATACTTAAAGAAATAATCATTTGTCATATCTTAAGAAAGCTTTAGTATTAAAAAAAATAATCCACTGTATGAATTAATGCAGAGCACATAGGCATCTAAAGAGATGAGGCAATTTTTATTTTCCTTACTATTGCCTGAAAACCTTAAGTTTACAAGGTTTTAGGTGATCGCATCAAACGTTTAATAATCAGGAAGAATACTAAGAGCGATTGGTCTGTTACAGGCATTCAAATCCAGTAACCACCTAGTAGAGATTAAACCATATAGAAACATGACATTTTGAACACACTCGTAAGTCCTACGGTATCCACAATAACAGGAATAAAATTAAAAAACAGCAAAGAAAGAACCTGAAATAGGCATAATATTCATGTTACTATTGCTACTTTGCACAGGACAAAATGAGAGTTCGCAACATGGGAACTCCAAAGTTACAAATGTTTCCTTCATTTCCAAGATGTATATATACCTGGTAAAGTGTTCCCACACACCATGGTGAGACCAGCAATAGGATCTAAGTGTTGATTCTGTCCTGGAAACACTGGACTTTTACAAAGACACTTAATTCTGAATTTGCACAAAAAACTATCATCACAGGACAAATAAATAGGAATCAGATGCTCAACCATGGCAAATTAGGAAACGACACCCCCTGTGGAATGAACAAGGTAGGAGATAAACCTTAATCAGAGTCTTCACCATGTTGATTTTGACTGGAACTCAAAGTAACTGTTTTCAACTAAACTTGCTTGAATGAAGTTCATCCCTCTGATGAGAAATGGTAGTCTTTAAAAGCCTCGCCCTTGAGTTGTGCATTTAGTATAATGAATGCAATTCATGTATTCTAGCCCTTTGGTAGCAGTTTTGAGATCGGTTCCATTTATAAAACCTTTTTAGGAAAGAAGATGCTTCAAGCCAGGACTGTATCTAGACTACCTACCACCTTCCTTTCCCAAGTTACACAAACTTCCAGGTACAAATACAAAAACTGCCCAGCTATGAGATGCAGTATGGGATTTGGTCAGTTTTCCATAGTCTGTGGCTTATAAGTAAAACAGATTTTACCTTATTCAACAGGTGCCAACAATATCATCATTCCAACTTTACATGATTTATTCTTATTGGTAATCTGCCAGCTGGCATAGAGAGAGCAACATGCACTGCCAATCAAGTGACTTGATCTGAGACAGGCTCTGGATTCCAGGCAGGACTGCACATACAGGCAGAGCTCCAGTGGTTGGCAGATGTCATTTATAATTGCCATTACTTGTGGGCTTATTATGACTTTTCCCCACAAACGCTGAGTACATTTTGATAATGAATGCTGCCAACATTATAACAAATATATTGATATGATTTGAGCCACTGAATGGTGGTACATATCTTTTAAATAAAATGAAAATATAGAAGTGTCAGGTGGTTAGAAGATAATACAAGCTGTATACATCAGCTTTTTCGCTCAGTCGGGTAGGCCCACCAGTTGCAGTTTCACAGGGAGTGAATCACAAGGGGATGCTGGTAGGAGAGGATTGTTTAAGCCTTTACTTCAATACTTATTGCTGTTTGCAGTGGTTTCTTGTGACCATTTATCTCTGGCATTTATGAAACACCAATCACCATGGAAATGCCTAGTATATATCCCAAGCAAAAAAGATGGAAAGTCTCTGGCTCCTTTATCGGGTCTTTTATCTCAGAAGTAATATCTGTAGGTGGCTTTTCCATGTAATATACTATTTTAATATATGCTTTCCCCAAGAACTAAACAGATTTTTAAAACCTCTGAATATGGAAAAGGACAGACTGTTAATTAACTTCTCCCAAAATGCTTTTATATCATGAGAGCAAAAGAAGAGCTAATAATGGTCTTTCAGTGATCAAAAGGAGAAGGATTTTTCAACCAGGAAACATATGAAAGAAACTACTATGCCAAGGAACTTGAGGAAAAAAGTCTTTTGCTCACCCAGACAAGTTTGCAATATATAAATCAATAAGCTCCTAGGCAAAATTGACACTAACTCTCAAACTTAACGCATCTAATATACTACTGAAGTTTTAAAAGTTTTCCAACTTAGGGGGGTGGGGTGTTATGATGATTTTCAGAGAAGTCCACTAGAGGAATAATACAGTTTAGTTAAAAAACAAAACATAACAAGCCAAAAAAAAAAAGGTAGCCAACAAAAGAGCATATTATTTCTAGGATATAATCTCCAGTTTATAGCTGGGCTGCATAAATAAATGAAAGCTCACAGAATGGGCTGCTGCAGAGCCAGAAATCTAGAACTGCCTAAATCAAGGTTTCTAATCCCTCAGCCACCTGGGTCTTGTTCTCAAGGCCTGTGGCTCTGCCATATACATGGTTTTGTGTCCCAAGAGAAGGCACATCATAGAAAGGCATTCTCTCTAAAAGAGCAGGAAGCCTTTCTCCTCACCAGATACAACAGATATCAATCAGAATAAAATCAAATACTAAAAAAAAAAAATCTTCAAAAAGTAAGAATGAGCTTTCTCTGCACGACTCCAGTATTTATGCTCTTTGTGAGTCAGACTGAAGTCTAGCAATGAACAATGCTGTGACTGATTTTACCAGGCAGAGCAGTGAAGATGTCTGCTCAGAAACAAGACTGCTGAAAGTTTCCAGTACTAGTCACATATGTTAGACATCAAGCAGAGAGAAGCTTATTAGGAAGTTTACCTGCACCACTTATGTGGGAGTATTGTCAAGCCTTCACTTTAAAAATGCCACTTTAAATATTTCATTTAACAAAGTATTGAAATAGCATGAATGAAACACTATCCACTTGTTAAGACATTTGTTTTTCTCTCCTATTACTGAAGTTCATATCTTTTGGGTGTTATTTAAGAAGGTACTCAAAAAATTTCTATAAAAGTGTATACTCATAAAGCCCCTTCATAGACAAAGCACCCTGAAGAAAATCCAGTCTTTTTTCCTTTTTTTTTTTTTTTTTTTTTCATTTTAGGAAGACAAGAAGCATGACATTACATCGGAGAGTAAAGTCATCCTTACTCTCTGACAATCAAAGTTAGGAAGCCAGATGTTGCTTTCACCTCCACCTAGTGCAATCTATTTCTAGCTCATTTAATAAAACCACAATTGGAATTGTGGCTCAGAAAGTGCCGGGAAATACAAAAATATAAAACAGATGTGAAAGGAGAGTTATATGTATATGGACATAGCAGTAAAAAACTTGATTTCATAAGTCTTCTTGCGAGCTATATGCTTATCCTACTGTTTTAAGCCCTGCACCATTCTGAATAATTTTTTATTCCCAGAATCCATACACACACAGTTCACCAAAAACATGTTCTTACAAAATGTCCTGAAGTTCTTTCTCTAAAGTTAACAGACCAGTTTTCACCAGACAGAATTTAACTGAAATCTTCAGAGAATTAATGGAATATGAGATAAAATATGAGTATCACTGAAATCATCATGCAAGTGAAGGTATTTACATGGTAAACTAGAATCAAGAGTCAATCACAACAAGTAAACTTCTTAATATTACTTGCAACATACCTCCTCAAAGGTGAGAACCTGTAAGCTAACCCTACATAGGTGACCAACACCCAGTGATGACTCTTTGCATAGTCCATAGTGTTAAGAAGGGCATCCACAAAAGTCAGCCTGCTTAACAGAGAGATGCTCAAGACAGCAAATATAAAATGTTGCAGAAAAGTGGTAGTGATACTGAAATTTTGTCCCATTAGGTATGCTCTGAAACGGTCCACTAGCTTGATTTTATTTATCACACTTTCAGGTGAGTTATTTCCTGAAACTTTCAAATCATCAGAGCTCATCCACATGATACTATCATGTAGGTCATGGCTGTGCATATGACAAAGCACGCCAAGACATGGTCTAGTGGGCAGAGACAATGTTTTGATTCAATGATCTTGAAGGTCTTTTCCAGCCTAAATGATTCTATGATTCTGTATTCCGTGAAGAAAAAATGCAAGGCTTTCTTCAAAACTAGGTGCAAATATAGACCATATTTTTAGGGGGGGTTGTTTGGGTTTGGGATTTTTTATTATTTTTTTTTTTTTACATCCATGTCACTTTGTCAACTTGAATGACAAACTTTATTAAAAATTTGCTCAGCATGTTTCCTGGTGCATATTCAAATGGTCTAGGGACATTGTTTCAGAGTAAAGGACTTTGCATGGTAAACAGTGAGTGACTCAGATTTTTAAAAAGAAATCTGGAAAACATCCCATGTAATGCATCTGCTCATCTAACATAAAATTCTGAGGCTAAGATTTCCTAAGTAGGAGGAAAATATGATTATGTACTTGGCATCAATATGAACTATACCACATTCATTTTCTTCTGTGAAAAACCAGAGGGAGATGTGACCCTTCTGATTCTCCCACATAATTCTAATAAACTACAAAATATATGGCTTATTCTAATAGGACAAGATATGTAAAACTCTATGCGAGCTGTTGCTGATCTAGAGAGCCTGCTGCTTATGCCTGAAAAGTGGAACATATGCACACAGAATAAAGATTCATAGGAAACAGGCCTGAATAAACTGTGTGCAAGTGGTAATGCAGATAGTGTGAATGTGATTAGGGAATGGAGACTCCTAGCTGAAGAAAAGGTGGAGAGTTTAAAAAACAAACAGGTAAGGAAGGTTCACAAAGTTTCTCTTTTGGACTAATCACTGATGAGTCTTTGGCTTTCTGCAACACTCCTGTGGGCTTATCTTGACAGCACGTTTCAGCTCCGCGGGAAACCAATTACGGACCTACATGGACTTTTCCGGCAAGTACACTCAATAACTTCTTTTTAGGATACAAGGAACTAGAAGGAAAACAAGGGCCAAACTCTCAGGAAGCATTTTTACTCTCTTCAGTGTAGATGGACAATATTTTGGGGCATGAAGGCCATTCTCTCAGGTTCTCCTTTGTTAATCACAACATTCTCATGCATTACATAATGTAAAAAAGTTAAAATTCACCATTATTAACATACCATGCCCTCATTTTCAGACTCAAAGTGGACCGTGATGCTCTACCCATCCTGCAGTGCGATACTTTGCAACAAAGAGAACAATCGGATGGATTTCTTCAGTTCACTATCTAAGGACTGCAAACAGTATGTTTACGATGTTCTGTGGATGGGCAACAAAGTGGAATGCTATGTGATTACGTGGTTTTGACAACTGCACTGTGATCAGATTGAACCCTGTGCAGCAACAAGAGGGGAAGCTTGCACTTGCCCTTGATGTGACCGAGCAGTCAGCCCTGCAGCCCCCCCCAGGAGCAGGGGCTAAAGCAGGACAGTGGGGATAGCAAGGGTACGGTTTGGAGCAAAAGCCAGAGTGGAAGTTTCCAGAGAGAAGAAGAGGTCTGTCAGCAGCACAGAGCAGATCCAAGCCTTGGAGCTGAAACAGAAAGAAATTTTCAGGAATCAGAGAGGACTGTGTGAAGGTTGTTTTAATCTAGAAGACACTAAGCCAATGGACTGAAAAGCAAAATAGGAGAAAAGGACCATCTCTTCCCCAGTCTCTGGCAGGCAGGAGTAATTTATTTTAATCCCATTTTGTGAGTTTTTTCCCCTCATTCAGCAATTCTGTTTGTGTCTTGCTACAGAGTTATTTTGTTTTACGTTATTATTAGTACATTTTGATTAATATAACTTTAAAAATGGGAAACATTTTGGCTAGGTGATTTCAAAGGAAAGGGGAGAGGCAGATCCACCTCCTGTAGACCTATATTCCAGCTCATACTGGTTCCTCTGATAAAAGCAGGTAATGAAATACAGCAGCTGGATCCATATATCAGCTATACTAGTAACACAGTGAAAGTACAGAACATGTAGCACTACACCTCAGATTTCCACTATGCATCTCCAGAATAACAGGTCCAACATCTGCCATGAAGCAGCAGTGTTTTAAGTCTGTCATGAACTGAAGTCCACATAACAGGTTTTGAAATTTCTGTAACAAAAAAATACTGCTTCAGGGGTAACTCGGGTAAGTTTGGCACCTTAGAACAGAAGCATATATTCAGAAGAGCAGAGACAGAACAATGCACACCCAGACAATACCCTGTTCATGCCAGTATCACTGGTCTAGCAGTTTTCTGTTTAGGTCTTTTTCATAGAAAAAGCAACGTATATTTGGGAACCACTGAGAAACTACTACCAAAATAGCCACTTTTCTTCCAATTCTTTTACTTGTTAAATGAGTCAGTCAGTAAACACAATGCAGAATGATGAAAGAAAACCTAATATACTGCAGGTACATATTTTTTTAGGGTATTAGAATAACCAGAAGTCTCTGACAAACGAATACTTTCTTCCTACAACAATCACTATCTAAAATGATGGATGAGGTTTTCCAAGAAGCTGTAAATATTAGGGCTTCAGTTTTAGAAGTAGCAGAAGTCTAGGGCACATGAAAGATGGCTGAATTTGAGTATTAAGGATCAGCTAGTCTATTAATTAATAGTAGAATTAAGAAAAGCTTTAATGTTTCATGTATGCATTTCATGTATGCTTGCAGAGACACAGTACAACAAAAGTCACCGATCAATACACTATTAGAAGCCACAAAGAGGAATGAGAAATATACTGCAGATAGAATTAGTACCTATTTGTATCCTAAATGCAATATGCAGAATACTTTTATAAGAAAAGTATTATGACACAGTAATTTGGCCATGAGAGGGTAATTGACTTAAGATATTCTGATAAAGATCGATTGCTAAGGTTTGGAGTTATGACACCGACAAAGTTACAATGACATTAGCACAAAGAGAGAGACACAAATCCATTATAAAGATACAATCAAATATTCAAAAAAGCCTGGCATGCTCATTACTTATTCATGCTAATACAAGTATATTAAGAAATCTAAACAGTGTTAGCGTTCAATCACTCACAAACCAAATGAGGTTTTGCATTTATCAGCCACCAGTCATCAAGAACGTAACATTAGCTGTACAAAGGTAGTAATATGACATAACTGGAGATATTTATATCAGCCTACACAGACTGAGAGATACAGTAGGATTTATTAAACTGAGTAATGCCTTCACATTCAGCATAGCAATAAAAGAAATAGCTGTGCAGAAGTCATTTCCCCAGACAATAAGATTTACCTTCATAATCACTTAAAGAAGTTATATATGCTTTCAAGGGCCTAAAACAATCTTCTCACCCTTAATAAACAATTTGTGGTTTAAGTTTGCAGATAGAGAATTGAGTGCTAAAATTTTTGAAACATACCCCAAAAACCAAGCAAGTTGTCAGGGTGTCTGTCTTACTGGGGTTTTAGCACTTTTTCTCTTAGGCTGGTTAAAGAACCACCAAAGTTAATTTAGACTCAAATGGATTTTTATAAGTTTAATAAAACTCCCGCCACATTGCACTTGAATCTGAAATGCTTTCATCATCCTAACAGTCAAACCCAAGACTCTCAGTCAGGCTGAGATACACAGCAGGTTTACTTCTCAGATCAGGCAGGCCTCTTTACAATCCTTTTCTTGGGTGTGCATCAGTTATTTTGCTGTAAATTTTTGTAGGGTTATATGGTATGCCTTTAACTTCCTTGCTCATCTGATAAGTAGGCATGGTCTGGAAACACTCTGGATAAACCGCCCACTTCAGCGAGAAAGAGACCTGCCACGAAGGCGCTGAGGCTCCGTGGTCCTGCCTGGCCATCCCAGGGCTGTGTCCAACCCCAGGTCCCCTCGCTGGGCCTGATCCTGACCCCCACCCAGCAGGCTGGCAACCAGCCTGCCCCTCAGCTGGTCCCATCCCCAGGGAGGTGCCCGATGCCACAGGCTACGGCTGCCCCCAGCTGCCCTGCTCCTGGGCCGGGGGCAGGGGTTGGGACGAGCCCTGGCCATGAGACCCTACCCTGCCACCCGTGGGCCTCAGGGACCTGCTGGCCCTGACACCTGGAACCTTTCCAGAGTTATTTCTATACATAGTACCAAATGGCTCTGCTTTTCTTAGCGGTAGTGAAATTGTAAACATTTTTCGGTTGGGTGAGGAGCAGAAACCAAACTTTGGTCACCAAAACTACAACAACAACAACAAAAAATAACTCTAGAATTAAACAAAATACTAAAGGTTGCTATAATTATACGTTGCATGACATACCCCCTAGTGCAAGGACACAGTACATCTCCAGAAGACGTTTACACTTGCTTTACAGCAGCGCTTGAGTAAGGTATTGCTTCGGTTTGATCCTGATGACATGCCATTTATAAACTGTGACTGATAAATCTAATGCCTCTGAAATCAGATAAAACTTTGATAAATGACTTCTTAGTGAGCAGGCTGCAATAGCTACTTCTGTCCACATTTAGCCACCCTGCTGCAATCAGCACCATTTTGTTTAATCAACAGTTCAGACAACAACACATTTGAAAGCTATCACACCATTAAGAGATGTGAAGATATTCTTTTCCTGAAGGATATGTTAAGACAGAAAACTACAAAAACTAAACTCTTTCTGTAACAGTTTTTATAGCATGAGTACGTGCTAGGAAAAGTCACACAATTTTAAAGATGACTTTTATTCCAAGGGCTTTTGCCATATTTTGTGGTGATAAGACTTGAGAAAGACCCTGTAGCAGAATCAAACACACATGGTAACGCAATCATTTTCTCCTTCACAGATAAGTTAAAGGATCACTGATGCTTTAACAAAAAGAAAACATTATGCAAGGGTGGTTTAAATACCAAAATGATAAAATGAACCTTAGAACTACAGCAGTGTGGGGAAAATAGAATTTTACAGTTAACACAAAATAAAATTGTGCCAAGACTGCTAATGCCATGCCACTTCTTTTCCACAGTCAGGGGAATTCTCCATGAAAATACAAAATGAATTTATGGTGATGTCAAAGAGCATGAGGTGCAGAAGATCAAGTAGAGACTGATTTGTTTATATCCAGAGAACATCAGCCTGCTGGGCAGAATAAGCTAACAATTCATAGATGCTAAACACTTCCCATTTACAACCTCCCTCTGGATTTTGTGAACAGGTCATGTGTGGCTGAATGCAGAAATATAATATTGTTCATTTGATCTTCACCCAGTGGGACCAAGTTTCCAGATTAGCAAGTGGGTTTTGAAACAGAAGGGTAGTATTTTGTTTGTTACTTTCTTAAACTGGCTAGCAGCCACGCAGTAGGTTATTTCACTCCAGGCAGAAACATTATTCATATGTGAGGTTTTTAAACTTAACTCTGATCCTGAACAGGGCAGCAGAATAGAGTCACCAGGCCTCCAGAGGTTGACAAAGCCAGAAGACAAATCAGCAATTAGGAAGGGGGTGTGTCAGCAATTACCTATCAAAAATATTGTTCTCAATTATTCCAGGAGAACAGTCTACATCTCTTCAGCTAGGAAGCAGATATATGTTGAACCAGTTTTTGGAAGGAAATAGCTTATCCACTCCCCAGTGAAAGGGGATAAGTGATAGCAGTATCTAATACCAAGTGATGAAATAATCTTGTGCAGGTACTGCTCAGTAGTGGTTTTCTTACAACCAGAAGAAGACATAAGAGAAACCATTCCTTAAAGAAGCTGAAGGGTAAGATCAAGCATTTTAATGAATAGTGACAAAACCCCATTTCTCAGATTTTAATGTCTTCTATGACAAAAGGGCCAAACAGTGGACTGCTGGGGAACTGTGAAGCAACTGGATTGTGCATCAAATAGTCACAATTAAATCAAAAATCATATGATAATCAGAGTTTCCAGGTAAGTTATGTTAATGCAGCTAAGGTCTATACCTCCCTACCTTGCCTTTCTTTTCACCTGTGGTAAACAATAGCTAAGTACAGAATAATGCAAAATCACTGTGTACAATGAATTTCATTCTCAAACACAATCTCTCCTTTGTCCTCAGAAATTAAACAGGAAGCAAAATTATCCAGATAAAGAAGATTTGGGTTGATCTAAATGAGCAACTTTTACCTAGTCACAAGGAATGACAAATTGAAAACTTCTCCAAAATGCAGGTATACAATTAAATTCTGCTATCGAATGAAATAATTGGGACCAATATAACATATGCAACATCACTGCAATCACTGTGTCCCTGCTTGGAGACTATTAATCTTTCTCTGCCTGGTTTCCACTTCATCTTGGAACGAGAACAAAATGATAAAGAGAGAAACCTAGCTAGTACAGTACACAATATAATGCAGCACTTCCTAATTTAACCCTCCATTGATTGTTCTACACTTTACCATATTTCCAGAGTACAGCAAATATAAAAGGTTAAGATCCTAAGTGTCTAAACAGCTGGTTGAGAGTGGTAACTTTAAACAGACATTTCACCTTTTTCTTGACATTTACTCTCAGAGCACCATTAAGACCCCACCCTGAAAACACCGGGACAACCCCGCACTGATCTCCACAGATCCAGCAGGTAATTATTTGACATTGGAGTTCCATTAGGTTTTGAGAGAACAGTTCAGACTACTGCATATCAAAAAGACCAACCTTTGGTTAATCAGCAACTATGTAAATCAGAATTTGGCAACTGATTCACTCCTAAAACTCAGTCTCACTTTGTTTTTGGGGTGTTTTACACTTGTTAAAGAAGGAATAGGAAAGAGTAGAGGAAGAAATAAAATCAGCTAGATAGCAACATTTAATGCCAACATTTTTTTCCTAAGAGATTGTAGAGTGAAATACATTTCTTCTCCTCCCCTACAGACTTCTTGACCTAAGATTTCAGCCTCAGCTACACAGAACTGCTTTAATACAGCACACATTGTCCTAGGTGTACATGCAAGAGAAGGATCTTACACAGGAAAAGAACGAGCCAACAGCACTGGGAGCATAAAAGGAGGAGGCATATTCCTCTTTGTTCAAGAAATACAGGCCTGAATCATACTTGTAAAGGAAAAGAAGTCATGGACAGGATAAACACTCCTTCAGCTTTGATTTTATTATGTTATCTGTTGTAGCATGACAATTTTGCTTGAAACTTCTTGAATTCTCCAGACATATTGAGAATGAGGAGGGAAGGAGGGTGGATGGGGCATACTGAAGTCCCATGCATCCATTTGCTTTGTACCAGAGCTTCACAAACCTCTCTGGTTTGGATTCATAAGAAACATGTTGATATTGATAGCCCTAAGGTGGCATAGTTTTGCTTTGAATTTTGAAAAACTATAAATCATGGGAAAACCACGATCTCTGCCCAAACAATATTATCTTTCTTATCACTCCATCTACTTTATTCTATAATCTGCAAACTTCCCTTTTAAAGCTCCCTTTCTCCTATTCATCTCTTCCACAATTCTTCCTATCTGACACCTTTCTTTCTCAAATCTGCTTGTAAAAGGACACTTCTTCAAACAGTTGCTCTGATGACCTCCTAGTCGTTCTCATTTCAACACAAAATAAACTTGTTTTGACTGTTGCATGCCAAATGAGTATTCCTCACCAGACTACGTAGGCCTAATGCAACACAGATAAAGAGAACAAAGACACTAAAATTCATGTGTCAAGAACTAGGTAAAGAAAATATTATTAAAAGGGAATAAAGGGATTAAATTGGAATTTAATATTTCTGAGTACTTTCTTTGCTTTCATACTATCCATACCTGACACAGTACAGAAATTTGGGGCAAGCAACTCAGATTTAATACAATTGAACATGAAATCAGAGTGTATAACTGCAAAAGACCTGTTTTGTACAAGATGGGCTTTTCCTGCAGAGGACAGCCAAGGTAAAACTGGCATAAATTTAACATGATACATTTTGTCAACTGCTTATTTGATTTCATAATACGAATGTTTAGTTAACCCCTAGTTAAAAGACATCTTAGATGAATGTCAGGTATGGTCCATCCAGAGTTACTGAAAAGATGTCCAACATGATGCTAGTGATACGCAAGTTACTTTGAAGAAAATCAAAAAACCAGAGAGATTTTAGTGTTCTTACAGAGTAGGTACTTATTTCCACATGTACACAGAAACACAGTACCAAAATAATGCACTAATTTATCACCAACAACTAGTAAGTCCAGCAGGATGAAGAGATTTGATCAAAGAAAGCTGTTATTCAGCTAAGATGCATTTTGACTATTCCTTGAAGCTAATAAAACTGGGAGCAATACAATATCACATGTTAATAGGAGTGGCACAGAAGGGCACACAAGTCCAGAAACATGTTAATATTTCTAATATTGTTAATGAAATCCTGAGACAGACCAGTGAAGTTCAAGACATAGAACATAAGTTATCCAAGTTCAAAAGGATAAACAGTAAAAGTCTCGAATTTGGGAAGCATATTTTCTGCCTAAAGAAATCAGCTTTTGATTAAGCAATTCACTTTTGCAGAAAATAACATTAAAATAAAGAACTTTAATTTCATCAATATTATAACATTAAAATACAAAAGCCACTAACTTCCATGGACAAATGTTTTTCATTATATTTAAAGAGAATACGGGATGGGTTCTGTGGGAACTCGACATATATCATTCAAGTGAGAAGAGATCTTGTGAATCTCAAATAACACAGCTAAGAGCAAGTTAAGTGATCTTTTTTGTTTCACAGATGGAAGAATGTTGCATCTTCCTACATCACATCATGTATTCTGTTTCAGCTGTGTAATGACATGCAGAGGTTTCAGGAGAAATGTGGAAAGCAGAAAACCTGCTGTCCTCCTGAAATCTTCATAGCAGATGCACAGTAAACCTGCGTAGTAGAGCATCACTTAATCCCAGCTGATTCACATATCTTATGGCAAAAATAAAGGAGGCAGTTCCATCTTCTGCACACACACACAGACACAGACACTCCCAGTCTCTTATCATGTAGTGCTGCCTGTCTCAAATTTGGACTTCAGTATTTTCATAAAATATAATGCCTTAAGTGCACTCATATTTCATTAATAATTTCCAATTGAAACTAAACTGCAATTGCCAAAATAAGTGAATGAAGTATCTTTGCTTATTAACATGATAAAGTTAAATATTTTACTAGAGGTCTGCTAATTCTTAATGTACAAAATTCTTCAGCCTCCAGATAATCCACCTGACTGCACATATCTTCTACTCTTGAAGACCATTTAATTTAGAGCTTAAACACAAAAAACCATCATACATCTGAGATTTCAACTTCTGAGAAAGTTGTTACACCTTCTTACCAGCAAGTGCTGTACTTTAGTAATATAAGATTGCAAACAAAATAGATGTCTCGTTCTACTACAAGCAATGAGATGAGACAGGTATCATTTAAATTTTCCTTCACACTTCTTTACTGTAAAGGCACAGGATTAATCCAAATCAGTTTGAGCCACGTTACAGCAAGGTTTCTAGCTTAATAGTCAATTTTTCCTTGACATTTTTCATTCATCCTACTACCAAAACACTAAATCACACATGCTGATCACACAACCTTATATCAAAGCTCATACAGAGGATTATCAGAGATTCTTTAATTAAGAAGATACACTTTCAGGATTCTCTCTTTTAAGGTTAACAGAAACTTTTTTTCCCCCTTGACTTTTGAAGGCATATAAAAATCTCAGCATTCCAAATATATGCAAAAATGATTAACTAAAATCTAGGAAACAGAAAATAAAAAGATTGCTCAAAGATTACTGGTGTTTTCTCCTCAGGTTTATTTGCTTTTCAAGTCTGAACATACCCAGGAGGGTCACCAAAAAGCAGCCTTATGAAAACGGAAAAGCACACCACAGGACTGGCAGAAAATTCAAGTGTTGGAGTCAATAGAGCTGTTTAAAAAGGTCACTTGAAGAAGATTCCTGTATCAAGAAAGACTTAAAGAAAGTGTGTTTTATGTGGTTCTACATGTGTGTTAGAGCTATCCTTAAAAACACAAATAAATTGAAACTAAAGTCAAAGGTAACTGAAAATGATAAGGGGTTTTTAATAGTTTAAGAAAAATTATATCCTCTTCCGCTTTGCTTTGAATTGTTGCCTAACGTGAAAGTTAACTTTCACAAATTTATGAAGAAACATCATCATCATAATGGAAAAGCACATTTATTGCAACTACCAGGCAATTTTTTCTGTATAGAACATTTTCAAGAGAACCATTCTTGACTAGAGCCAACCTACTGAACAAACATAAACCTATTAGATAATCAAAAGATTTTAAAATGACTAGATGGGATGATTAAAAGGAAGAGATTATAAAATGAAGCTATACAATGACCTCGGAAAGGTTTTATTCCATTCTAAGGAAAAAACGTACAGAAAGCATTCAAAAGCCAACATGGCACCTTTGTTGGTGAGCTGAATAGATCCAAATTATTTACATCTTGCAAAATACAGACTTGCTTTCAATTTTTCTTTTTTTTTGGTAAAAACACCAGCAACTAGGAAGGATTTCCAATAAAAAGTTATGTTAGTATTTGCCAAAAAGTTAAAGTAGCATCAAATATATAAAGAACACTAAATACCTTAATAATATATCAACTAGCATGGCTTTCTGAAACTCACTAATGAACTAAATTGGCACAATTAGTTGATATGCTATATAAGCTAGTCTGTAAAAAGTGACTGACTTAATAGTAAAAAAACCAGACTGGAATCAAACCTAAGCCATTTTACTTATAGAAAATACAAGGTATAAACTTTTAACAGGTTTGCTTAAAAAACAATTTAGTAGCTAAGTGATCTGTGTTTACCTGAACATGCATTCTCATTAAAGGCAAAGTAAATATCTCTGAATAGAGACACATTCCATGTCATTCTCTTTATTACTTAATTTCCCAGGTATCTCAGCATGATCTGAATAAATTATGCTGACAATACAACAATATAAATGATAAATCAACAACACAATTTTAGTGATATATAGCATGAAATGTAAATAATAACCAGCACTGCTAATTGGCTCGCTACCTGGCAACAAATCAGTAAGTAAGCTGTTTCACTGGTAATGCTTCAGCTGTGTACCACCCTAATCATTAAGCATTTCTAGCTATTCTAAGCTGTTTCTACTGTTTTGTATAAGAAACTGTACTGTATCATAAAAAATAATGCCTGAAAGAAACTCTTGTTAAAAAAAAATAAAACAATGCTCATTGACAGCGTCTGGGTATTATGAACCAATTCCTGCTATTCTGTGTGGCAGAAGCATTAGTCAATTCATTGCCTGAAATACCAAATCAAAATGTGTTTTACTTGAAAAGCTAAACCAGAACATTGAAAGACTGAAGTTATTTACCTGCCTGGGGTATTATCAATGTCTAGAAGAGCCTGTAGTCTTTGCTTCAGGACTTTATTTATTATCCAAACACAAAAGATGAACATAAAAGTGTAAATCCTGCTTTCCATCATAGGCTGAAGATTCCCCGACCACTGGTGGGGGAATGAGGATGCCCCTCCATTCAGCCCAGAGACTTCCACAGAGCTCCTTATCTCGGGAGGGCCTCTCTCTTACAGAGCAGAGGTTTTCTTCTGCTCAGCAATCATACCACCCAGCCACCCAAGCCAGCTCTGCGAGGCGAGGCTCTGCTCTCCACAGCCTCTCTCTTTCCTAAGCTGTACTAAATTACAACCCCATGCTGACGGAATGAGACATCCAAGGTAGGAAGAAGTCACACAAGTCACAGCAGCACGTGATCTAGCTCAGCATCCTTGTCACAGGTTCCAGGCTTTGTTGAGAAGAAAACCAAAATCACCAATATCCCAAAGGGAGACTCATGAACAATTTGTCACAGGGTAACTGTAAGCTCATGTGTTCCTACTTTATTACATTGCATCTGTGAGAATTGCTTTACAAACATAGATGTCTAGTTTCATTTTGTTTTCTAATCCTGCCACACTTTTTCACTCCAAAGAGCGGAGTGTAAGTCCCATTCTGCAAAACATCAAAACCTCTTCCTTATCAATTTTCAATTTGTTGGCACACCTCTTTGTTTGCACTATAGGACAAAGCCAAGAAAAAATCACATTTACCTTGTGTAAATCACTCATTGTCTATAAAACCTTACTCATCTCCTCATTCACTTAAACTAAGCTCTCTTATTGCCACTCTTCCTTTGTATATAAATTTCTCTATGCTTCTGGATACTTTTTGTGACTATGCCTGTATCCTTTCTGTTTATGATATACATATATTCAAGCAGAAAGGTATGAATTCAACAGTGTATTCAAGGCAAGAGGATATCACTGATAGGTATCATAATATTTGCAGTATTATTTTCCAACCCATTCTTTATTCATCCAACCATTTTGTTTGCTGCTAAGACCACCGCTGTGAACTGAGCAGCCTTTTCTATTGAGCTGTCTGCAGTAATGATGATCATGGGGAAACCCTGTCCCCAATGAAAGAAATGGCAAAACTCCCAGAGACTTCAGTAGGATCTGAATTTCACTGAAGTTCTTTCTATCAAGTAGTTATAGCTAATTTACAATTCAATCGATGGTTATGAATACTGCAAATAATTCTATACAATTTACATTGCAGGAAATTTGTCAAAACTGAGTATATTTGAATTTCTGCTCTCTAATTGCCTAAATCTGTTAAATCTCCAGAATTCCTCAGAGGCTTCCATGGAGTTGACTAAGCAAAAATTGCTGTAATCTATATTTTTGTTCCTTTTACTTTGCGTACCTTACACACTTTTACTTTACCCTTTACACTGAAAATAAAACTAATAAATATACTGAATAGTCATCATTAATCCTGAGTCTCTGGGAGCCCCTGTTAATTTTTATGTATGCTCAATACTGACCAGTTCTCCATTCTCTGTTATTTTCCCAAGGGTCCAAATGTATTTTGTTAAGCTCTTTTTTTCCATAGCTGCCCATTCCTTCATAAATGTAAATATTTCTAGCAGCCTGAGAGGTATCATTTATGACAATTTCCCTATTCCTACTATATGTGGCCTCTTGTGTTTTTAAATTGCTTTTATTGTTGCTAGTGTTTTAAATCCAGATTATCTCTTTTCCCCTGTTTCTGCTGAACCTAAATTCACATGAAGAGTTTCTGTTCCAGAAGTGGAAGAGAGAACAAAAGCAAAATTGACAGCTAGAAAACTAAAGGTTACAGTCCTCATTGCATACCTACAAGTGCATATCTACAATTTACAATTCTGTTTTATGGCACAGTCACATACAGTGTATTTAAGTTAATTTGAAAATACTATGCATTTGCAAAAGTCTCTACCATCTGCTGCTTATCTAACCATCAGTTTCAGAATTAAGTAATGTAGGCAAAGGAGCTGAATGTAATTTCTATTCCAAAGTCTTACTAATATTACAAAGCTTGGTAATACTAACCATAGCATTTCTTGATGGAGTTTGGTGGAGGACTACACTCATGCAGCCCCATCAGTGTGTACCTTATGCAGAGCACGCAGTTTTCACATGGATCTGCACTGTATCACATCAAAGGTACCAGCTTGCTTGCAAACAATCTGAGATTTTTAACATATACTGCAGTACACTACATAGGAAATATGCATGTTAGTGTGTGCCTAAGTAAACAGGGAGCTGTGAGCCCTTAGGTGAACTAGTTGAGTTATTCAGTATGGATCTTCCTTAGTCCTATCATCCTGTGGGGGCTCTCCATTTCTTAAGTCTTCAATTTAATAAATCCACTAAAATTAACAAATCAGCGATTAATAAGGAAGTAATATGGTTCAGGCATGTTTAAAGTTAAATAAGCACTTTAGTGTTTTATTAAATAGGAGCTTAAGACAACACATACTACTTTTTTCCTCTGGGTTACGCTTTTTGTTTCAAATTGTTGAGGTGGCACTGGTAGCCAAACTCGAGCTCTGACCAGTCACAAATACAGGATGGAACATGCCTCTAGTGTTTAAAATATCTTTTACTGTGACAGTAAGACTGCATGGTCTCTGCCAACGATAAGGTCTTGTCCAGTGAGACAGGAATTATATAGATATCATGAAACACGATGCAAATATTTTCTAAAAACTCAAAACATTGAAAAAAATAAACACCCAAAACTAAGCAATGAAAGAAACACAAAGAATAAAAAAACCTGTTTCTTCATGAAAGTAATGTACTGGGATTTCAACGGCTGTGGCATCATCATTTCTCTATAACATGCAAAATACCTGTGTGGTGCTATTTCTTTAAATCCCTCTTCCAGGGGAGAATGAAATATGTGTCTGGGGACAGAGAGATGCTGCCTCACTATAAATGGGTGGATGTGGGAACAACTGTTACGTTATCCTTTGCTAACAAAGTGGCGAAGTTCTCATATACCCCTTCTCTCCCATTGGTACATCCATGCAAATATTCAGGAATGCACACAATACCTAGTAGTATATATGCTCTACGTTTTCAATGAAAACAGGTTTAATTTTGTTTAAAATTTTTAATTGAAGTCAAAACATTTTTGCATTTGGCATATGCTGGCAGCAAATAAAGCGATCCTGACGAATGGCATAAAACTATTAATTATGTTTTGTTCACTCTATTGTTATTGTATCGCTTGTGTGGTTAAAAATTAACTCTATGATCTTATTTAAAACAATACATGTGTCATTTCAGACATTCCTAAAAAGGATGCTTAGTAATAATAAATAGGTGTACTTGTCAAGAGAAATTTGCTAACAAAGTGAATTCAAGCATCTTAAATAGATAAAAGAAAGCAACCATAAATTACTGCAAGATAATATTTTATTTTCTTAAAGATTCTCCTCTCTGTTTTTATTCATTGATGGATTTTAGATATGCAGATAAAGACAATAAATGTTTCATGATTATATGGGCATTGCAGAGTCTCCAAACTGGGAAATGTGTCAGACCATATCATAGTGTCTGTATTATAAACACCAATAATATTGATAAGAATAACTTGAACGATTTGAAAGTAAATCTGTCAAAGTTATTCTTAACCAGGGCACACAGTAGGGAACACATCAGCATTCTCACTCCCACATCCACTGATGCAACAGAAACAAATAGGACTTTGGAAGTCAAATTTGTAGCACATCTGCATTTGTCATTCACATCTATACACTAGGTGTGCTGAAGTAGGCATACAGTCAGCCACAATATGTCGTGCAAATGCCAACTTGCGTGGTTTCAAATATACAAAAATTGCCTGCACAATCTCAGAAAACAGTTTTGAAAATCTGGCCTTTTGCAATTATCTTTTTGCACTGATGTCAACGAGCTCCTCCATGAGTGTGCGCATTTTGCTGGGGACAATGTATTTTATTAATCCCATGATCTAAATAGAGATAATACATTTGTCAAAAAATATGTCTGCTATATCAGGATGAATTTGCTCTAACATCTACTATCTCTTCCCAAGATGGATGAAATAAGCTCCACAAAAGCACAAAAGAATTGTTTTCCATTTTAGGTCTTTTTGGTTTACCATTGGTTTAAGAAATTTATGTAGGTTAAAGTTTCAAGTATTTATTTCCCTCCCCTGAAAATTTATTTCTTATTTAGAAACAAATTTAGATTCAAAAAAATCACAACCATTTTGTATTCCCAAAGCCACTAGGGAGAAACTAGGACAGCAAAAATTCAAACCTAGTCCCCTAAAAAGCAACCCCCTAGTACTGAGGGTGAAGAAGGCTTAAAATTGGAACATAGCTAGGAAGTGGTCACTGGCTCAGGGTAGATTCTCAAGGTGCTCCAAATCGGTTTTCCAGTCAGGAGGTATTGAATGACCCAGATACACAGGAGTCACCCTAATGGCCATAATGAAGCTCATCGGAAGAACAAGAGTGTATATACCTAGCAATTCTATCTAAAGAGAAGGGGTGCATTTAAACATCTGTGCTCTAACGTAAAGGTTTGCCAGCACCACCACTGTGGCAAGGATAAGCAAAGCTCACAGAGGCAGTATCTGGGTTGACAGTGTATCTACATGAATATGTAAAATCTGCTTAGGCACTGTCAGAAAAGCTGTCATAGAACTGAACAGTGAGGGTGTTTTGGAGTTACATTATGGGCAGAAAAAATCTGATGCTTTTGTGAGGGAAGATACCATATGCAGATTTGACTAAAATTGAATTTCCCTTAGGAAACTACAACCACTTATACACAGCATTTAATCCTAAAATTCTTAACAATATCCCTTTCATTTAGTTCTACTTTTAGTCTAAATTTGCCACTTGATGGGTTGCTACACTCTTTCGATATACGCAAATAACTGCCTAGCTAGAACACACCACCAGTATACTTCACGGATAATAAAAAGGAAATATATTTTTATGCAAGGAGGGAAATCAATTAATTAACTTTTCTAAGATTTTGCACTGGCATAAAGATCATTGCCTGGATTTCAGATGTGATGTGGCAAGTGGGCAAAAGTATTGGCAAAAGGGAGCAGATAAACATTTGCACCAAGAGACAGCACAGCAATACTAGTAAGACCTTCTCCAGGCCTCAGTGCACACAGAAGTTTTATAGGACAGAGCCCTTCACATGAATAACTTATAAATGCCTTCAGAAACTGCAAGAAAATCTTGGGTCCTATCCCCCCTTCCCTTTTTTTTTTTTTTTTTAAAACAGCACAACTTCTTTCATTGCCTGTTTGTAAATCCTTAGTAGTGTGTTATCATACTGTTTATATGTGAAGACAGCACTGTGGCAAAACTTGTTGCTGATCATGGTTTAAATTGTCTGAAGAATTCTCTCTAAGACTTAGGAAAGAAGTATCTTTTGTGCATAATATCTTTTTATTTTCCCACTTCATTTATTTTGCTAACTGAAATGTGTATATACATCTAACCACGTAATGTTTTAGCACCTTCAAACTATTTCTAACTTTATTATTATTATTATTCCTATGTAGACATAGGAATGTTGGGAATGTAAAATATATATGTTTTTAGACAACTAACTATCTTACATCAGCTAATAAGTTAAATGTTTTGCATGCCCTAGTAACTCAGGTTTGGAAAGAGAAACAGCATTTAAGAACTTCCTATCTACCCAATGATTCCTTGAAATATAAACATGTCATTTTACATATCCAAGCTGACAATGTACACATCAGCAAATATGAATTGAAAACTTGGAGAAAGTGGTGCCTTACCTCAGAAACTCTTAATTTAAAAATAAGCAACCAACCAACCACATAAAGAGAGACTCGGCTGCTTAAATTTAATAATGAGGCATTTTTACTGTGGCTTTTGTTTAACATTCTTGATCTTAACAAAATTATCTCACCCTTTAAAGATGCAGGACCAGTTTGCTTTAGATCTGAAGTCATACTCACAGCTAGGTTTGTATTCAGGCATATGCCTGAAGAAGTGGGTTAAAAATTACCTGCCTGCTTCACTCTGGTTTGAAAATACAGCTGCATTATCAGTTCTCGATATCATGACGAGTTTGATCTAGACTAACTACTACAAGGGCATTGCACACATCAATAAAGAAATGTGATAATCCTCTAGCAAAAATTAATTTATTAATGAAATGAATAATTAAATCTGCTGAAAAACACATTTGCAGGAAGTTAAGCAAAGGTGTTTTGAATAAGAATGGGGCTTTTTCTTATATCTATAAGTACAATAGACTTGCTAAAGTAAATAACCCTGTGAGTTGCTTACATCATAATGTATTTAGTTATAATATTAAATGGATAAAGTACTTGATCATCTCCCAGGATAATAAAGCTGGTGGTATGGAGAAAAGCCTCCATGGGATTAAGAGAGAGTTAAAACATTTCAAATATGCAATTAAAGGCGTTCTAGCATGCCTGTGATCTCTGCTCTGGTTTCCTATTTACAGAGAAGGAAAACTGGCTCAGACCTCCTAGACTAAGACAAGGAAGTATGCAAAATCGAGCAGTCTCTGTGCCAGCTCTTGCTAATCCTTTTCAGTATGGTTTGCTGCTAATTTGTCATGGCACATATTTGCCTTATGTCTAATTAGCATCAAATTGCAAACTGCTATTTGCTAACAATTTGTTGCATCAATCTGCTTGAAAATCTATAGTTTAGAACTGGATTGCAGCTTATTCTGTCTATCAAAATTCCATTTCATACACATCACAGTAAATTATTTCCCTCTAAAAAACATTGCGGTGCTCTATTGTACAAAGAAGCCTACATTTAAAGAGAAAGCCTATACAAAGTGATATTTTTTGTTCCTTTGTTTCACTCTCCATTTATATTTTGCTATAACTTGTTTACAACTGGAATTAAACAAAGAACAGCTTACTCTTCATTTACAGTTAAATCTAGCTAAAAATGAATCACCCCTATAATAGAGTAGGTACATACAAAATTATCATCTATACTTTGGAGAAGATAGGCAAGACTCTTGCAACAAGAATTTGTGGTCTGGAACTGGCTCTCAAAGTACAGGAAAATTTCAGCCAAGGAGCTTGCCAGCTTTAGGAACTGGCTAATTTGTTCTGTTCAACATCCGCAGATATTATAATAAACAAATAGCTAAAAATCTTTGTCACAAACAAATACCATTGCAAAGATGTTCTTCAATAAAACTATAAGTGATGTGGGAGCTGTTTATATATAAGATTTCCTCCCCTGCTATGCCTCATTAGAAGCAGATGGAATACTCCTGCTGTAGGCATTGCAGGGTATGGATGGAAATGTGTCAGTGCAGGGCCTGGACTATGAAATTCACTCAATAGTATCACATGATGTTCTAAGCAGTCTCCTCTGCTAAATTACAGGGACGATATGGGGTCATCAGATAAGCATGGCTACATGCTGCTTCACTGCAAGCATGATTTCAGCCCACATAAGATGCTGTTTCATATCTGGATGTGGTAGAGATGGATATAATTTTTTTCTTTCCATGCCACAAAACATTTGAAATTTCAAAAATATTTCACCTGGAGAAAGCTGAATTTGTGGGGCTGAGGGAGACATTGTGGGAGTGAGCAACAAAACAAGATGAGAAATCCAAATAGGCAATATCCATATAAATGCTCTGGGCCTCAAACTGCAGTTAGGTTTCATTTTCCTTTCTCATTTTGATCCCAGATTCCATACTGGGCACTAGACATATTTTCCTGTTCAAATTTCAACAAAGCCAGTATATGTCATACCTTTCAGTGAACTGGCTTTTGCTATAGCAAACAAACGTAGCCAGAATTTTCTGCCCACTTCTATGTAAAGTTTGCATACTTTCTCCTTGTGAGAGAATGAGCCAAGCTCAGTATAAAATGTTGTCAAATATAACTAAAGCTTTTAAAGCTGAGTGGAAAAGACAAGTCTGTCTTTGCTGTATCCATACCCGAGAAAAAGTCTTCTAAGGTTACAGGGAGAATATACTGAATGCAACCTTCAAAGGCAGATTGAAGCCAGACATTTAAGTGCTTACCACTAAACTGAATCCTGCTCTAAGTGGTAAACCTCCATAGCTTCAATGAATGTAGAGTTAGAACTAGGTTCAGAATTTTAGATGAGTTCCAGGAGTGCTTAAATAAGGCCAGTCTTAAATACTGAAGTAACAGCTTGAGCTGGAGATTGGCCTAGATGATCTCCTGAGGTCCCTTCCCACCTGAATTATCCTAAGATCTGACATCCTATTTAATATATATTTAGCAATCCAAATATTTTTTCTGTATTCTTCATTACTTTCTAATCAGAGAAAAGTCCAATACAAATGCATGTTGGTGGTCATTGCTGCCTGGAAACCCCACTGAAGGGCTTAAGGAGAAAACTGCTAACAAGTCATTGAAACAGAGTTAAGAGAAAGACTACTTGTTTCCAATAAGATCATGTGACATCCCCCTTATTTGTACCGTAAGCAACAATAACATATTAATCACACTTCAGGGGAAGCTTTGCCTTTCCTTCAAAAGCTGGCTACAGGTTTAGGGACTTACTACATTTACCAAGAAAAAAAAATACAGAAACTTTATTTAACAGTGAACAGGAGACTGTGAAAAGATACCACTTTAAGCAACTGGCATCACCCATGTCACAAATATGGGGAACAATCCCCGTTATGGAAAAGATCTCCTGCCTTTTTATGGGGCATACCAGAATAATGCCCTTATGAGTTGGACATGGCATGGTAATATATGATAAAGTAAGAATACTCACTGAAGGAATACAGCTTTTCCTAAATTTCTTTTATGAACATTAACATATTCTACTGCAAAACTATATTTATTTACAAATATGTTAATTTCCAAAATTTTATAGAACTTCTCTTTATATGTATCCTTAATGGACAATATTTTAGAAACCGCATTAATTCTCCCTGTTTCAAAATGATACGTAAATATAGTAAGGCCCAATTTTGTGCATAGAAGTGGGAATGCAATCTGGGCAGCTAAGCACCTCTTAATCTTCCAATCTGGAGGACAGAATTCAGGCTTTTTCATCTTGGCTGAAGGGAAACCAGTTTGTGTGCCCTGAATTCTCTCCAGATTTTATGGATACGGAATCAGCAGTATGTCCCCATCAGTAGCCAAAATAGCTATGTATGCTGCAAGATGATGCACCTTCAGTGGGAAGTTTGGGAAGAGTTTTCTGCCCTCACAGCCTCCTAAACTGAGAGTGATTTGAGGTCAGCAGAACTCATGTATTCTACGAGCATGCAAAAAGCAATATTCATCTGTTTTCTTCTGCATAGGAATGCTGATTTTCTTGAATAACTGAAGTGCTGTTTTTTTCCATTTATATATTAAGTTGTTCATGGTTTCTGTAAAAAAAAACCCCAGAATTTCTAGGTGCAGCTTTTTTTTTTATGTTAGAAGAGCAAGAAAGCCAGATATCTTACATCCCTATAAAACAAAGAAGAAAAAAATAGGGAACTTATATTTTTTTTTCAGTCAATTAAAAAGAAGTAGAATAAATGTAAGGGCAACAAATAAAAAGAAGCATTTAAAAGTATGCAACATTGACATAATTGGATCTACCACATCTAGGTCAGCTGTGGATGCAGGATTCACACAACAATTATTATTCAAAGCTTTTGAACAATGCTGTTTCTGTTGACAGCTCCCTAACTGTGGCTATTCCCAGAACTAGTGGAACAACCACACTACATACACGTTTTACATAGATCTGAAAAACAGATCTCCGCCTCATTTGAAAAACTCCAAAGACATTGGATATAACGTAGGGAATGCCATATTCACCACTTTTTAGTGGCAGCTCTGCTGGGTCTGCAGTTGACATCAGTCTTGGGATTTCATTGCTTGTTCTCATTGATGGTTATGGAACCAGAGTACAGGACTACCCATGAACAGATTGAAAAAGTTAGGTCTAATCTCACTAGGTGAGAAAGTAGTGGCATTATATGTGTAAAACTGAAGCCTTCCTTTTTTCTGCCAGTAGAAACTTGAATAACAACCTCTAGGGAGTGACTTAGCAGATAATGCACAAATCAAGGGGTCTTCTTCCTATGTCCTTTCACCAGCCTTCCAAAACGCCACCACTACCATAAACTGTTTTCAGTTTAAATAACCTAGAATTTCAAATGACATTTAAAATGGAGCCCCAAGGTAAATGACTGACATATTGTTAAATGTATTCATATCAATATCCTTGGAAATGTCTGGCACATACCATATGCATATTTCGTCTTATGCTTTTATACAATGCTTGTAAAATATGTTTTGCACCACATGAAATGGCTAATCCAAGTGAAGGATAAAAGTCACTGCTGCCAGATAGCACACTTCCTCCTTTAACTCAAACAAGCACTAAAGATCCGTGCTTAGGTTGCCAGATTCAAACAACACTGATGGCTCATGATGGAGATTTTTTATACTTCCTATTATCTTCTTGAAGAAAAGACAATTATATATCCAGTTGAGTAGCTTGAAAAAACTATGAGAAATGCTGTGAAAATGTTTTAAGTCAAAACTGGGATTTGGGAGTTGTTAATGGAAATAAATTTGCTTAGAAAAAACCCTACAGTTCTTGACAGTGTACACGGCTCAAAATGTCACTGTAAATACGTTTCAATTCCTGATCCAATAACATACTATATC
>JANZLQ010000092.1:31157521-31164255 GCA_026212715.1 Elanus axillaris
TTGAACACTTTTGCCAAGGTATTCTAGGGCTAGCTAATCTCCACTACCGTGTTATATTCCTTGAAATAGTGTTATTGAATTTTGGGAAGGTCTTTAAAAATCATTTTAAATAGAAATGTTATATTATAAATAGAATAGCGCTATATTCAACACTTGCTTGTATCAGGTCCATAAAAATCAGGGTAAATGTAGTTACTTTACATCTTCAAAACTATTTATATATTAAAAGGCCCGAGAGAAATTCAGAAGCAGAGGTGAATATATTTGTTAGATCTTGCACCCTGTTCTTTCCCATAACTTCAACATCATGTCCCAAGGGAAAAAAAACAGATTCTCTCATTTTAAAAACTTATATATTCAGCTTTAAAGTTCACAATGATTGGATTGTTCAATAAGAAAGCATTTAAAAGTACCATATTCTGAGTTTCTGTTTAATATATGAAGTATAGCTAGTCATTACTTTAATACAATAGCTGTGCTTTCCATTATTTTATTAGTTCTGTTTCTGAGCAATAGACAGAGTTTTGGATGGCTGCTGTTATCCAGCAAACTAGTTTTAAATAATAGTGTTATATAGTAAAAGACTGCAATCACAACTTTTAAAATAACTCTAATAAGCTACCAATTAATAATGCAGAGGGGCAGCAATAAGGAATTACCTGTTTAAAATAACATTCAAACAATGTTATGTTTTTCTTAGTAAAAGAAAGAAGATGGGCATAAACTATACATTTCTCTGTGTATTTTTTACAGCAGTGCATCTACAAAAATCTATATAGCGTGTTGCTCTTTTCTCATACATTATACTTTTAAAACTGATTAAAAATAGAATATTGCCCAAGATTCAGTAAATTACTTCAATGAACTACATTTGAAAAAAAAAATTCAACAACTTGAATTCTACCCAGTGGTGAGACCAGTACTAATTGAGTTTAGTGGCATTTTTCTGTGAATAATATATAGTCTCATTAAAGGAGGTTTATTTTAGTTTGAAAACCTATTTCTTTTTAAAATTCTTTTAAGCTGAAGGGGAAAAAAAACAGGAAAAAAAAAAGGATGAGAGTAATATTTACTATTCTAGTAAAGTGTTCAGTGTCCTTCTGGCTTACTGGGTATTGTGTTAACCTTGAATTAGACCATAAAACACAGTTCTAGCATTTATAAATAATTACCCATAGAAGACTATGAAATTTACAACAAGCATGTTGCAAGAGAGACATCCAATATTTAGAGAAAATCCACATAGGTATCTGACCAAAGCAAACATACTGAACCACATTCTGAATGGTGTATCACATCTTTACCAGCGGTAATGATTCCTTGTTTAGAAAGTAAGAAACAACAAGTTGCAAGCTAAAAACATGGATATTTCTTTAAATACCAGAGAAACACTGATAAATTTCAGGGTACAAAATTATAAATAGTCACCATGTTAAATTATGCTAGAAATCAAGAATGTACAAAATTACTCCTGAAGTAGAAAAGAAAGAGGGAGAAAAAGGAAGAACACAAGCTGGAACAGAACAAATTCATTGCATGAAATTTCATTTCTTGAGAGCTATACATCAAGTTGTATTTGTTTAATGAGGTTGACACTAGAAAGATGTATAGAACATGTCAGACACCCAGTACCAGTGCGTTCTGGGAAAAAGATAACATCTGAGAATCTGACCACTCACTTCGTCTTCTAGCCAGACTTCTCTATCTACTGGTTCTTCAGGGGATTATAAATGAGAGGGCAGGAGGAACAAGGAGCAAAATAATGAAAAACACACAAAAAAAGAAAAATTATAACATTGTAGAGCAAAGTAAAGCCAGATTTATTGACCTCACAACTACATAATCAAGAGAAAGTTATCACTGTAGAAACTTTTACTAAAGCAGAATGATCTTAAATAACAAGGGAGTGCTATGAAATTTACAGCACTTTTAAGATATGCAAATTGAATGCAAGGTATAGACATAAGGGTAATTAATTGTAAATCTAAGAATAATGTTTCTTTGTCAGGGCTGTCTCCATGTTGTGGAATACATTCTAATGTGCCTTAACTCTGAATATTTCTTAAAGGCTGGTCTAATTATAAGATGTTCAGAATTTCAAAATAGTAGTTATTCTTATCATTTAATATAGCTGCTGTAAAGTTTCATAACGAAATTTACTGATTACATGAAAATATTTTATTTTAATTTTCAAGGATAAAGCACTTGTTTAAAAGTCTAGGCACTGAGTGTTTGTCTCGGAAAAAAATAGTATGATAGAAACAGCTTTCACCTACAACGTTTTGTGGGTTGGTTTTTTTAAAGGAGGAGAAAGGGAGGTGGCAAAGGATCAATATAACTAACTGTAAACATTTTTATTTGCTGCATTTTTTTAAGTTATAATGCTAGTTTTCTAAGGACTTAATGAATAAAATATAATTTTATAATTTCATTATTTAGTTAATTTTTCCTATATTATTTAAGTCATTCAGGTGACAGTAATTAAGGTCAATGTTTCTATTATAACAGGACTATAAAAATTCACTTTCTCATTTTAAAGCTTGGCAAAAAAGCCCCAAGTTTGAAAGGAAATTTATATAAACTTATAGAAGAGATAAAAACTTCTACAGAAATAATTCAAGCCCCTGCCAGCTGCAGTAGCAGGCCTACATCAGTGGCTGTGCTTCCTGACAGAAAACCCACTATTTGAGCTTCTTTTAGCATTTAATTAATTCAGACAAATTAAAACGAAGCTTCTTTAGGGGGCAGCACAGTTAACAGTCTTCAACAACAATGCCCTAATATCTGAGATGCATTGGATTTTTAGAGGAAAAACACTCATTTATCCTCATGTCTTAGTAGAACTTGCTACAGACCTGTAGAAGAGTTAAACAGTGTTGGCGATAAGAACAGTGTGAGCAGCCAAAGCTTTCTGAGAGTCAGATTAGTGACCACCAAACTACCTATAAAAGAAAGTAACATAGGGTATGTGAACTTATTCAAGCTGATAACTGGAATTCCAGTTAAATTCCAGCAAAACAAACTCTAACCACATATATTATCTTGCAAAGAAACTACATTGTTGCAGTGATGTGATTTGGATACCTGCGTATTAGCACTATAAAAAGCTTTCCTTATTTTCACCAGCCATCAATGTTACACTCCTACTTGTACAAGGATCATTTGTAATAGTTACAAATTTTGGCCAGCAGAATCAGTGTCAGTTATCTGCATGAGATGAAATGCATTTTAGAAAGATATCAGACAATGTCTTTGGGAGACAGGGAAGAGAGAGAGTGACAGAGCATCAGTATGTAATACAAAAGTAAATGCTAAGACTACTTTTGAAAATGTACACATCGTTGCTTTATGTCTGGTCTGCCTAAACAATTAAAATGTTCAGTTAATCTCTCTTACCTAAGCATAACATACCATAAGTTTAGCTCCCTTTCAGTGACAGTTTGTGCTTAAGAGTTCTCTTATAGTTTAAACAGAGACCTCAGGAAATTTTGAAATCATTGCCAGATATAGAGGCGGACTTCATAACACAAGTTAAATGCATCATAAGCTCACATGAGAGGGTCTCTCCTATATAACACTTGCAGAAATTAGAAATTCTCCATATGCCAGCAGAGTTAATAGCTTCCTTAAAGGATCTTTCAAAAAACTATGCTTGCACAGGAGTAAGTTTCCAAAACTTTCTATGTAAATGGAAAACCACAGCACTTATTAATGGTGGTCGGAACCAGGGCAAAGTAAAGTTTTCAACCCTCCTTCCTTTTATCATGGCTTCTCTACACAAGGCTTATTCTTGTACCTGGAGAAAGTCTCAGTGAGAGTTCTCAATGACACCCTCTTCTCTAACTTCTTGAGAAGGCAGAAAACTTCTGGAGGAGTAAAGGCCATGAGAGAACAGCTAGGGTAGGTGATGTGGCAAGGTTATGCAAAAACTTCTAAAGGCCACTTAAGGAGGGATCCTAGAAGGTAAACTTCACAGCTTTGGTGAAGATAAAGCATATGAATACAGTCTTTTCCTTTTCTGTAGAAGTGCATTAGGAGTTCTATTACAGTGGCAAAAACAGGCCCTGATCCAAAAGCACAAAGCTCTTGTTTTTACTAGGTGCTTTTCTATAATGTGACTGACAAGGGTTAAAGTCCTTTTTGAAGCATTTTTGCCACATTATAGTCTGAATCGGATTTCAAGTGGAGATAACAATTTTTTTCAATCACTTAGTGAAAAACTATGTCTTGGGCAAGTTGCAGAGGTTAACCATAGCTGTTTGACCCACATTAATTTTTATAATTAGTCCGTGGTATCTACTAGCAATTTTACTCATTGTATTTGCAGGTTCAGTGAACATTTCAAATGGTTATAATTTTGCCAAAATCTCTGATATTCAGACTTGTGACTGAATGCCCAGAAAACACAAAATGGCAGAAGAGCCAAACTGGGCTTACACAATAACCCTAACTGAAGGGAACGGTTAAAGCCAACAAGATTTCGATGCCAGTTATTTCTGAACTCATTAATCACCAAAAAATTGCATTTATTTTCTGATTCTTGTCACTCTAAACCAGCTTCTCCAATTCAATTACTGCCAAATTAAACAGTTATGAAAACAAACTGCAGCAAGCATTGAATAGTAGCATGACTTGGTTCACTCTCTTCTACTATCCAGTCAGCTAATGGTTTTTTTCTAGCTTAGCAACTGAGTAGGTGTGAGCATCCTCCTCACTTGAAAATGACAATGGGAGGACCTGTGAACTAGGCAGCAATCACACATTGTATGGTTTTTGCTTTTTTCCATTGAAATTATTAGTATTTTCCTTGTAATAATCAGTGGTGAGGTGGATTGTCAATATTTGGCAGTATGGAAAGCAGGCTAATAAAAGAGTAAATAAGGAGGAACTATTCACAAAATCCACTCCCACCATGTGCTAAAACAATAGTCCCACCTATTTCAGTGGGACTACCTCATTAGCAAGGATACACAAGGTATATGGTAGGACAGCAAAAAAGGCAAACGCAGTATCTGGCCTTACACTCTCCTTATTAAGCAGACTTAGGTCTAATTACTGTAAGATGGATAGTCTTACAAAATACTTTTTCTTCCTAAGGTCATTAAGGAAGTGGAATTCTTCGCCTTGTCCTTAAACTCAGTGGAAACTGCTCAGTTCACCTCTTTCACTTGGCGTGTTAAATTATTTGCACAGCTTGAATTAATACTAAGTCTATGCCTGAATGTCTTTGCTTTTGTCACTTTCTGCCAATCACTTAACAATACCCAGAAGTTGACGTTTCTTGCTGCAGAACTTACCAGGGAACAAAATCAGATGAAAATACCTAAGTACAGTGAGAAGACTCTGATATTCCTAAAGAACCCTTATTTCAGTCTCCCTATTTTCTAGCATAAGAAGTTACTCCTAGACAATTAGAATAGAAGAAGAAATATAAAATCAGGGAAAATGATACACTAATACTTCATATTGGCAATAGCTGGGGCTGGATTTTTGGTGATTCAAACCAAATTTGGTGAAGCCATATTTGTACAGCCTGTCTCCGCAGTGCCTATAATTTTACATGCAGAATAGGAAGTGGGATCTCTTCTGAAATCAGAGCAACATGAACTGCAAAAAGTCTCATTGAGATGAGACAATCTAGAAGCACAAAAAAAGAACTGGCATGTACTTACCAATTTAAGGAAACAAATATACAGCCATGATAACAAGTATATTTTACACAAAGGATATACATTATTGTGCAATATTTTCAAGTGCAAAGTTTGTGATTCCAAATGTGAACCAAAATAAGTTGGAGTTTTGATACACAAGTAATTTATTTTTTTTAAATAAGAGTTTCCTGTAAAATTTGAGACACCAAGTAAAAGAGGGTAAAATGCTGCTATCTACAAACTAGCAATACATAGGCACAATGTTCCTCTACATTAGGATGGAACCACAAGCAAATAAAAAATAGAAAAATATAGAACCAAGCTAAGTTAAAAAAAAAAAGTCTCAGATTAAATCCTTTATCACCTTATATCCTTTACAGCCAGCATGAAGTCAGTGCATTTGCACAGAATGTAAGTCAGGGCACAAACTGGCCCTTCAGCTCTGAGACTCCTCCAAGCTTTTCCAGCAGCTTGCTGAGCATAATTTGGACTTGGTTATTTAAAGCTACACAGAATAATACAGTATGAAGACTGGTGTGAACAATAACTCTTGCACAATTTATCACATAGAGAAGAGCTACTAATCTTTTTAGGAAACAAGGTATTCAAAATTATTTAATGCTAATATTTATGCATCAGAAAGCATTCTAAGCGCAAACCAGTCCTCCCCCCTCGCCCCATCCACACATACAACATGCATTTGTGAACATCTTTAGCTACAACACACCGTATTTTCAGAGAGTCTTGAAATTATTGTACTATATGTTGGCATTTATGAAATTCTGTTATTAATGCCACTCTCATAACAAAGATAAGCTGTATTTACAATACTAATACCTTCTACAAATAATTAGGTATGTATAGCTACACATATAGTCTTATATACCAATGATGGCTCAAGACTGTAAATTTAAAGTACATTATTGTAATATACAATAATAATAGCAATAATGATAAAAATGAGTTTGGCATGCTTCTGCCTAGCAGACTTCTGTACCACACTGTCAGTTAAAAAAAAAAAAAAAAGTAACATCTTATGAACAACTATTATTTTCTTGGCTCTTGGGTTTGGTCCGTCCGTTC
>JANZLQ010000092.1:31164355-31200454 GCA_026212715.1 Elanus axillaris
TTTTTTGGCTCTTTGGTTTGGTCCGTCCGTTCCCCCCCCCCCCCCCCATTACATGCTATTATTTACAAAAATACAAAACTGCAACTATATCAGCATTAAGGTAATTATGATATTGGACTAAAGTAACAATTCTTCCTAACACAGCAGATGGGTATCAATCCACTATGGTAATTATATGGTTACTGCTACATTCTTTTAAAACTTTACAAAAAGTTTATAGATGTATTGTTGTCTTTGAATAATTTTCAAAGCATCTTGTAAGAACAAAGTTTTATTTATATGCCAACTCAACAGTCTAAAAGTGAAAATCAAAAATTTTCACATGAACATTTTTTAAAGTATTAAAAATAATTAAAAACCAAAATCTTTGTTAAACAAACATAAATCTATTGCTTCCTAAGAGAGCTGGGTAGTTTCTTTGCCTCAGTTAGCATAAGTACAATAAATCAATAAATCAGAGAAATCACTTTCATTTTTTTCTTGCATGCAAGTAAAGATTCCATATTCAACTCAACATAGTATTTGCTAAGTCAGTGAGCTCCCTATTCCTGCTGCAATGTATAGCATTGCTCTGTCAAGCTTGCATTTGTTTTGGTAATACTACACGATCTCCAACTATGATTTCCAGAAGGATAAGAAAGTTACATATAATCAACCAAAGCCCTTTTTACAATTGTTTCCAACTTTTATTTAAAACAAAACATTAACACCCCCACAGTCTCCCCAATAACACATGGTAGATGCAAAGTGGGCACTTGACTATCATTTACATAAATCTAAGGGGTTTAGGAAATTTCCCAATTATTTATTAGATATAACAAGAGAGAAAAGGACTCGACATCTACATCACTGAGAACATTCAAACTTGTTATGAATTAGTAGTGGTATCTTAGCCATCAGTTGTAAGAGTACTTCTAACTAAGTTGGCCTCTCCAGATTGCTTAATACTTCGATCCATTAGATTAAGTATGAAAGCTCCACATACAGCTTTCCAGGGTGCTATTTCCCACACATCATCTTTTTTAACAGTTTATTTTGAAGATAATTTTACTGACACAAGAGACTCAGTTTGGTAAGAAGAAATAGAACTATTATCAAACAGGAGGCAAAAGAAAAAGAACACTTACCTGAAATTCCTCAAACTGTCTTTTGACAGTCCCTTTTAAGTTGTCTCAGACTTCATTCCTTATCTCTGTATGCTACCCTCAGTCTGGATTTCTGCTTATTGGTCTTAGTTTCTCTGAGGAACCTCTGATGCTTTAATGAAGCCATAAGATGATATCCTCTGACAAGCTAAGTTTTTTCACTGTTTTTTCACACAATAGGATTCTTACCCCCTCTCCCTTAATCTTTTAATTCAAAACCAATCCTAAACTGAACAAAGGCAGTAACAGCAGCCTGGCTTGTCCCACTCCAGTGATCATGGAAATCCTTTGGCTTCTTCTCTAATTGCAATTTATAACTTCCTGTAAATGTTTTCTATTAGTTTAAGTAAGGTTTTTGGCGGCCATAAGCTCCCCAAATATGCCATTTCTGCCAGGTAGCTTGCTAAAGCTATTTTTAAGACTACAAAAGATTTTAGTAGATTCAGCTATAATCTATCTACACCAATTTCTGTCTTACTACAAATATCACATGAAAACATCTGTTGTATCTTCACGATACATTCTGTAAGCATTTCTTTCTTATTATTTTCTGAAGCAGATCTGCATGCTATCCAGAGCCCTGAACCTATGCTTTCACCTTTTTCTTTCAAGTTTGTTAATTTTTTTTTCTATGTCTCAAAATTCTAACATGTATTTTCTCCTTCAATTTTACTGGGAAGCTTCTAAAAAACTCTTTAATCTATCTTGTACCCCACGTTGTATACAGCGCTTTGAAACTTTCTTTCCATCACTTATTCTTCGCTCACTGTCCTAAACCATTTGCTCAGGCTTGTCTTTCACTGCTGACACAACCAGCTCAAATGTCTCACTCAGCTCTCTTATTTGTGATACAATCCATGTGTCATGTTTCTTCCTTACACATCCTTCTGCTGTTTTTATGCTGATTGCTTCTCCAGTTGTTTCTCTTTATTTACTTTCTTTTCATGTCTTTGGCCATCCAGCTGTATTGAGCTCTTTGACCGATGACTCTCTTTTTACTCTCCTTCAGACTCCTACTGAACAGTTGCATTTCACCTATAATTCAGCTCACTAAGGAGGACTACCACAAGTCCTCAAAGTGGGTTCAGGTGCAATCAATTGTTCAGAAGTTGTTGAATTCAGGCTTCCACCAAGAGCTAGTTAGTAAAAAAGTACAAGATCCTGCATTTGGAGCTTTGGGAAATGAAGAGGACCTTAGGGTCCACTAGATCAAATCTCATAATTCTTTCCCAATCTGACCGTTAAATGGTATCTTAGAACTATGAATTAACCATAAATGAGAGACAGTTTGTTTTCTGTTTGGGATAATTTCTTATGTGCATTCAGAAAAATCTGGTCTGCCTTTTAAATCTACATCATCCTTGCTGCCTGTAAATAGGAAGCGGTGATCTGCATGACACCACACTTGAATTTCTTCCAATATTCAAAGTCATTCTGAGCTTTCTCACCAACAATATCAAATTCCACTTTCTTTTGGTGATAGATTTTCTTGAAATAGCTTCTTCATTATTAAAAGACAGTTGCTAAAGAATATGTTTAACAAATTTCCCTCTCGTTTTCTTCATAAAATTAGTCAGTTGTTCCAGTCTAGGAATTCCAACTCAGTCCTGCTTTTCACACTTCAAAAATCTCTCCTCATCAATAAAACATTTCTTCTTTAAATTTATTGACAATTTCTTACCTAGCATCTCAAAAGAGTTTAGGAAATCCAAGTTGAGAGCAATATATTGGAGTCTAGGCACTAGATTACAAGTCACTATTTGATCAAAATATAAGCCATCTAAATTACATGTTTTTTACCTAAATTTAAAAGCCTTCATCTATTTAGAATAAAAAATGCCTCCTAAGTGAATGAACAAACCAGAAAAGAATAACTAACACTGTCAGTGAAGCTACTGCAATGGGTACAAGAGGGGCTGATTCCTGGAGATGAAAAAGCATACACTGTGAAAATGCAACCTAAAAAGGTGCTACTTTTTGTACTACACATATCTAGCACCGCAATGGACATGAATGCAAAGGCTGTCAAAAAGGTTAAAACTTATAAACACCTCAAGATCATAAAATTTTTAGCTTTAAGATTTTAATCGAAAAAGCCAATGGCTGAACTCCCTACTCAGACCAAAGTTTCAAAGAGAATCAAAAGATGTTAAACTACATTACACTTGGATAAAAGTGACAAAAGAGAATGTAAAGGCTCAAAACTCTGATTACAGGAGTCCCTTTTGTCTCTGCTAAGAGACAAGATAGATGTTCCTGCCAAAAGCTCAGTGTCGGCCCCACAGGAGAACGTTCCAGGAGGTCACCACCTCTCACTCCCCTGCCTGAAATGGTCATGAAAATGTAGCAGGATGACCGAGAAATGAGTGCAGATTAGTAGCAGTCTTCACAGGGACACCAGGTACTTACCTAAAAATGTTTTCATTTTTCTGTGCAGAATGTAGTTAACTGGATCCTTTTGTACCAACTCCAACATAATATGTAGTCTTTGTTTGAATATCCAAAGTATCAAGGTCAGGACAACAGCAAAGTATAACATCAAGCAACACATTTGAGGGGATGGCTCTGGAGCAGCTGGTTAGCTTCCATGATGAATGAGAATTACAGCAGTTTTCAAGAGACCAACAGAAGGCTGGCAGGGTCCTAATCAGCTATAACATCAGTAGTAAAGATCTAAGGAGACTAGAGTATTTCCAAAACTACGAACTTCTTTGGGCTTTAGTTTCAATAATTATAGCTGTGACAGCTGGACGGTGTGGGTACATGACTGGAATTGGTTGGGAGTTTTTGACATATGGTGCTGTTGGAACCTGTCTGTCAGGAAAGGAGCATAAAATTACCCCCAACAACTGGGGGCTGCAGTGCATGTCATCCTGTCTCAAAGTAAAGGCGCAAAGATAGCATTTTTGCAGGTTAACATTCAGCAAATGACAAAATGTCATTCGAGTAATGTTACAGCAGTACATCACTGAAAAGCACTGCAGGATCAGAGGAGCAATTTAAGTTAACTAGAGGAAGTGCATTGGCATGCTTGGTTTTCCTTCTGCATGTGAACATGTTTTAACTAAATTTCTAGCTTCTGTTATCCTCCTGGAATAACCATTTCATGCTGACAATGTGGGAAGTAGCCTCACATGAGTTGAAAGAGACTCCAGGTGTGCTGAACAATAATTTCAGATAGACACTTCTTTCTAAGTGTGCCTCTGATAAGGTCTTTTTCCATTCTGCATGGTTTAGACCACATAAAAGTCATGCACACCCAGAAGGAGGGCAAGCTCTATCCTCCACCTAAATGGATACAGTTCTGTCAGAAAGCAGCGTGTCGTGGCCAGTGATTAATTTTTCCTCACAATCTTCTGATTAAAAATAAATGTAAAAATTCTGAAGGAAAAGATGTTCAGTATAATGAAGTAACACAGAACTGTTTGTCAGCTAGACAATCACTCTGCACAAGTCCTATTTATGCTAGGAAGAATAGTTGAACTATAGGTCCTAGAGACAGAATTCATCATTTTATCTCAGTTTTCCACAAGCTCTGAATTGTGCATGCTGAAATTAAACCCTTTCATTACCACTCTCCATCCCCTCTCATTCCTTCTGTTGCCAAATTTGCCATTAAGGGCAGTTTTCCTTCCTACCATATACACAGAAATGTATTTGCTTACCTTGTAATTACCAGGCCAGAACTGGAAATTAAAATATTGATTTCTGCACACACACCCCTTGAATTTTTTTATGTTGCATAAAACTTCCTCAAAGCCCAGAGCAGTCCATTCCAACATGCAAGAATTTGAGCAAGGGTATCTGAAGGCCAGCACAAATGAACAAGGAACTTCTGCTGATGTGGAAGGGGAACACACAGAAGGTAAGAGTGGGAACAGACTCCCATGCAGAAACCTTGTCCAAGAACGTAGCAATGGATTTAGGAAAGTCAAGCTAAAACTAGTGAGGGATGTTAGAAAGAACAGGAAGGGGTTTTTTAAGTACAATAGCAATAAAAGTAAGGCTAAAGAAAATGTGGGCCCAGTGATGAAAGGGCACAAGAGACCTAGTGACAAAGAGGGAGTCAGGGTACTGAGCGTTTTTGATGCTGCTTTTACTTGAAAAGTCTACCCTTAAGCTTCCACATCCCTGAAACACAAGTTGCAACATCAGAAAATTTTATTAGTTTATTTATGTACTTACTTACTTAAGAAGAGGCTAGTCAAATACTGAAACAAGGACCCAGTGAGGCCATGCAATCTCCATCCTTGAAGATATGCAAAACCGAACTTGACGTGGTCCTGAGCAACCTCACGTAGTTGGCCCTGCTTTGGGAAAGTGGTTAGACTAGCTGACCTTCCAACCTACATTGTTATACAATTCTGTGATTAAAAATAGTAAATTTTAGAAAACATTATACTTTTTTATTTTAATTGTGTATTTTAGCACAACTTGTGCTAAAAGATCTGCATTAGACTAGTAAAAATTCATAGTTTAACCTGAAACATAGGGGGGTTTGATGCACTTATATTTTGAAGGGCCTCCACAGCATGAGAAATTTTAGGTAATACTGACTCCAGTAATTCATGTTTGTTTTCTACCTTACATGCCAAGACATGAGATTTTGGCAAATCAATTAATGGTAACTCAGAGGAAGTAGATGCCATTGTTTTAAAAAATAAACAGAAACAAAAGTGTCTTATAAGATAAAAGTATCTTATAAGATTTTTTTAATTTTTTTTTTCACAAAAATGTGAACAAATTCTTTTCAAGCAGCATTTCTATGGGCAAGCTCTATCTTAAGCTCTAGTATTGTGTTAGTCTGAACTATTGCGGACTTCCTTCCTCACCATCCCCTGGTATTCTGGGATGTTCCCCTCTTGGTTTTTGTTTATGCCTCAGGGACCTTTTCTGATGTTCATTATGTTTAAGAGGGAAAGAGGGCATAAACCTTTTAATATGGTAACATGAAGGCCATTGCACAAAAAGCAGAGAAATGGGAGGAGGAAAGAGACTGAGACTCAGTACTATAAAGTTGATAAGCAGGATAACACAGAAAAACAAGGGTATACTCTTTGTACATTCTCTTGAGTGTTGAGCAACAATGAACTTCGCTTTCCAGTACATTTAGAACTCTGTCTTAACCAGGGTTCTCAAATGTGTTAAAAAATACCACATGGGGCTCAGTGGTTTTGATTAGAAATGCATTAATGTGGGACAACTGTCTTTTCCAGAAGAAAGGCATTTCTAACAGGAGAAGGCTGCTATTATTTATATGAGCTGAGATCATCCCATTTTACCGATTCATTTAGACTGATGCCGACTACAACTGAAAACAAGCATTTCTTCCTAAAGAAATTATGAAATTACTGGAGACTTTGATCTAACATCACCCAAGCTTTCATCTACAGGGACTCACAGCACAAACATTAGTCACTGGAAATATATATTACATAGCATATCTTACAACAGAGAGAGAAGCCTATTTGATCAAAATATTTGGAACCATGACCTAAAGTCAGGTTTGAAAGAACTAACTTCTGGGTTTTTTCTATTTTAGATACTTACATTAACTATTATCTAATAGAAAGTGGATCACTTAGAAAGCAGCAAGACTCTAAACACCCATATCCCTTGGCTTCTTTCCCACCATTGTAAAACATGTATGTCCAAAGAGTTGTTTTTTTAAAAATGCACACACATAACTACATGCCCAAATACATTGTACATCTATTTGTTTGTATTTGCAAATATTTGATCTGTGTTTTGTACTTTCGGATTTGGCATACAGTGTTTGCAGCTAAAAAATATCCCCTCAGGCCTGTAAGACTATCCTGGTTAAAGGGAAAAAAAAAAAAAGAAAAAAAAAATCAAAGAACAGCTGCCCTCAAGTCACATCATGTGATGATTAATATGAAATACATATAACACCAATAAAAGAAAAGCACAGGAAGTGGATTAACAAGATACTCAACTCCATCCAGTTTAACTGAAAGATGGTTAATCAGGACAGTGGCTGAAAGTTGCTGTTAAAAGTCACCAAAGAGTTCTAATAATGGCCAAAACAGAAAGGCTATATTCTCAGAGCAGCTTGCTCTAACAGAGAGCACGTTACCATAGTTTGATGAAGAATTGTGAAATATAAAGTGTCAAATAGAAGAAAAGGCAATCAGTTCACTGATCCTACAGTGAAGAATTAAAGAAGGCAATAGCCTTGAGGAATGAAGGCACCTCTGATCTTTTGCACAGCATGGGCTCCCTGCGTTCCCCTTGTCAAACAGTAAATAATCAAAATCAATGGGAGGTATAAGAAGTCTAAAAAACTCAAAGGAAAAATAATTTCCCAGATATATCTACCATAAAAGTCATTCCCATGTTATATAATTTTTATTATTAGCAAAATAGAAAAGGCAGAGACCTGGACTAAATTTTGTATTCTGTATTTCACTGATATCTGTAAGGTTTTGTGGTATTCTGGGTTTATGTTTTCAGCTCAGGATATTCCTCTCACTGATTATTTCAGTACAACTCATCTGCAGCCCCATGGGGAAACAAGTCCGACAACCCACAGGAGAGCTAGATTTAGGGAAAGGTACTCAGGGCATCCAATTTGATACTAATACTATGTGACCAAACACCACTAGGTCAACTTGAAGGCCGAAATTGTGTCACAAACCAAAGTGATGGATAAATTTCTGGTGTATAAAACCAATGCAACAGGAGTGTTTCCTGTTCTCCCTACTCCAATATGAATAGGGAAGCCCTTTTCAGTCCTTTAGATTCCCTCCCTTGCCCCACCTTCCACCATCCAAATTTACAGGAAAAGTTTAGAAGGAGGTGGCAGCAGTCACAACTATCATAGTGACACCAGAGATCACAAATATGCTGAAGTCCCAGGCTTCTGAATAAGACACAGACACATAGGACATAGCTGACAGCAGCAAGACAACAGGTAGTGATCTCAGTCCAAGTTTAGGAGACTACTTCTCCAACCTTGCCTCCCTTCAGCTGGATTCAGGGTAGGAAAAAGTAAAGCAAACTGAAAGTAGTTTATCTTAGTATTCATCTGAATAGCTGTTAATTATGAGGCCTATTCTGCAATGGTGTAGTGCTTCTGTATGCAGATTTGATGGGCTGGCTTAGAGCCCCATACACTGACATGAGATTGAGGAATACCTCTGGGACTTCTGTTCCCTAAAGTCTGCAAAAGCTTATAGTATTGCAGAGATTATAACGGCTGTCAGTTTCTCAAGGGAAAGGCTCTGCTCATGTTGCTCTTGAAATGAATGGTGGAACAGCATTAGAAACATCCTCACTGATAGAGACTGACAGTTCCCTTTATTGTCTAGAGTTAGAACCACATCAGATACAGTACATGGTACTGTAAAACAGCATAGACTGATTCTGGAGTGAGCCACTTGCTATGTCAGGCAGTCTTACACAGAGGATAAGAGTAATGGGACAAAGGGAGAAACTGGCACATCAAAGAGGTAAAAAATGGTCTCTTCCAGACCAGTTGTGTGGATTCTCTACAACTAGTTGACCCTTTCATACTGTCAAATCTTACTGGAACATGAGCCACTTGACTGGGCACATATTCCTTGTCAGTATATCATTTACTAATGATCCTACAATTACTGCAGTTGTCTCTAACTGAATTTGGGCATTCTGTTCAAGTGAGTAAATTAGGAGACAGTGTTCCTTAGTAAACCTGTAAGATAATCGGGCCTAATCCAGAACACCTAAATTGGGAAGCCACTTCTCCACTGTCTACCCAGGGAGCGCATGGCTCCTAAAATAGGCATCTAGGAGGGAGTCTGAATACTCCTAGAGATCCTCAAAGTGAAAGAGCCTAGCACACTAAATATGGTATTGGTGCTAGGATCACGCTGCCAGCTGGGAAAATACAGCTGCGACTTACGTGTTTAATACCATCTACATTTTTGACATATCAGCTGACCCCCAGGTGATTTCAAAGAGGCTAATTATAATTACCTCTTCCTCTTACTAATAGTACTACAGAAAGAGTAATGACCACACTTGTTCAGCATAGCTGGCCTACAGCCTGTCTGAGAAACAGGACATTCGGTGACACAGGCAGCATGCTTCCCACAGCCCTGTGTGCTTCTTTGAACTTCTGACATGCAAATATTGAGCCTTCTTACCTGGTGCAATATGAGGCAGTTCATGGGCCACAAGTTCTACCGTTGCTTCCAGGGACAGACAAACACCATAATTTGCCTTCCCAGAATATGAGACCAGAGTCTAGATTATATCCAACTGCTCATTGTAATTTACAGCATTTCTTTCAACAAGGCCCAGACATAGCCATCCCAGTCCTACCAGTTAGATGCTAGTGCCAGCAATAGATGCCCAGAGCCTGGAGAGGGATCACTGGTCCACAGGAGAGCACCTCAAGAGCAGCAAAAAGGAATTCAGCCAGCAAGTCAGCTTCATCAGGGGCCCAACTTAAATGCTTCTCTGCAAATGCACATAGCACTAGGAATAAAGAGGAGTTAGAAATATGCACCTGCTTGCAGGCCTATGATCTTACTGGCATCATGGAGATGTGGTGGGATGGCTCCTATGACTGGAGTGTTGGAATGGAAGAATACAGGCTCTTTAAGAAGGACAGGCAGGGGAAACAAGGAAGGGGTGTCAACTCCCTATGTCAATGACCAGCTGGAGCGCACAGAGCTCCACCTTGGGATGGATGAGGAGCCAACCGAGAGCCTATGGATCAGGATTAAAGGGAGGGCAGGGACAGGTGACATTATAGTGGGGGTCTGCTACAGGGCACCTGACCAGGAAGACCAAGCAGATGAGGCCCTCTATAGACAGATAGGAGCAGCCTCATTTTCACAAGCCCTGGTCCTCACAGGGGACTTCAACCACACTGATACCTGTTGGAGAGACAACACAGCAGAGCATAAGCAATCCAAGAGGTTCCTGGAAAGCACTGATTAAAATTAATTCTCCAAGTGATAGAGAAGCCCACAAGGAGAGGTGCTATGCTGGACCTTGCATTCACCAACAAGGAGGGGCTGGTGGGGAATGTGAAGCTCAAGGGCAGCCCTGGCTGCAAGTGACCATGAAATGGTGGCATTCAAGATCCATAGGGCAGCAAGGAGGGCGCATAGCAAGCTCGCTACCCTGGGCTTCAGGAGAGGAGACTTTAGCCTCTTCAGAGATCTTCTTGGTAGAGTACCACAGGGATAAAGCCCTGGAGGGAAGAGGGTCCCAAGACAGCTGGTTAATATTCAAGGATCACCTCATCCAAGGTCAGGAGCAACACATCCCAACAAAGAAGTCAGGCAAAAATGCCAGGAGGCCTGTGTGGATGAAGAAGGCACTCCTGGACTACGGGAAAGATGGGGAGGGACTTTTTAATAGGGAGTGTAGTGATAGGATGAGGGTTAACAGTTTTAAAATGAAAGAGGATAGATTTAGATTAGGTATTTGGAAAAAAATCTTTACTGTGAGGGTTGTGAGACAGTGGAACAGGTTGCCCAGAGAAGTTGTGGATGCCCCATCCCTGGAAGTGTTGAAGGCCAGGTTGGATGGGGCTTTGAGCAACCCAGTCTAACGGAAGGTGTCCCTGCGCACAGCAGGGGAGTTGGACTAGATGATCTTTACAGTCCCTTCCAACACAAAACATTCTATGGTTCTATGATTTTCAGTAGGCGCAGGAACAAAACAAACAAACAAAACAACCACAAACCAAACCACATAACAGTGTTTCAAAGCAGTAAAAAGCCTGCAGACTTAATATTTCCAAAAGACTTGCATTAAAATATGGTTTATAATTGTCTTGTCACATACTGTATACTGGCTTTCATGACTTTTCCCACAGTGTTTCAGAGGTTGTTACAAATGCCAACACAGAAAGCAAGTGGGTGTTTCACCTCTAACAAATGGCAGCATTTACTAGCCTGAAGATCTCTGCTTATATCCATCTAATAAACTGGTTTGTCAGTAGATAATAAAAAATTCCATCTGACACACTTGAAAACTAAGTGCCAGACTCGGAGTATATTTTCATTTCAGTATACAAGACTTTATACTTGGAGTTCCTATTAGCTTCAGTAATAGCATCCATACTGCTACCTTCAAATATCAAAGAGGGAGCAAGCGCCCATGTGAAGACAACTAAGACTTGCACAAGTCCCTGGGTAGGATAACTTTTAAAACAATCTTTTAGGAATTTTCTGCCTGATTTTTCTTGCAAGCACAAAGTGTCTGGGAACTACCAAAAGTCTGTTGGACATATCAGAGGTGGGTGGAATTTGATTTTGATCATCCTTTCAAAAATGCCTCTGAGGTTTGTAAATATTCACTGTGGTGCTAAGGTTTTGAGAAAGTAGTTATACAGGAAATCTGAATGATTAATGATCCAAGACATTTTAACACGTTATTTCTCCATTTTCAACATAAATAGTGTGTAAAGAGTGTTTAAAACTTTAATGAATCGAACTATATGAGTAAATAATGTTAATCATTTTAATTGCCCAGTAGTCTGAAATTAGATTTAACAGTCTGATAATGTATCTGTAAAGGAATACAACCCTGCTCTATAAAAAATCCCTTCCAAGCCAATTCTAATAATTTCTATTTATCTTTTATGACATTAACTGTTATACCAGTCTGCCGACAGACAGCCTTACGCTCACATTTAGTTTAAATGTGGTGCAGTATAGTTTTTCATTATCATTAACGTGCTCCTGGTGGGCAGAGTGCAATGCAGTGGCACTGGTCACACTTCATTGCTTTATCTCATATGACAAAGAGAGATGATGTGCTTCAGCCCAGGCCAGAAGATGAAAGCAAAAGGTGGCCATGGAAAACTCCCCCTGCTGCCTAGGAACAGCACAAGGGCTGCATCGTGTGACTTGCTAACAGCATGAAGGGGCAGACAAATAGATTTTCCTCTATATTTATAACCAGCATCATTCTTCCTTTCAGGCCTTTCAGTGCAGGTAGCTGTTTTATATGAAATGAACAATCTTTATAGACGTACCAGAGCCATAACAAGGCTGATTTTCAGCGAGGCTGAGGTATATAACTCTTACAGAATTGTCAGGCTTCTTGCTCAACAAATCAAGCCTAACTTATGATGTTTGCAGTGTAATTTTTATTCCTGTTTGACTAGCCAACTACCCAGTGGTAATAGGATGTTAGAAAAGGGCAGTAGCAATGTTTGTACATGCCATGATTGATAGGCAAACTCTGCATTTTTCATTTATATCTCCTGATTCCAAATCAGTTAAGTTTAGGAAAAATGAAACAAAATGGCAAGAAAAATGCTTGCAGATTGCAGCCCAGCACTCTCGTAGATCTGAGTTCAGCCCACATCTGCTAGGATTGTCTGGAAACATTAAGATATCTAAATGAAAATCAATACTATATGTGCCAGCATTTACTACCAAGAACAAGTATCAAGAGACCTCAGCTAATCAGGCTTTCAAGCTTGTTCTTGAGCCATAGTCTGAACCCCAGGGGTGTCCTAATTGGCCCAGACTAATCATAGAAGAGTTAAATTTATAACCAGGAAAGACATCTTGTTTTTCTTACCAGTCATCATTTTGAAACTGAAAGCCTCACCTGTGTGGTAGCGGATGTATGGTGATAGCCACCGGTCATGCAAGAACTGCTTCTCACCTGTCAAAGGTAAAGAAAAGACTAATTTACTGTCTTCCATAAAACCAGTCAGGCACATTTAAGCTTTTGGTGGGTATATAGTGCTATCAAACCTTTCACATGAACTGCATATTTTCTCAACTTAAAAGCTCTGCATTTAACCCTCCTCTGCTAGAAGATAGAAGGTTTATATTTTAGAGGTGAAAGACCCTCTATGCACTGTGATCTCCTAGCCTAATTTTTTGTGCCTGCTACATAAGTATATTTCCAAATCAAATACCATTGGTGGGACTTGGTTTTCTTTTTCTTCTGCAGTGAATGCAGATGTGCACAGAAACTAACACACAGTACTTCAGTTCATAAGGTACAAAGGCATGCATACATATTATTTTTCCTATACTAAAATAAAATTCCTTATTCTAAAATAAAAGTGTGCACAATATCTCTTGGAAGACTGTTAAATCACCCTGTTAAAAATTATACTGCATCAGGGATTGGGTTCCTAATATTTGTATTTGGGATGCCAAATGTGAGCAGATTTTATACTATTTTCAACAAATTAAATACAAATATGTAAAATGTTTATAAAATTCAGTCTTCTGTTTTGAGATTATTTTGAGTAACTTAATAATTCTGCATAGATTTCTTTAAACAGAACAAAATATAATGATGAATTAAGCCTGGAAATGCAAAAAGTAATGTTTTTCAGTTTTCTTCAAAAGCATACGTAAACATCCCTGGAGATTCACATCTACCAGAAGTTTAATAACATTATTTAGATTCTTTGTGTCCCATATGTTAGATGTATTTTTAATGTGTACCTCTTTAAACAAAACAAAAACTTGTCAGATATGGTATTCCCTTCTCACGACTGTTAATGGTTTCCTAGACAGTGCTATCATGGAAACATCATGGCATGTTGTGATCAATGAAAGCTTGTTTCTCACATGGCATCATGTTTCCCTTGGATTCTCATCTCCCACTAGTGCCTACCGTGAAATTTTTTCAGTTTTTTTACCTTTAAGGATTCTCTCGTCCTCCATGTTGTAAGCTACTGTGTTATCTTCCTGAATCAGTCTTCCTGTCTTCTTTGCTGCTTCATATCCCACTTCTTATGGAACAAGAAGGCTATCTTCATCTTCCCTTTCAGTCCCTATGTCTGATAACTTACTGCTCTCTTACTGTGTAGCACAGAACAAGGTAATGAACAAAATAAAGCGGATAGTGAATTTCAGCAAAAATCCACACAAATCCACTGAGGGACAGAAAGACAAGTAGAAGTCTCTCCAAAGCAATTCTATTATCTGGTTTTGTATTGCTAGCCTAGATACTACATATGCCAGTCAGGAGGAAGGTACCAAAAGCATCCCAATCATCAATTCACACAAGTAGGTTCAAAGATACCTTCTTCCTTTGCTGTACCTCTTTGTTTGGTTTGTTTTTCCCCCTTTAACAATGATTTCAGTATTAATCAAAACTACTTAGTACATCTTTGTATCTGCGGAGTTCTTTTGGTACAAACTCTTGACTTCTCTTTACGCAATACCAAGACTTTTCAATACATAAGAAAAAGGTAATAATTCTTACACCAACAGAATTTTCCTCTTGTACAAAATAACAACTCTTACAACTATACTCTCTGGCTCTGACAGACATCCTTTAATAAATCCTTTTGGAGTGGTTTAGGAGCCTATTATTTCAAATTGTCCTCTCTGCTTCTCTACCAGAGGTTGTCATACCCATGACAAAAGAAAAATCTGTTCTGCAGCTGCCTCACTTCATTACCAGCAGAGGATTTTTATTTTTAAATTAATGTGTTTGATTGTGAACTAAAAATACTTTAAGTACAGTAACATTTTCCCTTCTGCTGCCCTTGTCAGAATGGCAGTGGCTTCTGGCAAAGAGGAGCTATGGGAGGAACAGAGGTGCTAATGTGTTAGGCCACTTCAGCAATCTACATTTTATTGCATTGTCCTAATCCTGTCAAAGTGCTTTTATTTTTGCCATCCCTTGAACTCCGCTGTACTCCTGTGCTATCTGTAGCCTTATTCCAGATTTGAAGAAAGATTTTATCACCAAGAATCCATTGCAAAATAACATCTTATCTCAACCTAACCTCAGTTAAAATCCTGGTCCAAATGCAACCAACAGTGAAAACCAAACTGACTTCAGTGGAATTAGGACTGTATTCCACATATTGCATGATATTACTCTGATTTGAGCCCTCATATAAAAGATAGATGTAAAGAACCATCTTTGTACACCTCCAAGCTGAACCGAGCAGAAACTCTGTCAGTGGAGCTCCATGTCATCCATAGATACATACAAAGAAACAAAAATTTAGCTTTTTATATAGGGGAAGAAAGTAAGACCAATTACCTCTCGATACTTAGAGCATTACAGTCAACTAATAACTATGTTGTTCGAGGGTCTTTCCCCTCCCACACACACACTTTTGGAGCTTTCTTGGGCTAACTAGCAAAGCCATCAAGTACTTTGATGTGTAAGAAGCAGACCATAATTGCTCAAAGGCAACAAGGACCACTCCCTTTTCAGCAGCCTCTGTAACTCTCTATAGAGGGTAATAAGCCCCAGGAGATGGAGGTCTCAGTTATAAAAGAGGAGCCCTGTACCAACCCTGCTGGAAGAAAAGTCTTCCAAGCATATTAAAGAAGGGTGTACGAGTCCTCTGCAGAGCTAAGAGCAAGGCCCAAGTCACCCTAAAATCTCACTGAAAAGATGATTGATTCTGCTCTATTTTGCTTCTTCCAGCAAAACATTGCAGAATATTTTCTCTGCTGCTTGCCTCCAAGTTTACTGTATTTGTTAGCCAAGTCCTGAAGTTGTCAGATGAACATGAACTCCCCCTGATGGTGCACACCTATTTTCCTCGTGAGGTAAATCCTCTTTTTCACTAGCAATACAAATCAAATACACATACAATTCTACTTATTTTCATACGATACTGAATGAAACAACTTAAAGCTTATGCCAAATTAACAATCTTTTCTTGGCAATTTCACACCAAGTTTCTATGCCAACTTCTGTTTAACAAGCGATGTTATTGACAGAGAAAATAAGTTTTTTTGTTTCTGCTTTGATTTGCTTACTTGAATTTTCTGGTGTAGTGAGTTTTCCCACTTATATACGTACCTAAAAACCTAGCAAAGGCCCAATACTTGCATTATTTCCATAAGAATTGGTAACAGACTCGAGTTTTAGACTGTTTAGAGTTTCTTGGTTTGTTGGGGTTTTTTTAAAATATATTAAAGTCAATATTGAAAATAGAGCTTCAAGGCACAAGCTTCAGACCATCCTCTAGACTGCACTATCAAACACTCCAAGAGATGTATTTTCTGTGAAGATCTTGCCTCTTGATCTTGCTATTCAGGAAGGAGAAATGAGATTTAACTAGCCAATAGAATATTCCCCTCGCACAGGGAGCACACTGCTGCTAATGTGCCAGCTCTCCTACTGCCACCCACCATCTCAGCATATGGGGTGTGTCAGGAGCAAAAAGGCAGCAGAAGAGCAGATCACTATTTCTTCTCTCCCATACAGCTCAGTTAAGTCACCGACACTACTGGCAACTCTTAGAAGTGCCTATCAGCAATGCAGAGACTACAAGTTCTGGGATGAGCACAGTAAGGGAATGACACTCCCTCTTCCCTCAGGTTGAGCATCAGCCCCCAATTCTAACTATCCTCAGTAGTTCAAGAAAATATTTTGTGCAGTATGCAACCAAAACCAGAATTTTAAAGAAAAAGTTTATGCAACTCATGGTGGAGTGTACAACCAGATCAGAAGTGATCTGACACCTTCTACTTACCTGTTTCTTTCTTTAGCTTTTCTTCCAGTACTGCCACAACTCAGTTCAACTCTTTTTCACATCCATCCCTTTTCTTATTATTTTTCCTGAAGCAGAATCCTTAAACATTCTGTATATGTTTGGGGGTTTCTCGAGTTGTACAGATGGGTTGTTTCTTTGGAATTAAATAAGAATGATTTGGGCATTAACACTTGCCATCATCCTGTGACATACTTTTAAGATTAGTCCAGTTGTGTCATGTTCTTTGTTGAAAATTAATCTCAGTTCTCCATTGTTGCCTCTCCCCTTTCACCAGATCAAGCGTTTATTTCTCTCTGTGTGTTTAACTCTAAGATGTCTTCTAAAGTTGCTCTTTATACTTGCTTTCTACAATCCAGCAAGTTTGAACACAGAGCACATATCGTGGAGGTTCCACAGTTGAGCTCAGTGACTGAAAGCTGCTTTGTATCACTGACTGGACTTTTCCAATATCCCAGATTTCAACTTGTATTTAGAGCAGGTATAGTTCATGCTACCTGTCAGAAGTAATAGCACTTCTACTGCTTGTCTGTTTGCATTCAGTGCATTTTGGGCATAGAAAAGGTTCTTTGTGGGCTACTAATATATTCAGTAACAAAAGGCATAATAAATCTGAAAGATTACCAAACATCATTAAATACAGTCCCAAAAGATGAAACAAGTATAAAATAGAAGCTATATTCTGCTATTCTTTGCTGAAATCTGTATTATTTTCAGCTTTGTCCTGAAAAGTGAGGTTTTCTACTTGGCCATGTAGAAAGGGTACTCCCAAAAAGTTCTCAATAAAAGCTTTTGTCTCACTGCATCCCTGAAGGAAGCAAGGAAGACATTGTCTTTCACAGCTCCGGAAGTCTGAAATGCATTATTAAAGAACAGATACTAAAGTACCTGGACAATTCTGCAAAAATGACATGATATGACATAAAAAGTATAGTGTCAGTTTAATGCCATCATTGGATTTCAGAGTTAACAATTCATTAATTAAATTTAAATTATGTAAGTCTCTTTCACCTTGATGATCTAGGAATAACATGAATTTGAAACATTTCCATACCAAAAGTGCAGGCAAAAATACTAGATACTTTTAATGGAATCTAAGATTTTACAGGAGCTGATGATATATAAAAATGATAGTTCTCTAACTGCAGTCTTGAGAGCTGACTTCTGGGGTAAAGAAAGTACTTGCACTTGTTCTTTCCTTTAAGGCTTTTAATAAGGAGTTCAAATAGTGTTCTTAGTAATGCTCTAGAAAATTAACGGCGGCTATCAGAATAATTTTGTATTGGGCAGTAAACCGAAAATAACTGAATGTGAAGTAGTGACTGCAAAGTGACAAATTTCCTATGATAACACCAATTTCCTAAATATTCATTTAACACTTCCATAAAAATACTTTAATACCATGAATTTTACTCTGGATATTAGATGAACGACATGTTGTGGTTTTATTCCATTTCATAGAATTTTCCTGAGTCTAAATATTATTTTGAGAATTTTTTTTCTTTACTTCTCATAGCTTCTTATGAATTCTTTCTCTGTTCCTTGTCCTTTACCTTAAAAATTATATCTTTGTCTGGCTAAACAAAGGCACCACACCAAGGACTCAATTTTTTCAAAGCAATTCCTAGGCAGCTGAACTTTGCAAGTATCCGGCATTTCTGAAAATCAAATTCTTTCTTCTCCAGGCAATGCCTGTATGATGTTACATCAATTTAAATTGCACAGTCTAATCATACTGATTTAGCTACCTATATATCAAACTGAAGTGCAGCCACACCACTTTGCAGTGCCAGCAGAAGGTACTTCTGCTGTTAATCATTGTACAGCACAGTACTTGGTTTGAAATACCCACTCAAGTACATAGCCCATGGTGCAGCATTCCATTCCTCGGCCCTGCCTTCCCCATCCCTGCTATCTGCTCAGGCATACTGCTCACAGATTGCCTGTCCTGTTGTGGGTATCTAACATCCTCCATGATTTTCAGATTCAGCAGTAGCATCACGTGCAGAAATATTTCTTTGTAGACAGCAGATAGAGAACAAGTGACACTAACACCTGGTTTTAGATATTTCCGTCGTGTCTTCTTTATTTTGCCTCGTTATCAACTCCAGGACCATCTCCCCTTCATCATTTGATCATTCCAGTCCTGGAAAAGCTGACCATAAAGAGTTGCAAAGGAGGCGAGGTCTTTGCATGGTTCACATAAATCCAGGAAACCTGCACAAACTGCTACCTCATATATTTAAAAAAAAATAAACCTTCTTACCCTTAAGTATCACAGGACGATATACAGGGAGAGAGGCAGAGGTGAAGTAAGAGTGCTAAACAGCAATTCAAAGAGTCAGGAAAAGAAATCGCAAGGGCTGAGTCCATGTGAATCAGAATAGTGAAGTTACTTCATTTCCAGGGAAGGTTACTCACAGTTACTCACAGTCACCCGAAATGCCTTTTATGAGAAACTCTATTGTTATATCTCTTTGCAGAAAAGGTAGAATATTCAGGGCTCAAATGCCCACAGACAGCTCCATTCAGTGTTACAGAAGAAGAGGTGGGTAGAGGAACAGCTTTGACCCCTTTGAAATACTTTCTGCACTTCTCATATTGTAGCTGGTATCAAACACAAAATTACTAATGCTTTTCATTGCTTTCTTCTTTTCATTAAAAATGTCCTTGGCTGCACTGAGTTTTAAATATCACAATGCTGAAACAAACCAAAAATTTCTTAGTAATAGCAGTCTGAATGACAGAGTATCAGCACCTTTATCAAATGGGAAATGAACACAACATGGAATTGCACGTAGTTTTTACAGCAGATTTGACTACAGAATCATCGTTCATTAAGCTAGTTTTATAGGAGAAATGTCTCACAATTTGAAATGTAATTAAAAAGTTGACAGGACATACATTTGTAGTACCACCACTGCAACTCACTTTGACTTTTGGAATTTTTTTTGATGTTTGGTTTTTGTATGCTCTTGTTAAAAACTATAATGTCATTAGCTGCTGGATGTTTTTGCATCACATTCATTAGGTTCACAGTCTTCTCATTTTACCTTCACACATCATCACAGGCATTTTACAGTAGTATAATAAAACATGGATACAGTCAACGCTCTTAAATAGCACACTTTCCAAACCAACAATACTCCTGATGTATTTATAACATGCAGCTATACAATAAAGATACTCTACAACATACGGGTATTTCCTTTCACTGAAACTGTCCTCTTGGAAATACTTTAAAAGGGCTTTAAACTAACCTTCTACATTTCATTTTGAAAAGGGGGAAGGAAGAGAAAATTTCTACATTGTGGATTCAGTCAGGCGGAGGACATGACTTGTGCAATCCTAATAAATCAGAGCATTCCCGTGTGGCAGAAGCAACAGGGGAATAGTGTAAGAGCAGTGCTGCATGTTGACCTAAGCAAGAGCTTATCGAGAAATGATGTCCTCTTAAACAGACTCCTGTAGAGATGTTCTGCATTTCCTCTGACAAATTGTAAGTGCCCTGACTGTAACATTCCTAACAAAATAGGGCTGATTTAGCAATGCACAAACTGCCCATTATCCTACTGCATAAAAAGGCCATTTAAAGCAAAGCCTTAGGACACTGGTCCATTGGAAACAGTACATCTGAAAAATTACCCCCATCTTGTGCCACCAAAGCTGTTAACTACCCTAGGGAACATACCTCATTTACAATACAGACAAATGTTAACTTTAACGAGTTTAAAAACTGCCATTTTTTCTTGCATGACTTTGATAACACTTGAAATCTTAAGCAAATACTTCGGCTATTTTTTCACCTGGAAGGCCATCTAACCAATATTGCCACCGCATTTGTTTTCAGCTGCCCTTGTCTTTCTCTCTTTCAAGTCGTAATGCTGTGTAAAAGTATAATTAAAAAGTACATCCACTCCAAAACAACGATGGAAAGATTAAACAATCTATTTTAACAAACTGTTCCTGTCTGAAAACTTTGCATGCCAAGATTACCGCTTGTCATTATCTTGCCAAGAGATGGAGTACCTTTTTAAAAAGTATCTCTAATGAGATCTACAAATCTATGTGCAAGACAGCTTACTTTATTGTGTTTATAAAGACAAAAAAAAATTTAAATGGGTTATGGCTCTTGGGACTGATAAAAACACAATGGGGGTAAGGTCATTCAGAAATGTTAATAAAAGTTTTCATAAAATATGATGACTCTCAAAGAGTAATGTTTGGCCATGAAAAACAGCTATGAAAGTATATTTCTTGCGATGGTAAACATTCCATTTTTCTATACCTAGCTGACTCTCCAAATCCTTCATTTGTTCTGTTGGTGGACATTTCTAGCTGTTTGATTACTCATCTGGGAGGGTATTAGTATTAGCTGATGCAGCATCTCTGCCTGAACTTCACCCATTCTTTTACAAGTTTCATTGAAAGAGAAGAACACTCACCTGCTTTGGCCGTTAAAGTCCTCGTTTTAAGCTTTTAATCTCTCTGTCAGTGAGCAACATTCAGAAAAGCCTTATCCTAACCATACAAGAGGAAAATCTGTTCAAACCTTGCAAGAGTGATGCCTTTCTTGTCTCACGGCACAGTTCTCACAATTGTGGGAAATATAGCAAGAACAGGTGACATTTCTGAAGCAAATCCTATACCAGGGAAGTGTCACACTATGCTTATACTCACTATCGCCTTTCATTCCTTTAGCCTGGTGTTCTGCTGCTCCATGTAATTAGCCACAAGCTGAAAGAAAATGCTTTTTTCAAGTAGAATTTCTTGGACAACAAGTCAGATTACCTTAATGAAATAACATCAAATATTGGATTTTCAAGTTCAAAGTACTTCGGAGCCAATGCCCCCCCATCGTATTTTCCCCACCCACGACCAGCTTTTAAAAACAATAATTTAAGAACAATTTCTGTATACACAGAAAACAGGCCTTCAATCTTGTAACTCCATTAATTGCAGGCTATCAATGCCTATGTGTCTATTCAATACAGACATATGTATTTTTGACAGTAGGCAAAACTTTGCCTCAAAAATTGTTATTAAGTATTTAATGATTTTAAATTTATTTGGTAAGTCAGGTAACACATTTTATCATATTAAAAACAATAAAAACAATGGAGAAATAAAAAAAGTTTTGAGCACTGGCAACAGATTATCTTGTCAACCTTGTACACAAAAGATAAGATTCTTGAAGCTGATTCTGAATGTAGTTTGTGCACTTGTGTGTCAATTTAAAATAAAATGGTGAATGATGCATTAGTTTGAGACTCACAAAACTGATATTTCAAAACAAACTAAAGTCACACAAGTAATTATAATATTTCTGTTGTGTAATTTGGGGGGGGCGACACTTAGATAAATTATAAAACCAGGTCTTAGTCAAAAGCACAACAGTTTTGAGTTTCCAAAACTGCAGTTGCTAACCTGGCTAATATAAAGGTCCACTTTTTAAGCTGTTCACATGAAGACCAGGTTTCAGGCCCTGCATCTCAACAAGAATACAAATATTTCAGCAGCAGAATAGTTCCATTCAGTTAAAGACCTCAGAAACTCATGTCATACCATACAATCAAAATTTGGAATTCTCACATGAAAATATTATTGAGTAATGGATCATCTTACATACAGTTAAATATACATTTTTGTTTAAAATTTTGTTTATCAAGATTTCTACAGTTTACATAGCTTTATTTAGGCAAGAGCATCACATACACAATCTTTCTTCCATGAAAAATAACACATCACTAATTTGAAGAGAACAGATCTAAGATTAGCTAGGCAAACACCATTTATTCATTTCCTTCTAAAGATTCAGGAAAAATTCATCAAGAAAAATTAATATAGATATGTATTAAGGTTAATCAACCATAGACTCGCAAGAAAAATGCAGTTTATGGTGTATATGCAGCTTTCGTTTTTTTCACACATCTTTTCAGAAATAAAGAATAGGACAAAAAAAGTAAGCAATATAAAATATTAACTCTTTGAATTAATCTCAAATTTATTACTAGTCAGCAGATAGCGATTGCATGTCTTATTCCAATTACAAAGCCATTTACTTGGTCTGCACATTTCTCTGTAAATCCAGGTTTGATTCTCAAACTGAGATGCTCTACCTATGTCCCCACACAGAAACCAGGTAACTACTGAAAGATACATTTTATAGAAAAAGTCTGTAGGAATAACACTGATGGGGAGGATTGGTTTTCTCATAGTCTATTATATTATTTTATTTTTCTGAAGGCAGAAGAGGCAAGGTGAGGACCCTTAGTTACTGTGTGTCTGCTTTGCTGCAAGCTACTTTGGTTTTTGCTAAAGAAATTGTGATGGTGAAGAACACCAAAAGTAAAGGGGAAGAGCAGTAGCAGCTAGGAATTCGGAGAGCAAAAGCAGAGCAAACCGGACTTGTACCATGGACAAAGCTTCATTACTACAAAGATCTCTATAGGCATACCTAGATGTAAGATGTAGCAGACAGAAATAGGCACAAGTGGTACAAAGGTATCATAGAGTTGAGTCAAACCCATTCCAGGTTCCTCCGAGTTTCCCACTGGGGAGGTAATCCCCAACTACAAGCTTTCATTGCCCTTCCCAAGCCATCACACTATCCACCAGCTCAGATACTTCAATTATTTTAAAATAAAAGCTAGAGCACTGTACTGGCAATTTTTTATACCACCAAACTACTATCAAACCCTAATACAAAGACAGCATCTATATTTTACACTGTGGTATTACATCTGTATTTTACTCATAGGTAAGGCCACATTCTGACAGTCAGGACATAGACATGAAATGGGTGAGTGCCATGTCCTACCCTGCTTCCTCCTTGTCAGTGCACCTTAAGAGAAAAGCAGCCCTGAACAACCCTTGTACACACTTGAAAGAGATGTGATGGGCAATACCACTTTTGCTGGCCTGGTCCTGCCAGCCAACATGGAGCAGAGAGAGATGTTGTGAACCTTATTTCTGTATCTCCCACCTCTTGGAGACCATCCATGTTAACACCAGTGCTGGTTTCAAATAGCCTTTGCCCTCAGGGAATGTAAAAAACAAAGGTGAAAACCAAAGTAATTCAGAGAAACGTTGGGAAGGCTACTCTTCTTACAGGTACTGCAGTAGTTCTCTAAACCTTTATCTTTTACTGTAAGTTTACATAAGCAAAGACTGAACAACATTTCTTATTCTTTTCAAAATTACAATAAAGTATGTAAAGCATCAGTATAGCCAATTCATAGCCACAACTCCACCTGTGTGTTTTCGGAGTACATCTGCATTAGTTTATGGCCACGTACAATTTAAAGCAACGTCAGTTCAAAATCACTCTTGTTGCCAATAATTCCCAGATGATGTTAGTGCAGGCCACTCCCAGACACACATCATCATCTCTAACTGCGGTACAAGAATCACAGTGATATAACAGAATAATTTATAGGCTGAATCCACCAGCTTTGAGAGCTCAGTGCAAAGCTTCAGTAACAGACCAAGAAGTGGAGCCCCTATATCATCAGGCACATCACAGAGATATCCAATACAGCTGAACTGCTCAATGATCATCTAACCTTTCCCCATTTCCAAATACTTCTCAGGCCTATGTGTGCATTTCTTCTAGTCTTTTGTTTAAGATAATGTGCATACATGCGGTGTCACCTAGCTTTCTTAGCCTCCGACAAAACCAGCCAGAATGTAAATAATACAGAGATAGATATAGATACCCATGATACGTGTTTATGCAGACTGAACATACATGGCAGTAAGTGCAAGCTTAGCTCTTGTTTCTAGAACCTGTGTCAGAGGTTTGAAACTGCCCATAGAACACAACGATGTTGTTTTGCATACTTTGTTTTTCAAACAGAAGTATGTATTATTTCAGTGTTAGAAAGGATTTTTATGCTCTGTAACAAAACACTGAGATATAGAAAGAAACTGGAGGTTACTGACAGTTAGCCTGAAGATTTATAAAATGCAGAAATAAGAACTTCATGCACTAAAGTTTCTCTTACAAGCTTTGAGTCATTAAGAAAGTAACAGGATTTGTTGGTTGAAATAGATCCCTGTAAGTGCCTAGTATCTTGTTTCATCCAATACTCACTAGTAAAAGCAGACTAAAAAAGTTACATGCTAGTTTTGCTGGGATGAGAGAACAGCTGTTTGATGTTCTGGTTTATAAAAGAGGCCAACAGAGAGTGTATTTGTTGTGGAATTAATTGGTTCAAATTAAGCACATACTGTTTTTCCAACTTATGGTAGGAATCTATGTGATTTAATAAATATGATAAATAGCTTGTGAGACTAACAATGGATGATTCTGGGCCACCCCTGTAGCGCACAGACTGTCAGCAGAGTTTGTGCAACTATCATTTCAGCAAAGAAAGAAAGGGTAGAATCCAGCAAAGAGAAAATTTGAAATTTTATCTCAGCTTAAAAGAGAATCAGCTAAAAACCATTCTGCAAAAACCTTTCCTCTAAAACAGCAACTGGAACCAAAGGAAGCGTCTTCACCTCCTAATGAAAAAAACCAAAACAACTGGCTGTCCAATAACAACACATTTTAATTTGTAATATTTAAATTGGTAATGAGGAAGGTGTTTTGTCTGAATTTCCATTTCTTTCAGGGCCTAATTATGAAAGACAGGGGAAAAAAATGTGCTATGCACTCTCTTTCACATCTCATTACATTTATTCAGCTTTATTACTAATTCTTTGTTAATATAATTTTCACCCTGGGAACTACATTTTTTTGTCTAGTTACCCTGATACATGAAACCCTTAAAGCAGGAAGTCCTTGATCACGACATCATATTTCTCATGGTATTTTAAAATGACACTCACCATATTGTTAGAAGTAGGTTCTATCAGCAGGCTGCTCTCTGGAGGTGTTCTTTCTCTCCCTCTCTCTCTCTCAGGTGCCTTAAAGGAGTTTTATCTAGCATGGTGGCCTAGAGAGACGGAGAACAGAAAGAGAATCGAAATGCTCACACAGGTGCACAATCCATCCCTTCCCACCTCAGGTTCTGCTGTGGTACACTGTACATTAGCAGCATGGCATGGCAAATTGAATGATGTGGCAGTGAACTTTAACCCCCAGTCTCTTAATCCTGCCACTTGTTAGAGATGGAAACCGAAGAAGCGTTTACAGTGCCTCATCTACAGTTAGTTTATACAAGTTCAGTAAGCAGGTCCCTTAAGGTACTGAAGAGGAAAACTGCAGCAAATGTGTATGCACTCACAATGAAATACCAGCCCAGAGGACAAGCGCTGTAATCCCACCAATGATGTTCCAAACCCATGATGGCTACCAGCCGACAATACCCACAGACCTCAATCCATTTTTATTGTATTCAGGCTGCAGTGTTATATTTCCTGCCTCCCCTTAGCACCACACATACAGTGTACTTGAAAACAAAAATCTATAATATTGATCCCACAATGTCACCACAATTATTCTTTTGAAACAGCCATTGAAAACAAATTACATCTGCACTGCCTTTTCATCCGATTGCTCTGGGTGAGCAATGCTCACTGTAGCCGCTAGCATTTTCAGTGTTAGCACTGTGTCACTAAAGACAGCACAGGGAAAAAAAAAAAAAAAAATCAGGGAAAAAAAGAAAGCATCAGTAACATATTTAAAGGGAGGGCTGGAGGAAGAGGAAGCCATCAAATTAACCAGACCATGAAAAGCCCCTCTAACGTGATGCAACATTTAAGTCTCTTAGTTTTCTGTATGCAAATCAGGATGATACTGGAATTGTACAGCAGCCAGTTTTCCCTCCAATAGCGCATAAGGTTGGCTTTTTCCTGCCCAGTAAGCCAAATATAGTTGTTGCACTAATTAAATTGACAAAGATTCAGAGGGTCTCATTTTCAGGTAGTCTATTTAATACCTTGTGATGACAAAAAGTATTATTTGAAGCAACATGATTTTAACCTCATGTAACATAATTCTATTGACAAACTGTAAGACTTTCTTGACAAGGGAGAAGTGATTAACACAGAAGTGATGACTGCAGAACAAACCCACCCATTCAGATTAAAACAGTGACAAGACCAAGCTCAAAGGAATCTGTCCAGAGGAAGCAGAGGCCTTTTGACACAAATAGCATGCATATCCAGACAAGGGAGAGAGGAGGGGGAGGGAGAAAAGCCCACCTTCTTTAATTCCAGTTTTCCAATACTTATTAATTTTTATCCCAGTAATGGTTTTGCTCACCTACATGAATCATCATATCAGTGAAACTGTGGCAAACCCCATAGCATACAGAAACCAGCATAATTTCGTACAGAAAACCCTGTCAGCAAATGCTACTTTCCGTGTGCTCATTAATGGTCTGGTTTGGAAAAATATACCCCTCATCAACAATTAATTTTTTTGCCACCATGGTGGTTGGCCAAGGGAAAGCGCTTTTGTTAAGCTGTGACCACACAAGTCACAGTGGTGGGTTCCTGGAGCGGGGAAACGATAACTTTGGAGTATTAAGAAAACCAATAGCCTTGTTGACATGAACATGGGAGTCTAACCCCTGAAGCCTCCTGATATGAAGCATTGATTTTTCTGTCTGGGTACAGTTCTAAAGCCATTCATTCTCTATGGTCAGGACTCACAGGGCCAGAGGAAAAAAAAAAAAGAAAAAAAATCTGCTCTTTCCACTTTTACCTCCAGGCAAAGTTGAGGAATAAATTCTACATTTTGAGGGATGATTTGTTCAAGCCATGTTTAGTAGAAGTTTATTGCATAAAAAACCATTTTGTTTCCTTGACCCTTGCAACCTATGACCACTTACTCTTTTGTGCACCTTCTTCACATGATAACAGCAGGGGAAAGTGCCTAGAGAAAGCACCCCTGGTTACTTGTTATTCTCCAAATAATATCACCAAGCTTACTTATTATTCCTCAAATAATACTGTCATGTTCACTTGTCATTCCTCAAATACCACTGCCAGCTGACTTGTTATTTCTCAAATGCTTCCATGCCTACTCGTTATTCCGCCTCATGTAATTACTACATCCCTTACTTGTTATTCCTTCTCATATACTACTGCTGGGCTGTACTTGGTTATTGCTCATGTACTACTGATACGCCTCTTTGCTATTTCTCTTTTACCACTTCTTCAACATGTTGTACCTCTTTGAGAAAGGAAATATTATTATGTATATTTTTGCAACCCATACACTGACTCCCTGTTCCCTCTGCATGCCTGTTGTGTTCATTTAGAAGCTAGTGTAAATACACACTGAAAAACACCAAAGCCCCAAACCCTCTTGTGGAATAAACAGCAGTTCCACAGTTTGGAATAAGAGCAGCATGTTCCATTGACATAAAAAAAAAAAAAAAAAAAAAAAAAAAAAGCAAAAAAAAGAAAATAAAAATTAAAGCGATTATAAGGAAAATACTCACAAGTTCCCCCCTCCCCACCCGGACACGGTAAGCAATCACACAATGGGATGTTTCCTGCTCCAGTGACAGAATGCTGAGCCAGTTTTTGCTGTTTGTCTCTTGTTTTCAAAGAAACAAAGCGACAGCATTAGACAGGAGATGCCAGTGTTACAGAAGGCTCATGTTTGGACACTGAACTTGCTCTCCCTTTCAGCTGGCAACTATTTAATTGATTTTTTAAAGGTAAATAAATATTCAAATGCAGTAACACACAATTATCTCTAAGGGAGGCATAAAATATCTATGTCTACAAACAGGCTGGTGTCTTTACATAGGTGTATATGTACACACACACACTCCAAAAACATGAAAATAAACACCTCTGAATATCTATCTTTATAAAGCTCTGATAGAGTGCACACTCTCTACATGAGCATGATAATTTTAACAAATACATGTCTATCTATAGACACATACACAGATTAATCCTAGACAGTCTCCTGTGTTACTATTGCAGAAGTACGCTTATATTATGTTACAGTATGAATATGTTTGTATATTTATTATTAAAATACTTACTGTTCTGCCTTTTCAAGTAGATGGACAAATGATTTAGGAGTAGAAATAGACTAGAAACAAAATTAATGCAAATAATGTGTTGATTTTTTTTTAGCTTGATTAGCCAAGCCAATGGAAAATTCTAGAAAACGTATACAATTATTTTAACTGTCATAGACTGGCAATTGTAATTGACATGATTTGTACGAGATGCAGTGTAATAACTGAATATATTAAAAAAAAATCTCATGGCTTGATTACCAGGAGAACATTACTAGTGCCACAATATTATTAACAACACAATTATCATGGCATCCCTAGGACACGCTCTTAGCACTTCAATGCATTAGCAAACCTTTGCTAACGAAGAAAAAATTAAAGTACAGCAAATTTCAAAGCACCAGTTGTACCCAACATCATTAAAAATTTATAAAACTTCCCCTGAACATGACAAGTGTTTGGTTTAAATGAAGATCAGCCATAAGAAGGAGCAGAAATCTTGTTATTCTTTGTCTCTTTCTCTCCCTCTTTTTCTCTTTCTCTCTTTCTCTCAGACCTCCCCCAACCACCACCACCTCAATCCAGCTGAAATATGTAACCATTACAGAGTGACAGTTTGACACACAATGACCTGTCAGAACATTCATCTCTCAATGTTTTATTTTAGTGAGGAGCCAAACTGCAGAAAAAATAAGCAAGTTGTTTCAAGGCTTGGAATGAGATCAAACATTTCTGGCATCCCCACTTACCAGACCTTTGATTTACAATGGATCTGTCAGAGGCTGATTAGACAGTGTGTGTTTAAAAACCTATAGATGTTCCACAATTGCACAAGCTCTCCCCTTCCCTTCACAGAGAGCGTTTCTGCTCTTTGTTTGAATGGAGAGAATAAGCCAGGTTACATCGCAGAACCCTACACCTTGCAAGTGGAAAACACCACATGCAAAATTGCAAGCAGCTGCAATTAAATCTTTTAGGTAGGAGCGTTCTGATTCTCTACTAAAAGAAAACTGTAGCTCTCCGTACCTTGTAATATTCGTTATACCAATTTCTATTACCTTTTCCTTCCAGGCCTAAAGTTATAACAGTCTGCAGAGAAAATATACCTAGAAACTGCTGCAATCTCTGCATATTTTCAATAATGTTCCAAGGCAACATGCGGCGAAAAATTAGTCAGACAAAAAAGTGCAGGTGGCTAAAATATTCCTACACCATAACATTTTTTGTTCATAATTGCAAGTAGGGGGGAAAAAGCTAGAAATATATTGTTTCTATTTGTACCTAGGACAGTTGCAGAAAGAGTAGCAGGATTTGTGCCTGGCATTAGAATGTGTAATTCCTTAATACTATGTTGTGGCATATGGTTCATTGTAGCAAATTATGAATACATGTGTTTGGAGAGCTTTGGTAGTAAATTTCAGCTTTGTACATCTACAACAATGCCCAAATCTGACAAATGTAATTTATGTAATATTAACTTAATACAGTATTATGAAATTAGCTCACTGTAGTAAAGCTGTAATTTTTAAATGAAAGACAATACGATGAAATGAAAACAAAATAAACATTAGCATTTTGTGAAAGGTAGAACAAATCTTCCAAAAGTCTGCTTTGTAATTTATTATAATGCAGTGTTTATGACTTCCAGTATATTTAAGACATGGCATCCTTTAACAGTATAGTACCACTACAATGCTGTTCAGAATGATCCCAATCTTTCAACCTCTCTCAAGCAATGCTCTCAATTAATTTAAAAGAGACTTTTGAATGAATACTGCCTCTGACTAAGGCAGCAGCAAGTTGGAACTCCAGGATCTGGTCCCCACAATGCTCCTTACATGTTCAGCACTGTCTTTGCTCCATGTGGAAAATTCTGATCAAGTTGATAAGGCTGTAGCAACATAGGCTATTACTCTGCATGTGAGACTATTCAAGATATGAAATTATATTTTTCGTACCCATATATGTTACCAGGAAGAGGGGAAGTGATAAAAGCATTACAATGAGAGCCCCTTAGCTTCTAGGAAATTGCATATGTTGAAACATGCAATTTTGTGCTTTTAAGGGAAAGAGGAGAGCAAATTAGCCAGAGTAGGAATCAAAAATGAAAAGGGAAAAAAAAAAAAAAAAAAAAAAAATAAGATAAAAAGATGTGTTGAGGTCATCCCACAAGAACTTGAAGTGGTGCACAGTTTCTGATTTCAACTTTGAGGAAAAAAAGGGAGCATAGAGAAAAAGATGTATTAGTATTTTAAGGCTGAAGAGAACTTGTGTTATACTTGCTTTTTAAAAAGATATATCCATTAAGGGATGCCATTTAGGCATTTCTAGTACACCTCTGATAGGTCAGAATAACAGAAATCGTCATCCCAAAACAAAAAGTCCTTTGTCTCAAGTCAAAGCCTGATGTCTAATATTTAATTTGGGTTTTTTTTTTCAAACAGAGAATATATTTTCCAGGATTTCTGTCCTAAAAAGCAAAATACCCCATCAAAATGGACAATGCAAAATATCATATACCTCAGATACCATGAGATTGGAGCTCCACCAAGTTATAGGTACAAAACCCTAGAGGTTACAGCCCAGAAGAAAGTAACTGTAGAATATAGTGTCTTCACATATTTGTGAAGTTCATGTCTCAGCCAACAATGATACGTCACAGATGAAAATGTATGACCTTTCTTTTGTGTAAGTGAAAGTCATGTTATACACTACTGAATATTGCCACCGTCCTAGAAATTCACCGTTAGTATTTATCATTCTGCCACCTTATTTCATACTCTCTGAAACACAGAGAAAACACCTTTATCTGAGCAATCAGTGAAATATTAGATTTGCATTAGCGGGTTAAATGTATGAACAAATCATGAAATATGAATTAGCACAAAATGCTAAAATCAAGTCCTACACAAAATACCTGTATGAAATGCATATTATGTGCATGCCTGTACACCAAGTACAATTGCCTTGATCTCCTTTGTGTCTCAAATCCACATACTATATGATTCCACGTTTTGCATGGGGAAATCTAATGCTGAATAAAGCATGTACAATTGCCTAATGTCATACACATCTGCAATTTGCATATCATGAACTATATAATTCAAGCATAAAAGCTAGCTCACCTTAATGCTGGAAAACATACATATCTGAACTCTGTGAATAGCCTTAACTTTAGATGCTAACAAACGTGGTTTTGCCACTTTCATTAGGAAAGTGAAATGTACCAAATAATTGAACTCAGAAAGGGCAAATTCCAGATATGAGCTCTCTGCTATAGAGACCCAGAACAAGACAACATCTGCAGTGTTAAAGGGGTGGTGTCTGCATGCGTTTGAACCTGGAGCTGACACCATGGGACTTTTTGCTAAAAGTGGTAAAGCAGGAAGTGTTTAACTCTGGGGGTCCATTTTTCTACTCATTAAGCTAAAAATCAGGGAACAAAGGAAGACCAGAATTTGACTCTCACACAGTGAGCACAAATTCAGACTATGGATTAATCCATTTATCTCTTTTTAGCCATGCCCAAAACAAGACCTCTATCAGCTTGGATGTTGGTAGATCGGCTGGAATACATTGATTTCCTGGAGCAAGACTGAGATCCAGCATTAGAAAAGAAGGTCTCTGGCAGGTGAGCCTAGCTCCTTCTTATGATTCAGTGAGAATAGTACTAAATTTGACAAGAGCGACAGGTTATTTAGGATTACAAGGAAGCAGCACAAACACCGTCACTACAGCAATTTCATGCAATCACACCCGTGTGTGCCCCTCCACCCAGTACCTTTTGAATCTGCTGTCCCGTTTTCAACAAAGTTGACAGAAAGGCGAGAAGTTCAAAGATAACCAAGTTCCTACACATTTTTGCGCACAGAATATCCACAGAGAGAAGAGAAATCCTTTTACTGACCATGGGAACACCTTCAGAATGACCTCATACCTTACCAGATATCAAAGAATCTGTAGTGGAGAGTGACTAAAAAGACTCCAAAAATTGAAAAAGCTAGAGGACATTCACATTCTGGACATCAACATAGGGTAATCATAAGATATAAATCCATGGCAAAGCAGACTTCAACAGTTTCAGTGGAACTATGTGTTTCAGCACATGTAAAAGCTACTTAAAAGTAACATACCTCAAAGCATAGTGGAAAGGAGATGAGAACAGTCAATATCACTGATTCAGTTACTGCAGGGTATTTGACCATCCACAGTTTGTATACTTAATAAAGGTTGTGAAACTTAATAAAGTTCCCAGCATTACTCAGCTCTACCAGCATGCATCTATATTGTATTGCCTCAACTATCCATGTTAGGCATTCCAGACGGATTTTCCTTGTATTCACTGTCTGCGTTTACAATAAAACAGCATTTCGTCTATGTTAACTTGAATTATCCTCACACATACATAAATGTATGCATATTTATACCCACATAAAATCTAATTCTGCTGCTTTAGTCAGTGACAGACTCTACAAAAATTAACATTGTCAATTACTAATTATAGCTTGCCCACAGATACAATTATGAAAGTGCAACAAAATAACAGGCTTGATAATTTCAAAGAATTACACCTTTTATCTATTCTATTGCATTTGAATTTTTTTCTTTTATCTATTATTATAAATACAGAAAAGTAAGATCAATAGATAACGTCTTCTAAGCCAAATTTAAGGACACACTTTTTGGACCTCTTATTGCTCAAAGAACGTGTCCTCCTCATTCTGCCTTTTTAAAATCAGTTAAATATAAACAAATTAACTTCCTATGCATGTTGCTTCTGAGTGAATTACTTTTCATTTTTAGAGTGGTTTTCCATCACTACAAACCTTTTCCTTTCCCTTATGCACCAGCAAACATACTGATACAATTTAAAGGTCATGTTCTTTTCAAACTGACAGGGCCCTCCAAAATTTTGACGAGAGTCCCTCCAAGAATCACACCATACAAACGGAAAGGAATTAAGTAAAGCATCACTTGATGTAGGCTCAATCATGTGAACTGATTAGAAAATGTAACCATGGAGAGAGGTGATTCAAAGTGTGACGGACAACCTTTCAAAGAAAGGAGATGTCATGTTGATAATAATAAGCAAGTACCTGACACTGAAGGAGGGGATGAACACAGAGGGTCAATAAAGATATAATTGCCTTCAGCTACTAAAAAAAAAACAAAAAAAAAACCAAACCCCACAACCCACCACCAAACAAAAAGCACCAAAAAAACAAATCTCTTTTCTAACTTTCATTTCTTCAAACCCCAAAATAAATATTTAAAACGATCAGAGCATTTCATCTTCATAGTTCAAGTTAAATTTTAGCCAAAAAAACCCCAGAAAAATATATTACTAACATTTCAGTTGCTTAGTGGTTTTTTTCACCCAGTAAAAAGGATACTGTAAAGTTCAAAGCCAAATATATACAGTTTGCCTTAAAGGTTATATTGATACATATTGATCTGCATTACAAGTTAGATTATACTTAAGAAAATAGCACTGGTTTTGGATTTTAATACCCACATCATTCAAAGAAATGATACAACCAGAAAGTAAATGCATCCATTTGAAAGACATCACTTATCAGGAAGATGATCAGTTCTTTGTATATTTTACACAGAGCAACTGTAAATATTTTTACGAAACACACACAATCTGGGTTATGATAAAAAGATCTTTCCACAAAATAAAAGCAACAGTTACATGGATTATCAACAACAGACGAATCTGCAGCCCAAAAGAATACCCCACCCTCCATCCCATTTAATCAATACGGAGCTTAGCTAAACTGAAGAAATTGGTTAAAAGTAATTAAAAGGTACCAGATCCCTTTCCTCTTTTTGACAGTAAACAATACTTAACATATTTTCAATTATTTATTTCTTTCATAGCTCTCTAACTGCTGCTCTTTCTTTTTCCATCAGTTGCTAAGATATATGGCACACAAAACAGTTCCAGTATGCAATGAACTATTATGGTAACAATTTGAAAACATTACATCCAAGATCATTTTAATAAGACCTGTCTTCTCTTGTCTATATTAAAACGTATATAATGTATGTGAATAAATGGAATCTTAACTGATTTAGATACTATATTCTTATTGATGTCAAAGAGGTCAGTGAACACATTTAGTGTTTTAGCCAACCATGGATTGAAGATTACAGTTACCTAAAAAGTAGATATGGATTCTTTCTCCTGTAGCACAAATCCAGGCCAAATTTGTACCAGGTAAGGTATCTTGAATAGTTCAGGCAAAATAAATCAGAGGTACAACTCAAGTTCGTACTGGACAAATGCCCATTTCATCAAGAAACTAATAAACCATGGCACCCATGACAAACTTTGACGCTATTTGCTTGACACAGTGCCTGTTCAAGGCTTGTCCATGTGTTGCAGATTGAAAGCTCCAGGACACAACCAAGGTGACACCCCAGTCATACAATCTACTGCCTGTCTTGGAAAGAAACAAGGTTTTACTGCAATCTAGGTCTTTTGCAATTGCTCCCTGGTCTGCTGGCTAATGAGGTCAGACAGTACTGTCCATTCTAGACATATTCTTTTTAGGGTATCATCTCTCCAAGAGACATTCCATGAGGACATACCCTTAAATGTGCCATCAAAGCAAATTATAATGATAGAATTTATTAACATTTTTTATGAGGCAAATAGGATTAAATAGCAAATGAATTTCTGAAATTGGAAAGCTTTTGTTACATGCAAAGACAAAAGCTGAACTTAAGACTTGCAGACACCCCTGACTAGAGATCTTAACCAGACGTCCTTTCCTCAGCAATTGGCAGCCGCCTCACATAGAGAAAGTGAGTGAGTGCGCCTCTGCATTCACATATGTTAGAGGACTGACTTACCTTCATTGCTTTCTTTTACTGTCATACCTCTTAACACAGTTTTTCTAAAAGGGGAACCTGAGACGGAGATCATTTGAATCCATAAGTGAATACCACAATACAGTGATGTAGTCAATATTTCTTCTGAGGAGTCAACAACATTCCTCCTATCAAGTCCTCAAATTGCATGATGGGTAGAGCTCCAAAGGTAATCAGTCATCTTTAATGCAATGCATGCTCTGAAAACAAGTGTCCAGTTGGTTATTGCCCTACTACTGGCCAACTCCATGCTTAAATGAAGATATTATAGCCACAGTCTGCAGCAGCCACCTCTTCACTAGGGGAAGTTAGGAGTGATGTTGGAAAGAAAAGAAATTAAAAGGAGCAAGATAGTGGAGAAAGGACATGGGATTTATAACATGAACTAATGAAAAATCAGAAAGAAATCACATAGATTAATATTTGCTGGCAGTGTCGGAGGGGCAGAATGGGCAAAAGATGTAATAACTAATTGCTCAGCCTCTGTTCAGGCACAACATTGCAGTCATAGGCTGTGCCTACACTAACATTTCAGACCAGAACAGCGATACAGCTTTGAACATTCTCTCCTATTTATCTTATTGTAGTTGGATTGGATGACCCGATTCCAGATTTCGGGGGGGGGGGGGGGAACACCAAAAAAACCACACCACCAAACAAACACCAAACCGAA
>JANZLQ010000092.1:31200554-31220567 GCA_026212715.1 Elanus axillaris
CCCCCCCCCCCCCAACACCAAAAAAACCACAACACCAAACAAACACCAAACAGAAGCTGTGCCACAGATGTGTACCAGATGTGCCCACCTTTCAATGGAAATAAAAAGATACAAACCGATGATTATTTTTCAGTCATCTCCAAATATATGCATGATGGGGATGTTTGGTTCCAACGACCATACTAAATGTAGTCTAAAGTAAAAAACCCAAAAGTTTACTCAGTGTAAGTATGAGGCCTCAGCACTGATCTATTTTTAAGGTGCCTAATTCCTTGCCAGTGTAGAGAGTGCCTGAGGAATATTTAGGTGAAATGGAGATTTCAACCTCTGTCAAAGAAAGATGACATACTTTTGGACATTCTTGCTTGAGCATATGCTCTATGACAAAGCAATTTGGAACATGAGGCGCTGTTTTCAAATTACATGTGAGATAAGAATTATAAGAATTAGTTCCTCACAGAAGATTAAATTCTGATGCAAATGGAAGGGGATCAAGCCATCCCATCACTGCCTGATGTTCCTTGCTAAGAGAAAATGGGAAGGGTATAATGCAAAAAAGAGACCAAGCATTTTAGGGAGAAGACATAAAAGCAAAACCCAGGGGTTGCAAAATTCACATGAACTAAACCCATGACTCAAATTAGTATAATTGAAAACCATTAAGCTCAGCTCTGTTCAAGTAAAAATTAACTTTATAGACACTATCATTATAAACTATTGCTTCATCAGGAAAATACATCATGGTTATATTTTACAATTTTTATCCTCTCTTCCATGCAGCTGCTAGAAGGCAGTTACACTGAGAACTGGATCTTTCCAAAGTTGTTAACAAGATACATTCCTTTTGGTTCATGGCTAGCATTATGAAAGTTTCTGTCTTATGTCGCTATTTTTGACATATGCTGGAGATAGAACATCTTGGCTCAAAAAATATTGGACCATCATTTTATGAGAAGAGACTTTTTAGACCACAGAAGCAGTTATATTTACTACTGACAACACAGAGGTAATGATAACCTATCCTTATATAGCCCAGAGTCTTACATATTGTAAACTCAATTAGCAACAATTTTATCTTCACTCAAAACAGATATATTGAAAATTGCAGATTGAGGGCTTTTCTCATATAGCTCTGACCACAAGGATAAATACTGCCTTGCTTTAGCAGCATAATTTTTAGCCCTCTCATTTTTCATCCAGTTCAGGTTGTTTGCTTCTCAGACTCCATATTCCAGGCAGGCAGAGTACTCATTTATGAGCACAACGCAGGCAAACATGCATTTTTTGGAGATGAAAGGCATGAGAGTTGCCCATAATTTTGCCACAAATAATTTTTTCCTTTGGTTTATGCTACATCATGCCCTTCCATTTGAATAGTTTTGATAAAGACCTGTTACTCCCTTTTCTTTCACTATACACAGTGTGGATACATTAGATAAACACTTTTATATGTACCCGTCAAGGAGAAATATCCCACACAAAGAAGCAGACCTTGTGAAATAACATTTCACTTATCTGTTATGTCTTTCTGAACCTTTCCTAAGAGCTGTAAGTCTCTAAACCCAGCATACAGCCACATATAATCTTCCGTCTTCTATTTTCAAAGACCAGCAAACAAATATAATCATACAGGCAAGGAACACTTCAACAGTAACATGTGCAGTATTTTACTTCTCTTGCTTTCTTATTTGTTACACCTAAAAGAGTTATTTTAATAATAGGCAGTTTACAAGCATACACAGAATTTGAAGAGGTCTTCAAAATACTTTGAAGGAATAGATCATATAGTCTAAGCCAAACGTATACATCATCTTTATCTATTAGGGTTTTCTACATTTTTACTGGGTCTCAGTGATTTACTAGCATAAAATAACATGAACAGCTATACTCTAGTCACAACAACATAGCCAATATGAGAATAGAGGGAGCAGTAAAGTTTGAAACTATAGTGAGTGCAGGAAAAAAGATTTGAGTTAACACAGTACGACAACAATGAACTTATTTAAAAGTATGTACTTTCAAACTTACCTGTATGCTTGCAATAAATATGGAAATCAAGTAAATGGAAAACCTGTTGGATTTACACACTTCTGTCCGCACTTGTCAATCGTTTTTCAACAGCAAGTATTTCAAAACAGTATTTATAACCTCTGCTAACAGAAAAGAACAGCCTGTTTTGGTGAAATAATGTTGACATTTAATTTACTCCTGTAAATTCAAGTTGTTCGTTCATTGCTCTTATATGTTGACAGATAAGATTCCTTTAATGTTCTTGTGCAAAACAATAAATACAGTGCAGTTAAATTTTAGATATGAAAACATTATGCTTTGTCTTGACAGCACCATGGTTAGGCATAAAGTTATAATGTTCAAATAATCTCTTCTGAGACTCTCTGTCATAAAATATGTAGTCTTTCAAAGCATATACATATCTGTCATTTGATTTTTCCTGAAATCAAAAGTAGTTGGATGCATATCCTGATTCTTCATCTATAGGTCCAAATTTCTTTCTCCTTCAGTCCCCCTGTGCATGCTATAAATAGATACAGGTCTATCTGATAAAATAGAAAGTTATTACTGCTAACCACAAAAGTTAGTTTGTTGTTGTTTTGTTGTTTGGTTTTTTGTTTTGGTTTGGGTTTTTTTTCTTCTATAAAAGCATCAGTCCAGTGAAATGTTTTCAAGAAACTTAAATTCATTGTTCATAGCGTAATTACTTCTTTTGGTCTTACTAACACTGATGATATTTTAACTAGGATCTAGGAGTTATTTCTCCAATAATGAAGAAACAGATGCATCCATCACACTTCATGTACATGAAGTAAATCAAGCTCAGTTCCGAAACCTCATATGCATATACATCTATTTATTTTGTGCATAAAAGAGGCATAGTATCCATTGTTCCTTGTTTAGCCCAAGAGATTAAAACCTTCACATTCCATAATCAATGCAGTTAATCTCTCCCATTTTCTACATTCTTGAACACTAATTGTCTAATATCTCTACATTTGGCAGATTTGTCTTGAAATAAAATTGCGTATTAAACAAAGAACTTGTATTATGAGAATACATTCAGTGATGTGGAAGCCACAAAACCCCAGATAGTTTAGCAAATAATAAGATGTAATATTAAATGTAGACCTTTCATCAAATGTTCTCACAATTCATACTAAGGTCTCTTTTCAGCTGGTTACTTCTCTCATTTTTATTTTTAATGGATTATCAAAATTCCATCATACAATCCAGCATGTCTGCTTTTTTAACATCAGAAAATGAACCGTACAAGTTCCCATACAGAAAGAACACTACATCGAATAGATCTGCAAAGAAGCAGCCACCCTCAGCAACTACTGCACAAGTACATATTAATTTTATAGTGCATTATTAAGACAGATACCTCAGCATGTTCATGATGGCCCCTATTACTGTGGCCTTTTATGTTCTAAAAGCTATTGTGCTTACACCATATGTTATTGAAACCTCTGTAGACTTTCAAGCAAAAAGAGCAAGGGGTACTCTCAATCATCATTGTATACCAAGATGCTCAAAACCATGGTCAGCATTCAGAGATGAAATAACCAACGCAATAGGTCACAAAACACAACTGGTCACTGCAGAGTAGACAGAATTTCTTAGTTTAACTACTGAACGCTGCCTTTTTCCTCTACAATCAGTAGTCCAAAAAGGTGCCATTGCAAAAGGAAAGTGTTCTTAAATGACAAAAAGTGCATCTCTATTTTAAACACTATTGTTTAAAGAGAGCTCTAAGCTCAATGAGGGCAGAATTGCACTTGGAGAAAGTCACAAGAAGCAAGCACAAGAGGAATGTGTGCTATATCAGTGGAACTGGTTCCATCCAGACTCAAAGGGAAAACGATCTAATTAGCCTAACCCTGGAAGGGGGGGGAAGTCTTAGGGGAATATTGCTCTTATGGCTCAGATGTTTTGAGTTATGAGATCCTTGGGATGCAGAATCCATAGTGGTCATCAGGCAGGCACAGCAGTTTCTATACACTTCCACAGACCAGCACATGGATCATGCATGTAAAAGGGAAACTTGGCTGATGGTGTCTGATAACATGCGCTGTTGAACCAGTCTTTTAGAGCTACAGACAAGCAAGTTGAGCAGGACTAGGTATTCTGTGAGAATCCCTTGACCTCCAGCTCTTCCTACTAAAGCCCATATCCCGCACTCAGCAACAGCAAGTTAAAGCAATCCAATTAGCTGAAGAAAAATACTGCCTTCAAGAAAACAGGTTTATGTCTGAAGTCTAAACCAAACTCTTAATGATCCAAATAGTCTGCACGAATAAGAGGAAGAGCTGAAAAACACATGAACTTTTTAATGTATAAAAGTCAATGGGTTGGTTAGCTAAAAGAGAAAGGAGCCAACTAAGTTATCCTCAGGGTTCCTACAACTCACTTCCAACATGCAGAGTATACTATAAGGCAATTTCCTCCCTCTGTTTAACCAAGTCTTTCCTAAAAGATAATATTATTGCTAGTTCAAGATTTCTTAAACATATTTTGTTACCACTAAAATACTACATAGTAAGAGTTACTGCAAAAAAAAAAGTATATTTTTAATTAGTGCCAAAGGAACTTGGAGTCTAAACAGTAATTACTTACAGTTTAGTATAAATCAAAGGATATAGTAAACAAAGTATTTTTTGCACAATAGAAGAAATCCTCTCTATTTCACCACAAACGTTCAACATCTTAGTAAAAGGCAGTATGTCTCTCCCTGAAAGGGAAACTTTCCCACTCTGCTAGAGGAATATTAGGACATCAAGGACTTTTTACCAATTCCTGCTAGTTTCAACAACAACAACAAAAAGGGGGGGAAAAAAAAAAAAAACAACAACAAAGGGAATCCTCCCTGCTCAGCATTTAAAGACCAGACCAAGAGGAAAGAACTAAGAAGAAACTAGAAGGGTAAAGAAAATGGCAGTTCTGTATCTTTACTCACTTTGCATTTGTTTTCTACTAATTAATGCCATCTGAAAAGGCTAAGTTTAAACAGAAAATATAGTCTGCTTCTTCAGACCCAAACTCTGTTCAATGACATTTCAATTTTAATGATCAACATTTCCACCACAGAACACAAAGACTCAAAATATAAATTTTGTAGTTTTGCAAAACACAATGTAAATCATACGTATTAACCCTTATACTGCAAACTATGACTGCTAGAATTGCATAGCAGCAGTTATACAATTCAGCTATATTGTTTGGGCAATATCTCTTCCCCTTTTAGCTGCTAAATCTTCATCTGAAAATGTAGCAATTTCAATTAAAGTAGAATATAAAGCATATAAAACATAGGCTAATGTCTGAATTTGAAATGCAGTTGTGTGCCTTGAGGCACTGTATCATAATTCAGTCTTGCTTTCACTCTGTCTAGATGTGTACTTACCAACAATAAAGGCAGGCTCTACTTTGTTATACAGGTGGAATCCTCATCTCCCTTGTCCCTCTTCGATTTGGTCTTTTCTACCTCAAAGCTCACATAGTGCAAAACTTTTTTGCAAAGTTTATGCAGACTTGAACTTCATTTCAGAGTGACCTGCAATCCTTATATCTACAACAGCTCTGAGCTCCTTGAGACACTGATCATGTCTACATCCATGTTTGTACAATACCCACTGTAACAGGGCATTGTCTAAGTCTGGGGACTCTGGGCAATACTGCAACATAAATATTAAAAAATAATAAAGTTCTGTCAAGTCAGTGATCTGTGAACTACAGCAAATTCACGTGATAGTATATTATGGCTCAAAGGCAGCCCTTAGCAGCCATCATATAAAATCTCTATGGTCTAAAAAGTACTTTAACAATGATTTACACAAAAGCCATAAAATTAATAGGAATTACATATATTCAAAATTAGTATATACACCAAAATTTACATTTGTGTTACAGTTAAGAGAATTCAAGGGATCATTTTTTTCTTTGTTCTTTCAATAATTTCCATATCAAACTCTAAAAATGTTCATAAATACATACATATACTAATAAAATACTAATCAACCAAGTGTTCTTGAAACATTGAATTACTTTTTCATAAAATTGGAAAATACATTTTGTGTTAACAGACAAGTATAATTAGCCATTAGTTGAAAATAGTAAGTGAGTTTCACATGAAAGTTCTCAAAATAGGGCTAGAATTGATTTTCCATTTCATCCGTTCCTAGCCAATAATTTCACCATTTTCACCCATGCCATAAGAGCCATACTGTGCATTGGCATTAATGTTCATTTCTGAACATCAAAAAAATCCAAGTTGAGCTGGCTGACTTGGAAAATTGGACTTGCATGGAGAGGTAACAAAAGGTAAGGGGAAGAAAAACTAAAATTGCAGAAAAACACCTGGCTGGGTACCTCATTAACAAATGGGGGTTGGGGGAGGAGGGGAATCACCTAAAACGACACTGCAAAATACCAAAATGTAAAACAAAAGTTCAGTATAAATCAAGTTTTTCATTTGGCTACAATGACAAGACTTGCATATTTAAATGGAAGCAAGACCTACTACAAAATCAGCAAAAAATCATTATTCACGAAAATAGTCAAATGTGCCATTACTCCTTTATAAGACTAATCCAATTATGCTTAACCCCCCCTGTGTTTTCATTTTCATGCTACTTTAGTTAAATATAGACAATTTAAATAGCTTTGGAACAGAAGGACATATGCTTCACAGTAAACTAAGAAAGGTATATCCCACTTTTTCTCTCATATAAATTCTAGAAGCAGGTATTATGTGGAGAATAATACTCCTTATATGTAAAAGTACTCCTAAATACCAAAAAAAATCACTTTTAAAAGACTACATAGTTACCAAAGAGATATGTATAAACTTCTTACAGGTATACCTAGCTATAGGTAAAAAAACCAAACTTGACCTGCTTCCAATAGATATCTAACACAGCTACAGTAGAAACCCATGAAACTAGGCATTTAAAAACTCTCTCATAACAAATGAAAATAAATTAAACTCATTAGCTTAAAATCTGAGTAATTTACCTGAGAGAGTAAAAGAGGACTAAAGGCAAACTTAAAAATGAGTCACTGAAAACCTAGATTTTACAAATACACTAAATGCCATGTATTTGAAGGAGGAGAAGGAAAAAAAATCTAAATGTTTTAGAGGCTTTATCGAGAGGAAAAGAAACAGCCTCTCTAAAACATGCTCTGAAGTATGCTCTAAAAAAGCAGTAGATGCCAAAAGTCTTATTTCAGAAGAAACAGCTTCTCTATTTCATATGTTTCTTTCTATCATCATTAGGTATCTTTTGTTTTTTCCTTATTGCTGAAAATAAAAAGTTGCTTCTACTGACATTAAAAGCTTGACTTTACAAACTATTTAATGCACTCAAAGGATACTGTTAAAAGACATTGGCATGTTGATGTGAGCTGTACAAAGGTCAGTGATTTGGAGGCTCTTTCAGACAATTTGCCAGGATTTTGGCATTTTGTAAGCACACATAGGACAGCTCTCCAGCAAGCTGACCTTGACAGTGAATTGGATAAATAAACCTTCAATTTACCCCCTCCAGCTCTATGCTAGCCCAGCTGATCCCTCTGGAGCCTTCACCTGTCCATATCGTTCAACTGCCTGCAACTTTCAACTGACGAACATCCACAGCTTTACAGGTTCTGTGACAAACACCATCTAAAAGATAAGGCTTCTGAGAAGTCAAAGTCAATAGTGTTCCCATTGAAAATTTAATGCTGCTTCCATCTTTACCCATCATTCTTCCTACTGTTGCATGTATCCCAGGAGGCACTTCAAGCAAAAGCACTACTCCATAACAGGTAATGACGTGGCATTTAATGATACTGTCCAAAGTGATCCAAGCCCATGGAAAGTAATGTGCACTCATGTACCAGATAAGCACAGCTGAATGTACTAGAACAGCAGTATCTTTCACTGCACTGTCACTAGATACAATGTGACATATGCTCTGCCATTGTACCTGGCTTTTCCTTTTACTTCACCATCAGAGGAAAAGAGCATTTTCAGATACAGAGCACCAAAGTGTTAAGGGAATTCAGTAAAAGGTAGGATGGCAACATATCCGTAATTAAGTATTCACAGCCTCTTTAATACTTCAGTGCTCTTGGATTCGCTACTAAAATCTGTGAATTATACCTCATTGAAGAATGTCCTTAATCGACTCTGACATGTTTTATTGGAGGCAGAAAAAATGTTTCAGTATGATAGATAAGGTTAAAAATGTTACTACTCTGATCATTTACTCTAGTGCCTTGCAAAAAACTCCAAAGCCAAAAACCATTTACATCATTCATCTGATGCAATGGAGAAAAGAAAGCATTATCTGACAGCCCATTTTAGCTGATGGGACAAAGTGCACATTTTCAATTTTCTGACAAAGTTATGTTGTTTATGTAGATAAGAAAAAAAAAAAAACACAAAAAAAACCCCAAAAAACAACTGTAACATTTCTACTGCCTGCCATAAGGATCTGAAATTTGAGTTAAACAGCAAAGTACCTTGAGACCATGCAGAGCATAGCATGACAAACAAAAATCATTTTTATGGTTTCAAACCAAATAATACATTACATGTTTTCTACTCTAATAGCAGCGCAGAGTTTTGAGGCAGCCCCAGAACATTGCAGCAAAGCTCAGCATGACATCTCTATGCATGTGCAAGAATACTTCTCTCACTGTAGCATTACCTAGGAGGTAGTTTAATAAAAGCTGCTGAAATATTTTTAAGTAACCATTTTAACTGAGTTTTTCTTGCATTAATTCTGATACTCTCCAGATATCAATGGCTTCTGCTTACACTACTCACTGCAAAAGGGATGAACAGGGATCTCATACATATTCAATTTCTATTATTAGTTTTATTAGAGTGATCCATGACTATGCAGGGAAGTTAGCAAAGAAAAGAAATTGTTTAAACTCATCGGCAGCAACTTCTCCATGGAAAGGCATGGCAGAAAAAGATGGTTGTTAAATTATATTCCACAGGACATAGCTCATCAAGTTTTCAAATAAATAACCTGTACATTTAAAACCTATATGGAAAGGCTATGCAAGAGAGAGAATGTATGTTTTAAGAGTCCCTGTTTTGCTTTTTCACCACCAAAAAATGTATCTTTTTGGTCATGCCAGTAAAGCAAAATTACTAGAAGTAATTTTATCTACTATATAACTTACAAGATTACCATTTCAACACAAATTATGAAGAAACAGTGTTTACTATAAAACTAAAGTAATCCCATTTCAGTTCATTTTACTACTCATACACCTAAAGGTAAGCACACATCTGAGGAACTGGCTCAATTACATTAGGTTTTGTGGTACACACCTAAATTACTGAGACATCTATGAGCTGCACCATTACCCATTAGAAACCGAACTGAAAATTTACAAATAATTGGCTATGACCCTAATTCTACAGCATGGACAAGACTTTAAATTAGGACCAGATGTTGGATTTTATTCCTTAAACAACAGTTCTAAGGACAGAAAAAGATCCATCTTCCAAGCCTACTTCTGCCTGCAGACAATATGACCCATCTTAATGAGGCTGCTGAATGCTTTATGAGCAATTCCATCCACTAGTTACTACATTCTGGCACCAAAATTGAAATATTCATTCTAAATCTTGTCATTAGGATGGTATTGGATACTGCCAAATTTCCAGTGCCAATTCTTATATTCCATTGTGATCGGATGTTTCTCCAGAACCAAACAGAAAACAGAAAGGTTCGCCTACGCATCCTGTAATATCACCAACTATCTCATTAAGCTCCCTGTTCCCATAGACACTGTTTGGGAAATAGACACTGGGAAAACATTTTTCCATATCCCAGTCACATCCATGCTACCTGCTGCTGCTATCAGCTACTTGTATCTCTGTTTATAAGGTTAATCACAATCATAAAAATCTTACCAAGGAGAACATTCCTTCCTCCATGAAACAGGGAGGGGGAATAAGAGACAAGGAGAATGAAGAATTCAGGGCATATTTCAAAATTTTGAGCAAAGATTATGGCTATATACTCAGTAGAATGTAAAAAATAAAAATAAAGACTCCAACACAGAAAAATATATGGTACAAGAAATAGGTTTGTATGTCACACTAGGAACTCTCAGTCACAAAACTCTGTTATACTGTCATGGGTTACCATATCCATAACTGTGACCTGGGAAAAACATGAAAAAAGGCCATCTTCTGCAAACTATTCTTTTAAGAGTATACATGAATTTGAGGAATATAAAAAGCTTTCCTACTTCAACTCTTTAATGTGTATGCTTTAGAAGACTAATCGTCACATAGAGAATAAGGTGTCTCTATCTGCTGCATAGCCATTTTCAATGCTGAGACTTCTGGCCATGGGAAGACATCAGGGACTACAACTAACCATGCATTCTCCGAAATAACTGTGGAGGACAGTAAGAGGGTCATATCTTTATCTCCTCTTAAGTGGAAAGACCAACAGAGTTAAAAGTAAGGTGGTATTTAATACAAAAATACAAAACATTTACCACATAGTAAGAAGAAACAAGTTGAAGAACTGGGAGTTTGAGAGTCAAAATTCACAGTCTGGAGCTACATACCAAATCTTATTCAAACATACCATAAGGTTACAATGAACCTCAGAATATTCCACTTAAAACTAGTATGTTCTTGAAGAATGAATCTTTGCATATGCAATTTTTCCCCACAGAAATTAACATACCATCTCTGCCCATATATCACAGCCATGCACACAGAAGTTCACTCTTCTACGCCTCAGTTTTTTGAATCCTGCTTTCCTTGCCTCTGAAATTATTTATTATATTGGGTTTGCTGCATAGTAATTGCTTTTCTTTTCTACATTGTAGGGCTCAGGAGGAGGAAAGGGGGAAGAAAAGAAAGAAAGAAAATGTATTTCCCTTGTTATTAATTTTCAGACTGCTTTTTTTCTTATTTATTTTAAAATAAGATGTTTTATTTCCCAGGCAGTATGAATGCCTTGCTCTATGAAGTGTGAGGTGCAATTGCTGCCCTAGCTCTGTGTGTGGCTGTGGCCTTAGAAGTCAGGGATAAAAGAAACAAAACTTTTTTATTTTTTTTTTAAATTCTGAAGTGAAAAATCCATTTGATTTCTTTTTGTTTATTGCTGCATTACTTAGGTAATTGCTTGAGTTGACTCAGATGGACGGCAGGGCTCTGGACCCTCTGACTCCAATCCTTCTGCTTTATTTATTAGTCTCACTTATTAAAAGAATGTCTTGGCTTACATGATGGGTGCTATTCAAGCAGAAGTTAAATCACTTATATTTGCAATCTAAGTCACTGACAAAAAAACCCATGCTAAAGTATACACAAAGACACTCTAAACCACACAAAAATCACAAGCTCAGCCAAAACAAATCCGATTGTCCAAAAAGGTCTGTGAAGATTTGCAGAGCATTTAAGTGAAACAAAGCCATAGTAACTTGCAGGTAAGTCAGCCCACACAGAAAATGTAGCATTAACGTATATAAAACTGGGCCATGCTTGAGCAGATCACATACAATCCCATATGATTTAATTCATTCCGCAAAACATGAGCAAAATTTAGCATATCCTCTGCCTCTCAGAATGATCCGAAACCCTGCTAATTCAAACAGTACTGTCTCTCCAGTATTTTCTCAAATTCTTGATAGATATCAAGCTCCTGAGATCTCCTAATTAAGTGGTGATTCCATGTGCAAGGAGAGAGATATTTAGTTACTTGTTACCTCAGATTGTGCTGATGTCCTCTTCTGAAACTCCCAGACTGGCTAACAATGGAATTTTTCTTGAAAACAATAGGCTACAAGATAATTACAAAAGGAAAGTATTTCAACCATTTTTTAAATTTTCATCGATGTTTTAACTTGATGGCCCAGGATAGAGCCACATACAAAGACTAAGAAATTCGTGTGTCCAAACCTTCAACTTTGTCAAACACTTTTCCATTCTTTTCATCCCTAATATGCAACATATTTGTTTTAATAAGCCATTCACTGTCCCCAGTATCTTCAAAGACACAAAAGAGTTGAGGTTAGAGTCACATACTGAAAGACAAGACTTCTGGTCGATGTTCTTGGATCCATGTGTCCTTTTTGTCTTTGCCTGTTTTCTAAGATAACTTCCTCATTCAGACTTTTCCCACTTGTTAGCATTAATTTCTCTTTCAATCCTGTCCTGTAGTTGAGTTACACTCACACTTGGCACAAAGCAAGGTGCCATTAGGGTTATTCTTAGTGGTTTGAGGTTTTTTCCAGCCTATTAGTTTTTGTGCTACTACTGTTCTGGTTGCCTTTAGCAATGTACTGCTCTGGTGTACAACTTCTATAGTTGCTTGAGGCCACAACAGTATCAGTGTTCTATGTTATACACCATTTTGTCTCAGACAGCCTTTGAACTCACTTGAACTAAATGTGGTCTATTGCCACCGACAATTGAGAATGTTAACCCATATGCTGTGGAAAACATGATCCACCCTGATGGTTTAAGCCAGTAAACTAAATGTTTATTGTGAAAGCGTAAAACGAAATGGAAGCCTGAGTTAAAGGTTTCATAAGCTCTAGTATTTAACAGTGGTGTGGTTTATCAAGGTAACACCTTCTCTCTCTGTTATTTCAGGGCTTACTAGTCAGGCTGCCAGGACACCATCCTAGTTCTTCCACAACTCTTCTCCTTCATTATTGAGGTGCTCAGTATTATTCACACTCTTGATTTCACTTCCATTTTTTTAAATGGCCACCAAATGTCTCTCATAAAGCAAGTCTCTCAGTTTACACCTTCAAACTTCACAGTACTAACATTCTTATCCCTCAAAAATTAAATTTTCCTGAAATGTTCATTTCCACTTGCATTATGTGGCATAACATTTTCTAGTCCGCTCCTAGCCACCAACCCAGATGTATTTTCTCAATACCACTAACTCTTCAGCAGTTGCTTGTTTTCATTTGGCTTTTCTTGCAGTCATTTCATACCTGATTGCCCCCTCTCTAATGTATCATATACTGCATATTCTTCTGCTATATTTCATTTTGCTTCTTCTATATTTTAGGATAATCACAAAGGAGCATCAACTGCTTACTGTCCACTAAGTCTGTTTTGTGCCCTGAAATCATATGTACATTCTCCATAATCCTTGCACATACCTCCAACCCTCATGAGTGACTTACTCATCACCTGCCAACCTGAAGCCAATGTCATAAAAGATATAGACAAAAATGTTCAATTACCATACCAGGCAAAGGAGTCCATCTTCCTCAAAATATCTTCATGGTGCAACTCATTGCCCTTACAAGTATATTGCAAATTTCTAAGAGTGCTGCTTTTGAAGTCCCATTACCATCATTTCATCTCACAATAAAAGTAGAAGTAGCAGTACTTCTGGTTTACATCATTAGTCTAAAAACCATGCATTATTCCATCAAAATGGTGCAACTGAATTTTGAAAGTTGGTAGTATAAATTTAAGGCCCTTAATTCATAATTAGGTGTACGATTGAAGATAGCTTGATTTTAAGGACACACCAAGTGCAAAATTTATGTGGACAACAAACCTATTAATATACTTGGATAATACTGGCATAGAAATAAAATGTTTCCTTCCCCGACTGTGACCATTTCCATCCGAAATGCACATACAATGCATTAAAACTGCCTGTAGTAGATCCACTCTGGAAAAGAACACTTTGAAGAGGGGCTTCACAGGCCTTTCTTGCAAAAGAAAATGGGGACAATAAAAAGTAAGTAAATAATTAAATAAAATCTATGCACACTCTTGCAGAACTGTAGAAGTAATTCTGACCACCTGATTACTAGAAAGTATCCCAGGACAGCCAGGTCTGTACAGATGTCCAACTTATGGAAGAATTAAGAACTCACCTCCAGATAGGCCTTTTAAAGGACATGACTGAAGATTTGCAGTCATAGTGTTATGGGTGAAAATGGATCTGAAATCCCTCCTTTATGTGCATCAGGGAGAAAAGAACCCCTGCATTTCAATAAAAATGCATTTGAAACCACTAGAAATTATTACATCCAAAATATTTTATGTTTATATTCAAAAGCAATTTTTTATTTGAGTCATTCACTGCCATTTTTCTCCTCAGTGAAAGCACCCAAATTTCTCTTCAAAACGACATACACTGAGTTATCACAGAATATTTTTTATTTTAATGCTACAATAACACAGATAATAGTTATCTTAGCAGAAAGATAAAGAAATTACTGAATTTCTAAACCTTAGATGGAAACAAATTTCTTTCTTTAAACTGTATCACCCTTGCTTCACAGAGTGATTATAATCTGCAATACAAAAAAAAAAGTAAAGCCCTCAAGATGCAAGCCTTTCATAACTTCACCATTTTTCACAGGCAAGCATAATTATAGTTTTGCATAACCATCTAATGAGAGGAAGTCCTTTCTTGCAGTGTTAATAAAGGACCTTGCATAACACGTTAACAAAGCAATGGCACTCTATGTAGGTAATGTCATTGTGTAATTAGCATGCTTATAAGATGACTTAAGATTACAGTTTATCTGAATCTAATAACTGCCTATCAGCTGCTTTACCATTCTGTCTTTTTCAATATATCTTTCCTCATGAATGGTTTGAGTATCCACCCGCTCAGTACAGAATCACAGAGGGAATAAAACGAGCCACTAACAGAACAGAAACAAGAATTGAGTTTGAGAGCAATGAAATGAATAAACATTTGCACTTAGTTTAAAAACAGCTTTTTCACATAACTAGACATGCGTTTTGGGACACAGTATCACAAATATCAATCGTTGCTACTAATTTCCACATTTTACACGGTAAAACTTTTGAGAAGGCGTCAGAAATGCTACTAGAAATTACACTGGCCACTTAATACATTATATGAAAGTAGAGTTCAGGTAGAACTGAACAGTTCTCTAAGCTGCCTAACAGACTGTTTTCACAAGAAACTACCTTCAGTTGGAACACTCAAATTCAGTATTTACCAGCAGCCAGTATCAAGTACTGGTTGCTTCTCCTTCTCTCCTGTTCTTCTCTACCCATAAGTTCACTTGCAGAAGCAGAATAGAATTCAGCAGAATCTGATAGTAAAGCTGGACTAGAATCACTTTTCCAGTTCCCAGTTCTGCAATATAGAACTCAGAAAGCTGTAATAAATAAATAAAGTAGTGCAAGAACTTGCCTTGGAACAAAGAAATGTTGATTCATGTATCCCCTTATATAAATTCCCTTTCTATCAATTCTTCTTTATCAGATTCAAGAAAGCAAGCCAAGTGAATGAAAAAGTAGAGGATGACAGACAGTGGTTAAGTTTGGGCTTGGCATATTCTTTATAATGTGTACATTGCAAAGCTGGCAGGATGGTAAGTCAGAGTTCTGGGGATCACAAATGTTCAAACCCCCAATTTAGTAGAACAGTGAAGACTTTTATGAAGAGAGAAACTGAGCACAGAGCACTATATAATGCCCAACTTTAAAACCATTACAGAAGAATAAGATATTACATACAAACCTTTTCCTTAAAAAAAAAAAAAAAAAAAAAAAAAGTATCTCCCTGAAGTAGTAACTGTAAAACAGATTAAGACATTTCCAAGTATTTGCTAACCTACTTACAGGCATCATTGCTCCCTTGGGCCTTTGTAGCCTTACACCTTCCTTAACGGACTAGCTGAATAGGTAAATGGGTTATATCAGGCCAGGAAATCAATGTGTATACTGTGTTCGCAGCCACAGATGAGCTTGTCGAAGCCATTTTATTATAGCTCTAGGAGCTGTATTGATCTGACTGTTAACTACTCTGAGGTGGCTAGCAATCCGATGAAGATGCGTTCCGGCGTCCATCCAAATGCTTTCTCCCCTCAATAGTTCTAACAGAGTTAAGTGTTTGCAGATTGAATTAATCTAATGTTTGCTTAATCAAAACTGACTATGCTGGAGCCTAAATTCTATTAATTACTAAAGGAATCACATGAATGCTGTAACATGACATTAGGCTGGAAAGGGCTTTATTTTACTACGATAAGAGGGAAAAAGGGTCATAGGAAGAATGAGGGGATAAGTCAGGAGTTATTTCCTTAAAATAATTATTTTTTTATTTCACACTCTCCAAAGAAAGATAGTTCAAATATCTCTTTTTTTTTTTCTGAAATGGGTTTATTGTCAGTCAGCAGAATTTCCCTTCAGTGAATTGATAAGCACAGGAACTCTATACTTGATAATGAGGATGAAAAAAGTTGTAACGCCACCCAAATTTATTTCTGCGAGCATAAAAAGGTCTGCTCTTGAATAGAGCCAGATACATCTTTTCTCTTTAATTTCTTATTTCCATTTAGTCCCAAGGTTTGTATAGTTGATTTTCTTAAAGGAAGTCAGAAGTACTTTCTTCTTCACTTTCTAATAAGGAAAAAACTTTCCCAAATTTTCTGCACACAACAATAGCCTACAAGTAAAACAAGCATTGTTCAATATTAAAATAGAACTAAAAGATTTCAACAATATTATCTGTCAGCCAATGTACATACCGAATTCAGAAGGCTTATGGAACATTTACCAGAGAAGCACAGGTAAGGTTTCCAGGTAACTTTTCCCTGGGAAAAGCTTAAAAAACAAGGACAAGTGCATTGTGTTTTGATTGATCAGGTGGGTGTGCATTCCAAAGTCCATCACATCCTGTATTTCACCAAGGGTAGATCTCCACTCCAATTTTTTTAAATTTTTTTTATTCCAATAGAAGTTATTTCATATGGTACTTTTGGATGCTGCATATTCTTAAGATAATTTTGGTGCTAAATTATCTGTCTTCATTCGCAAAACCAGGTGAATTTGCCTTCCTTTTTTTTCTTTTCTTAAATAGTCTATAGATGAAAAGAGTAAGTTTGTACAGAAGCAAAATAATGCTGATTTAACATAGCTGTATGCTTACAAAGCACAGAGTGTTAAATAACAAACAGTAGCCAACTGCACAGATTAGCTACATACAAAACATATGTCCTAGAACAATTATTTGATTCCCAACAGAAGAACAGTCTGTGCTCTTTTCTTACACCCCAATTTACCATTTCAGTTACACTATACAATACTTTTCTGATAACTACCTTTATTATGCGAATAGTTTAGAATTTGCTGTCACAGGCATACAGATCACAGTGAAGCAATTATAAGAAAAACCTCTTCTGTCTGCCTCTCATGGTCTTCATTATTATTATTTTAAGTGAATGTCAGTCTTCACTTCAAGAGTTTCCAAGCTACATTTTAATCTGAGCAGAGAAACTTCCTGCAATCATATTAATCCAAATAACTGATTCCATCAAAAAACAGAAATATTACTTCAAGAAACATTGTTCAGTAAGTAAGAAGAGCGGGTCAAATTTTCTTTGTTACATATCAGGAGCCCATAGCAACTCTTCAGGTGTGAGAAAAAAATGGTATTATGAGAATTAAGCAATGTATATACTTGAGCCAATGCAACAGCTTAGGGGTGGGGGGGGAAGGGGAATTAAAACAAAAAGAACACCCACAACACTAACCCTGCACATTAGATCTATATCTGTTACCTTATAGCAATGATCTTGAGTGGAAGGGGTCAAAAGACCCCACTACCTGTACTATTACAACTGCATTTATCCAAAGAAAACATTCCAAATAAAAAACGAAAGCAGATCCCAGAAAGGCAATAACTTTCTATGACTAGTCAGAAGGTAAAGAGACAACAGGCACAAAAAGTGTGCTGACTGGCAGTCAACACCCATTTTTTTCCAAGTCAAGGAGGGTCATAAACTATATCCTGTGAATTTAGAAATTAGTTTTTCCTCTTCTGTTAAAAGTCTCTAAGACAACAAGAGATGGAAACATCTTTCCGATGGAAAGAGTTTTGCTGAAAGATTTTGATATAGTAATTACCACTATATTTTACAGGAATTGAACCATGAATTCAAAACTACATGGATGCTAAATACTGGGTAAAACATTCTAAGAGCTGACTGCATTCACACATAAACAATATAGAAAGGGATTCAACTTCAAGTCATGTTTTAAAAGGATGCTTTTGGAGTTGTTGAGCATTTTTCTGCATCAAATCTTTATTACAGTTTGTGAAGCAGAAAAAAATTAATGTATAGCCACAGACCATTAAAAAAAAAAAAAAACCACAAACAAAAAAAAACAAATAAAGCAACCACCAAACAAGCAACCAACCAACCTGCAAATTAAGACCGCACCATCCAAGAACTGGGAGAATTCATTTCTGAAACTAGGTCTTCCATCTTGTAGAAAATTCTACTGTATAGATAAAACATAATTTCTTCCCTCCATACTTCACCTATTACTGGGATTACTGATATGGCCAGTAAGATGATCCTTCAAGAACAAGATCCTTTTCAACTTACAAACTATTATTTTATCAAATGTCATAAATGAGGTAGAGGAGAAGCAAACAAATCCTGTGGATATTACAGGAATTATAACTGACGGTTGAAGATGCTAAAAATGCCAAGATACATTTTGTGGCTACTGTAAGCATTCATACTGTAGTTAACTTCCAGCTCATATTTATTTAATGCAAGCCAAAATTCTCATTTTACTTCTCAGATAAGATTATTCCTTTTGCTAAATGATCAGTTTCCACTGAAGTGTAATGTTTGAAATCTGCATTTCATGTCAGAGGTGGCTGATCTACACAGGGAGCAGTGATACCCAGTATAATGAAATACAGTTTTTAGAAGCCATACCTTTGCACTGCACCAAGATCATTCTGGGTTAAAACACCAATAAAATAAAAAATTCTCATTACAATTGATTCAAACATGTCAAAATGCATTTTACTTTAATCAAACTACCCTGCCCTCCACTTTTCAAATATTTCTAACAGATAAATTATATCTTGCATTACAGAAAGAAACAAAAGTGGCTGCTTTAAACCATAATCATTGCAAATTGCAGCATTGATATCTCCAAATTAAAATTGCAGGAGAATTCATGTTTAGGTTGTTTTAACCACTATCTACAGTCATTTGCCATATTACAGGATCAGAATAATTTTAAGATGAATATTATATTCTTCCCCATGTATTTCATTAGTGAGGATCATTCGGATAAAAACAGAGCTCTATTTTTGAAGTCCAATGACTTGCCAGAGATAACTGTTAAGAGTTCAGTGTTTGTGGTATAACAAGCTATGAATGACAGCGTTCTTTCCTATTTCTCAAGAGTACAGCTTTGTCATCTACCACTGTGATCCCAACAAAGAAAAATCCAAATGTCTGCAAATTAAAGGAGATCTGGATGACATTCTGCTGTTAATGCTCAGCATACATAAATCATTGCAATAAGAGAAGATTGTTATATTAACCTTTGTCATGCAATTTTCTTTTTCTCTGTAAGAAATAGGAAAAACAACAAATTAGGTGGCACAATAATTCTATTTTAAAGCAGAATGGTGTAGAGAACTTTTATCCCCTTGCCAGTCACATGATTCCCACTTACCTGGAATTTTATATGTGCCCAATCAGAAGTTAATAGTATGCACACATACTTCACTTCAGTTGTTATATTGCTAGAAAGACCAAAAAAAACCCCATGTTTCCAAATACATCATAATTTTAGCAGAATAGATACTGGAAGAAAGGAAACCATGAAATTTAACCTTCACCCCACCAAAAAGCCGTCTTACAGTCACTGAAGTGCTTCAGTTCCCTTCCTCAGTTATCACATGTGGAAAATAGGACATTAAAAATTCCATATCTTGAGAGTGAATACACAATAGCCTCTATATGACTATGCACAACCTCAGTTGCTTCAATGTAGAAATGTAAGAATATTGTCTCTCAAGGGAGCTAGTAGGATTGGGACCTCGACAGTACAACAGTAAGAGTTAATGTATTTCTGAACAGACCTGGTAATACTTTAGGTCTCTGGTGTATGCAGCATTGTGACGGGTTGACCATGGCTGGACGCCAGGTGCCCACCAAGTCGTTCTATCACTCCCCCCCTCTTCGCTAGACAGA
>JANZLQ010000092.1:31224253-31239279 GCA_026212715.1 Elanus axillaris
GGGGGGGGAGAGGAAGATTACAGGAACATAACCAAAACACCAAACTCCATTACACTTGATGGTAGCCCTGCTTCTCAGTGACTTAAAGCTCACTACAAGGCACAGGCCGAGGAAGTCAACAGAACTACAATAGTTTGCATTAATTCAAAAGAATAATATAATTTACATATTCGATCCTACTATTTTAGTTCAGCTATTCAAAACTGCACATTCTGTCAGTCTGCAGTACACACATTCCTGCACAATTCATTACATGACTGGTAAAGGATAACTACACTTGCATAATATACCAGTAAATTCCCACTAAAAATAAAAAGCTTTTTTTCTGTGCTGCATATTAATTCATAGCAGTGTGACAACAGTATCAGCTGTCCATTTAAGATATCTTAGCTTAGTTTACAGTTTGATCCTCGAAACTCGATCCTTTAAATATCTCAAACATGTATATACTGTGTTCTGAAGAGCTTTCATGAAGAATGTTTATTAGTCACTTTGATCTAATTCATCACAAAAGAAACCGTCTTAAAGTACATAATGTTCTTTTAAGTGACACATGTTGAAGCTGTTAACGTACTTTCAACTCATGCTTTCAAGGATCTGAACCCGTCCTTACATCGTCTAAAACTTAATTAAAAGAATACTGTCAATATCAATGTCAAAGTAACTTGTCACCCTATGAATGAGAGCCTCAGTCGATTTTTCAAACTGTGCCAAACTTTCGAAGGGCTCTTTCACTTTATAAATCAACTAGCAGCTTAGAATATCCTGGCAGCACCTTCAAGGAACGAATCAAAATGACAGGAAAAGAGGGGATAACAATCAAAGCTTGACTGAATACAGGTGTTTGAGTTTACAGACGAACCACAAATGCCTGGATCTTTGACAGCTGTTGATGTTATCAGTTATGTGCAGCTATTATTGGCTCCGGTCTTAGGGGCTGTAAGGCCTTTCCCTTAGCAACATCTCTGTGGCTGATAACATTTGGCTGAACTTTCAGATCTTAACCTCCCTTCTGACTTTTTGCAGTCAAACCCGCCTAAACTGATCAGAGGAAGAGACACGCAGTGGGAAGACAACTAAAATATTATTGACTGGACTGTTTCATGTCTATTAGGAAGAAAGAGCAAGGGAGGGGAGAGCTTTCCAACTTGACAGGCTTCAAGATAATCAGGGAAGGAATCAAGGCAACAGAGTAACCCTTAGAAAAGTAAGAAAGCAATGGCTTATGAGAGGTCATTCTTCTCTACGAGGAACAAACACAGGGTGATATATTATTAGGCTCCAATTTGAGTTCCTCCAGCTTAGTACTTGCATTTTTTAGTGCTGCCACTTAAAGGACCTAGAGCAATTTTATGGCACACGATACAGTAATACACTACTTAAGTCTTCAGCTTTACTTAAAGCATACACAGATGAGTAAATTGTTGAGATTCTCAGCTGATCAAACTGTGCTCCTGAGCATTTTCAGGGGTCACATTTTTAAATAGTTTTTTAATTCTGATTCAGTGCTTGTTATCAGTGTTTTGCTGGGCAGACTTTCCCCTGTTCCACTAGCAGAAGCCAGGCAAAATAAAAGTTCATAAGTATACTCGTGCTAATTACTGAAGTAATACCACTGGTAATGGCAACTTTTCTAAGGTGGTGTCATGCACTCTGTATCCCTTTTAGAGCTACACGAACTATTCAAAATTCTCTATGTTCCTCTAAAGTAAAGGCCAGGAAGTTCTCTATACATCTATACACATGTTGTAAACCATCAAACAATGCCTCAATGACTAGATCAGGCTCATCATCTTAAGATCAAAAAAATACTAGGCCTGTGAATCAGAAACCTAAAAGATCGAGTTCTCAGACCTCCTTAAGTGATGAAAAAGCAACACCCCAGAAACTTTCAGAGTGTCACAAGAAATCACGTTTTGGACCCAACAGTCAAAATCATCTTCTTCATCATTTGAGCAGCACTTGGTTATTAACCATTACTGGAGAGTAGGAGTATATCATATGTATTCTTTACAATGCTCTCCTACTAAATTGTATGTGGGTAGAATTCATGACAGACTATTTTCTTTTCAGGACTTTCACAGTAAGTCTTTCTCATTAAGTAACCCGCCCCTCTTTATAGTAAAAATATTGATTTTTTAATTGTGTATATATTTACTTTCTGCCAAACAATACTGGAAAACCCACGGGAAAACCATGCTGATCACAATACTTGGTATTGTCATGCTGTATCACACAGCAGAAGGTATAGGTGAAATACACATGACAGTATCAACAACATCTAAACAATGACAAGGTAAAGAAATTATTTAAGAAGATATTGCAAAAATTAAAAGGGGACTTAAAATTATGCTGCATGACTGTTGATGTTTTTTAAAATAAAATCTTTTTCATTAGTAGCTTTAGAAACCAGTGTTGCTAAGCAGGGGTTTCATTCCAAAATACAAACTCAGAGGTGTAGACTCTGCATCTATACAGAAATTATCAGATGAACTATGATCTATATTAGAATACCAGCATTATACTTATTTTATTAATAAAAATCAAGATGTAGTAAGTCCAGTTTACCTTTTTAAAGTAATTTAAAAACTTATATATTATTGCAGTTTAAGTTTATAATTCTATTTTTAAAAAACGTGTTCAGTCATAAAGATGTCACCATTTTAACTATCAAGAAAAGGTCATATCGGCATTCAGGATACAACTTAACTATTCTTTTTCATGCTTTGACTCTGAATCTTTGCATCTGCACTTACTTGGAGGTAACTGCTAGAATCATAATCATATATTTAAATTAGTCACTAGGAGAAAATTAGAATGTTTTGGAAGAAAATTAGAATGGAATGTTTCAAGAATTCCTAATACTCCTTAGAAATCTTTTTTTATACCTTCCTTATATTGCCTACACTGAGAAAGAACAAATACTCAGGAAGCCATTTAGGGGTACACATATTTATAAATCCCATAAGCACTGTCAGAAAGCAAATACGGGATGCATGACCAATCAGATGAATTATCAAATTGTGAATACCAGACAAAAACTCCCAAATAAACCACACATTAAAATATTCACTATAGCATCCAGATCAGTTAATACAAATAGCTCATACATTCACAAGGTGTTTACTGAAAATTCAAAGAAAAAAGATTGCTCTCAAATCTCTATGTATCTCAGAATACATTCTCTATATTAATGACAATATATAATACCATTCTTAGCAAAAAAATATAAAAGGACAATAAAGCCAAGAAATTTATGGTAAACAATATCATGAATTGGCCCTAATTCCATACCTCTGTAGCACAGGGATTGAGAGAGAAGCCTTAACCCACTTTTCTGCCTTTCCCAGCTCCTGAAATTATCTAGCACCTGGATTTTCCAATTTACACACTCATGCAATAGCCTTTTATAGGTCATCTGCCAGCACTATGGTAGAATGTGCTGTTCAGAATACTGCCTCCCCCCTGAATCCAATCTGGATTAAGACCTTGCAACAACACCTTTTCCAAGCCTTAACAGATCCAGAACAGAGTGCAAGGACTGTAGCAGAAGACTCTAGTAGGGAATGTTTTTGCCAAAAAATGAAAGACAAATGGTACAAAGTTGGGTCACTTGAATTTTTTCACTACTTCTGGTACCATCATTTTAGTGTTTGAAACATTAAGCATTACAATTAAGCAGCTAATTCAGCCCAGAACAGCAGAATTTGGAAAAGGGGGGTTTTATCTCAAGAAACAGGAATTATAACACTTACCTATGGTTCACAAGAAATTACAGAACTATCACTATTAGCATTATGTTATCATTATGACAAAGTTTATGAAAATAAGAACTCATACCTAATAAACATCAATATATCTTACAGTATATGTTTCTTATCAAGAAGCCTTTAAAGGACAAACACCAATGAAAAAAATGGAAGTTTTTTCTAGGTTGGAATTGTGATGTTATGATGCACATACTTTTCTTGTTACTTCAAAAAAAAATAATCCTTATTTATGTGAGTAGTGTGAAATTTATGGTGTCCATTTTCCGAACATACTTTGGTATTACTGATTTTTTGAATGCTGAATTTCTTTTCTCATGTCTTAAGAAAGGATTTATAACCCATCTGAATGTCTAAAATGTCTAAAGAAAACAAAGTTTTCAAGGTAAAGATGCACATACTTCTCCCTAGCTTCACCTCTATTGTTCCCCCCCCACATAGTCTCTAAAAACAACTCTGCTCTTTCTGAATGCAGTCAATCCAACAACTACAGCATCACTGCCCACACCACCAGTTTTCCTGATGATCAGCTAGCCTGTTTACACCTCAAAATCCATTTGATCATTTTTTTAAATTTCTTTCCTTAAACTTCAGTGCAAACCTAGTCAAATCACGTATAGACAATTAGCCCAGCCTAAATAGTACTAGTTAAATTAGAATTTTATAAGAGGATTCTGGTTATAACTTTAACTACAAAGAGGCTATCCTCTCTTCTTAGTACTTTTATCCTTAAGTCAGCACCATTTAGGACAGTGCTTCTGGTTAGAGCTCATTTGTACAATGCAAGATCATTATGAAAGCCCTTTATCCTCAATCATTCAACCAATCCAAATGTGGAGAACCATCTTCAAGAAACAAGCACTAATAAATCTCTTTCATTTCCTTTTAATTTTAGGCAGATAAATGTTACACATCCTGAGTTGAAGGCTTTCTGGACATGAAATCACTTAGTAATGACTCAAAATTTAACCCTATGATGGCTAACTCAAAGACTTCCTTTGCATTCATATGTTAATTTTAAAAGCTCATGACCTAAAAAGTAAAATACGCAGTATAATTAATGACATGAGGGGCTTGTAAAATTTAACAGAATTCATTTCATCCTCTTCTACCACACATCAGAACATTCTGACCTCTGACACACAGTCCTCTTTACAGTCATAATTTGCAAAAATCCGTGATAAGGTCTGTAGATGCTACATTATTTTGGGAAGAATCTTGACTAGTGCAGGAAGAGGTTACCTCTTGAAAAACTAAGATCATAGTGTAATGTCAACAGTAATATCCTTAAGCAATTACATCTTTGACCAGAGAATTTTAGGAGACAGTCTCACAAAAATGAGTGTAACTACTGAAGACATAATGCACAGTTCAAAGACACAGGTTCAGTCCTGTCCCAGAAAACAGGAATCGTACAGCAGCAATATGACAGCGATCCTAGAGCACTACCATTTCCTTTTCCAATTTCTTTCACTTTTCAGTTGGAAAAGAACACAGGCTATATTTTTAAAAAACTCTAATGAAGGAGCCAGGAAGACTACTCCATTTTTATGTTGCATTTTCATCCCAGAAGACGTTGGGAAAGGTTAAATAATGGAGGAGAGCGGTATAGAAATCTCACTTTTCTGTTGTTTTACTCAATTTACTTTTTTCTCGTGAAAAACAGCTGAAAGTTACAAATTCATCTGCCACATACTCACACTTTTCAAATTTAAATATTCCACCATTTTACGTAGATAACAGAAACACCTTTTTTTCCTTACAGAAGGTAAGGTGACAAGCTATTGGTGCTGCCTTTGATGGTGTCTGTGATAGTAGAGTAATCTCTACCATCAGTTAAAGTGATTGCCATTAAAATCTTTATAAGCAATTAGCATTACTGCTTGAGTTCCAGTATTCCCTCTACTTACTGCAGAAAGCAGGGAAAGCCAGCAGTCTAGAGAATGCTGGTGGCTTTAAATGGAGTATCAATTACAGGAAAAGGTAAACATTGCAATGGCAAAACACTACATATGAGCATCACCAAGTTAACGGATAGAAAATTTGTAACAGAGAAAAAAAAATGGGCTATTGTATTTTAGGGGGGAATTTTCTTCTCCAACACTATTAGTCATTCTACTTCTACAATAGACATTTTCTCTATACATTTTTCACACATCATGAAAGCTTGCATTATATTCCCAAAGCTATGGTCATCAAATGTATGCAAAATAAAGCCAAATAAATTCACCTTGCTACACATACTAACTAGGTCTCATGATTTTAAACCTTTGTATACTGCAGATGTAATCCTCATGTGCATGTGCAGAAGTGCTAGGTATTTCTTATTTTTAATACAGAAAAATTTACATCAGGTCTAGAGGGATGGTTTTCCATTATTACGGATTGAAAAACTCCTCTAGCAATATTATTGCAAGCTATTGGCATGTAATTTAAAGCTATCTTGGGTCAGTTTTAAATTGTGCTCCTTTGTCAAAAATATAAGTTTCTTGCAAGTTTGCTTTCCTCAAAGGAACTTTCACTTTTTTTCCCACATTCTATCCCATGGGGAAGACATGTACACACCCCCACAAGGACACACCTTGTGGTTATTTCTAATTTTAGAATTCCAGATAGTATTACAACAGTGCATACTGTAATGGGAGAAATGAAGTATACAATTTTCAGTTCATTCTACACAGAAATCCAAGCTACAGAATGTAGTGCTTGAGTGATAGAAAATAAGACTGTTAGGATCTATTGCTTTATTCATATACACACATTGATATTCAAGTGTAAATTGTGAACTCCTAACTGCATTGAAGACCTGCATTCTGTGGTCTACATGTATGCCAAATTCAAAAAACTTGACTGTAATTGTACTTCAAAAGGAAATTCCATATATAACTTTTTTAATCTAATTAATAACAAAGAAAGAATTTGGATTTACAAAATACTGCTTTTTATTCAGAAAAGCATATTAGTTATTATTTAAAGCTGCAATAGATACCTATTCTGAAATAATATCCAATTCTACACTGTTTTGTCCCCCGAACTTTATTCATCCTTATGTAGATCTTAACACAGTTATGCAATCATCTGGCTAACAACACCCTCTGGATAGTAATGAGGTCCTCTCTAACCCTTTAGCTGCTATAAAGTATGCAGAAGTTAAATGGGCAGACGAAAAAAATTTGTCTCAATTTCATACTTCTGCAAAATGGTAATTTTGTACTTAAAATGTACAAGATGGATGTTCAGAAATATAGGCTGAAAGCCTAAATTATACTTGGTCATAATTTATGTAGTACAGTCCCAAAGAGATACAAAAAAGGCAAAGCATAATTTATCTGTTGGAATCAGAGATAGCTTTACTAAAACTCCCATTTATTCTATCCCCTATAGTCTTAACCAGCCTTTGTCCTTAGGGCGCATTCTATTTAAGCTTTCCATATTGCTGTTTGATCACATAATGTAGCCTATAATTTCTCTATCATCTGAAGAAAATTCAGCTCACAAAAATTATGATCTCAATGATAGCAAACACTGCATTTCTGAGATACAAAGTATTTATAGTGATACAAAATTATTTGCACGTAAAATGTCTATCAGGGGAACATACACTTTAATTTTGAGCATAATATTATTAGAACATAAGGTATCCAATACTATGATAGTGGTTTCACTATAAAGAACCTCAACAGAGAAATGGGCTGTGATGTATATAGTGGGCACAGCTTTCTATGAAAATTTCATGCAATCTCACAGAAGTGAATGGGATTAACCAGAGTTTATGCCAAAGCTGAATTTATGCTCATTTTTTAAAATATACTATTTGATTTATGGCAACACATAAGTTTAAAAACAAAAATGTAAGTTTGATTTGGCACATGTAGTAAAAGCCTGCAATTATTCTGTCTAGCAATAGTTTTTCTAAAAACACTTCCAAGTAGCAAATTAGCTCAAAACTTACATCAGAAACATCCATGTCCATAAAAAAAAAAAAAAAAAAAAAAAGTCATAGCTGTAATACTTCTGTCTTGGCCTCCTCCTTACTCTCTTAGGACTGGTCAGGACTTATTTGCATGGAGGGTATGTAAAAGACTTCTTCATGTTGCAGAAACATGATTTGTTCAATATATAGAAGGTTTTTTACCTTGTTTGCATTGAAATAATATCTTGGTATGTTAACAAACACGATGTTCTCACTAGAGCTGACAGTGCCAACCTTGCAGCAAAACATAAACTGTGGATGTGATGACTTAGGCTGATTAAATATTTCCATGGATCTTTTAATCATGAATATTGCTATGATAAATATTCAAATGTTGACAATATGGTTTTCACAATCAACACTGTTCAATTGTAGACTGGCTAGATTCCAATTACTGTGCTTCCATTTTGCCACCCAAATTTCCCCTGAAGAAAATGATACTCCTCTCTCTTTTTCCTTTAATTGACAGTAATTTTCTCTACTGTTCCATACTGGGTTTACAGTTTACTACTAACAGGGTTGTACTTCAGTGGTCTTCTTTATCACAGATTAATTTCAAACACAAAGCACAGATCTGCATTGGAACTCTGGAAAACTTCTGTGGAGTCAGAATGCATATTTAATATGAACCAGCACCTCATAGGCACCCCAGGAGTCAGTTCAGTCACTAATCAAGACATCTACACTCAATACTTATAAGCTGTATTCTTTGCAACATTTGAAGGAGGGTGTTAGGAGTGATGGACTGGTACTTTGCAAATTGTTTTGTTTGGGGGGGTTAGTTTTTATCAGTAAACAAATGCAGTTTAATTTTAACTGAAATTGTGAAATCACTTCCATTTGGTATGTTTAAGCAAAACAATTAAAGTAAATTAAGCAATTTCAAATTTGCAGTTAAAAATAGTTGCAAAACACCCAAAGTATGTTTCTGGGTCTTTTTTCAGCCAAGAGTCTGAAGTCCATTATATGTACTGCTCTACTCATAAGCACCTGGTACTATTCTTGACTAAAAAGTTGATAATACCTCAATCTTTCCATTATTCCTGGTTGGCTGGGAGCTTCCACCCACCTTGATACAAGATGAGTTGGCCTCAGTTCTTCACATCTTCCATATTTCTAAGCTGAAAAGCAGAAATGTACCTTATGTGAAATGAACACTTCAGTGACTGCAAACACCAGCTACTACAAAAAAATGCAGCATATCTGTGCAAAAAGTTATAAAGAGAACACTAAACAGTTTGTTTCTGATCATATCATTCAGTTTTAAAAAATGGTATATTTCATTCTCTTATATTCCCAAGCAGTTGGACCAGAGACCTCCTGAGGTCCCTTCCAGCCTGAATTTTCCTATGGCCCCGATGTGCCGAACACAGGACCACATTCACAAGTACGCCTCCAAACACACCCCAGCGCCAAAGCATACTGGGCAGGAGATGGCTGCACTTGCCTGACAGACAAGGACTAAGCTATCTTCCCTGAAGGAACAGCTCTGCTTTTCACAGCCTCTTTACCCTTATTCACAGGATGCCAGGTCACAATGTATTTTCACTTACCCATCATTAGACTCTCAAGACTACAAATATCTCCCCCAAACTCCCCTCAATTCCTAAACAAAAACTGTCTTGCTTTCCTGCCACTGACACAATCAACAGCAAACAGCCTTGAAAGGATCCCCTGAAACTACACATGCTAAAGTGAAAAAAAAACCAAAGTGGGTCCAAACAAAAGCCCATCTCACCACACCACTTGTCTTCACTTTTGACTTGTTGCAGATATTTAAGGAAAAAATAAAATGGGCATGCATGAAGTGATACTCTCCCTACCTTCCCTAGCTAGGCTTCAGCTGGCAGGGAAGGTTCGCCTTCATAAAAATATCAAGACTTTATAAGCCTCATTTCACAGAATCCAAGTAAAACTTAACCTTATTTAGACCAACTAAAAGCTGCCATTCATACACTCAAGAATCTCACTCAGCCTGATGATAACCCCTAGATTAGTCTAACCATGTTTCTCTAAAACTTTTTGATACTTAACTGTACAGCAATAGGGAGAATACACACTCTGAGTAGGTACTACGCTTAAAGCTTCCAATGCTGAGTCTCACTAAAAGCAAAAGTAAATTTAAAATACCAGTCACCTGCTGGCAGTCTGCTGCCGATAGCTCTCTGACACTCTTATTCTTGGTGAAGCTAGTGCTGTTGGCAGTTAGGGACATTTAGAAAAGGAAAGGTAGGTTAGCTAAAGAACACCACGTAGACCCAGATTTATAAGCACACATTGTAAAAAATAAGACTGAAGCTTTTCTTGTATGTGTAAGAATTACAGGATTGTTTACAGATGGTTTCTGAGCATAAAATCCTATGCTTGTGGAAGATTCCTATAGAGTGATAAATGCACAATAAACCTACAATTCATAGCAACAAGACAGTGATTTCAAGGATTGCCAGACATACAGGCATATCAAAACCAGCAGTATCACAGAAAGTGTTCTGTACAGTAAATTCTTCTTATGGCTAAGTAACTGTTTTAAATGGAAAACTTCACTGCAAAGTAATTTAGCTGTAATCAGAATTACAAATCTGAGAACTGTAACAGATAGAATTAGACTGTGAATTGTCTCAGTTTCATTACAAACTGCATTACACACAAAGGCCATCTGTTTGTATACGTTAATATCTGTACAAGAAAGGTAAATGCCACATTCGTCTGATAGTTTTACATGGATGTCTGCCGCTAAAATATCAAAGTCCCCAGTGTGTGTGTCTGGTATTTCTGACATAATCAACAATGAACAATGCAGAATATAAACTCTACTAGAGATACTGTTTCCCTTTTGAAGAAACATGGTTTAGGTTTTAGTAATTTTCTCTTTTTAAGGCAACAATTTAAGGATACAAAAAGAAGCCCAGGTTGTGAGGGTTGTTCTTAGAGTAATGACCTATAATGGAGTTCAACATTTTTCAAAGAACAAAAATATATCTCAAAAATGTTTACGGATTTTCAGAGTCAGCTGAAATGCCACTAACCTGCTTTAAGGAAAAAAAGTATCTTGAGTTTCAAAAATGTAATTCCTTGGTCATACAAACTTCTCACACATATTTATAATGTGTCTATTTTGGCAACCAGTGGACAAAGGAATCAAGACTTAATAATAAAGCTTCTGAAACCTGAATTCCACGTTTCACAACAGAATCAGAAAAAGACAAATTAAAAGCTCTAGACAGCCTTTAATAACAGAATCCCAGGGTGGGGGGTGGGGGGACGACACATCGGTCCCCTAGGTCTGCAGAATTTAAAAAATTACGGAAGAAACATCCACAGAATCAAGAATCATGTACATTTCAGATTATGAAAATGTCCCATTTTGAACCAGTGTATAGCTGTAAAAGAGTCTGGACTAGATGAAATTTGGCATCTACTTTATGGTAGGACAATGATATAACTTCCTTAATCTGAATGCAAGAAATTATTCAAGTCACTTCAGCTTTCTGACAGAGCTTCTCTTTTTAAATGGGCATAATATACATTTCCTTGGAATAACATTATACTCGCCTTTCAAAAAACTCAGTGGGCTGTTCTGTGTGTGCTGTAGTATTCACCATGCTGGGAGAGGAGTCTTAAGCAGAAGTGCTTTATGCTTACAAAAAACCAAAAAAACCTAAGACACCCCAAAGAAGGAAGTAATTTCCCCAACTCCAAGGCTGCACTTGTCCAAGTGTAAAATAGTACACTTGACACCATCACTCATGTAATAGCTTCAACTGGTCATTTGTATTTTTTTGGCATTAAGGATCATTTAATGTTTTGAGAGGATATTCTTTGTAATATTTTTATTTGTTCAGCACCAACTTTTCTTCATTTTAAGCTGTCTCTATTTGGCATTAAATGTTAAATGGAAATGGGAAGGACTCATCTAGGCAGTGTTATAATACTGGCTACTCCACAAACATAGTAGAATTCTCAAATTTCCCCAATTAACATTGGCAAACAACGACATCCATTAGGGTTTTTAGGGCTTTTTATTTTGTGGGGTTTGAGAGATGGGGAGGGGTGGAGAGCTGAATCTATAAAAAAAATTTCAGGGTCCATTAAGCACCTCCATTCTCTATGTCCTTTTTCTACAAATACAAACATTGAGAATACAAGATAAGGGACTAAGCAGAAATAATATCCATATCAGGAGTAAATATCCACAGATAAACATCTAAACTTTTCCAACTCTTTCCTCATTCTGTTCCTTAAGAAAAATTTTTTTAAAATATTAATAGCTATTGAGTAAAGGTGCTATAAACCAAACAGTTAATACTAATCTTTGAATTCAAAGATGACTGTGGTACGTAAATTAATTAGGAAGCTTCCTTCATTTGACTAAGCTATGGACTGGATTCTTGCTAGTATCAGGAATACAGGTCCTTTGTCTCAGACATCTGCTTCAAGTGATTTTTCATTTAAAAGTTCTCTTGCAAAAACTGCCCTTCAGCACTGAACACCCCAGCAAAAGACTAGCAGGCAAAGTGTTTCACATATCCAGCACTGATACACCGAGGAAAGAAAACATTGACAAGGAAGTTCCTGAAACATTGAAAAGGTATCTATGCCAATCCATCAAGTAGACTCAAAAGTATAAAAGCTGCTATTGAGAACTATACTGCTATACTGAGCCAAATAAGAGGCTCAAAATGAGAGGCAAAGCATTACAAAGATGTAGTTTGCAAGACCTCTGTATCACAAAATTTTCCTGAAGCAACATTATACAGTGCAGAAATAGATAACATATGAACAGGTGGTGACTCACAAATGCATGGCAAATACAGACCACTTCACTAAAGCCATCATAAAAAATAGTATCCAAGGATGTCAGAGGGCAGCACTGAGGAATAGCATGTTCGGTAAGCCATGCACAGCAGCTAATTGCCAGGCTGATAATTTGGGCTCTACTTCACAACTCATCTCCTAGTGAATAAAACAAACCAAAATGTTATAAATATCTAACTGATCCCAAATCATAAAAAGTATAGTGAAAGTTCACAGGAAAGAGGTTCTCTCAAAGAACATTTACCTACTCAGCATTGTGCCCCCATTACAAAGTGGGACTAAGAAATATAAGTAGGGAAGTCTCCAGATTACATTGTCTGAAACCTAATTTTATTGACTTAAACACCTTTTTATTTTCAGATTTAAAACCCATTTTCTAAACATCCCATGGAATTAGCTTCTTTTGCCTCAAGAAACAATACAAATAAATCAATGAGTAAGCTATGTCCATACTGAAGACCTTCTACTGCTTATTCATTTTAATCAAATTTCCCATATTCTTTGACTTTCTATCCTTCATTGCCTTGAGCTAAGCATTGCAGCTACTGATGACATACAAATGTTAATTTTGTTCAAATTCAAACACAATACAGAAGAGCTCATCTTAAAGACTACTTTGCAGACATCACACTTAAAATGAAAGAACTGAATTAAACAGACTACAGAAAGGAAAAAAAAAATTGTTCAAGTGGATCCCTGTGTTAGCTCTGTCAAATGATCCTCAGCCTCTTCAGGACTAAAACACTGATTTCTTTCCTTGAAATTTTAAACAGCTGCATATTCTATTAAAACACACATAGAAGGAAGAACTCATTTTAAAATAAACCAATTGTGAGGCATCCAAAGAACCAACGATAGCAAACTTCATCCATAGTAATTAAGGGTAATCCCTGCGACAGCAGACACACAGCAGCTGTGCAGCAGTTAATGATGCTTTTTGTTCTTCTTTTGTCATTTTTAATATTTATTTTATTCCATTTCCCTTGTACACATTTTTTAAAAAAAAAAAGCTAAGATCGCAAATAGCCATTCTGTTGTAGAAAAGATGTAGCACACTTATGTTCTGCCTCAGTCCTAAGATGAACTGTATTCCACATTGAGTTTGCAATAAAAAGCATGGGGTTTACTTCCTCTTAGATATGTGACCACTAATACTTCCCAGTCACTAATCCAAATATACTATCACTTCATTCACCATTTAACCAGAAACCTCCTGCTGGGCCTTGCTGCTTATGTCAGATGTGCAGCTACATAAAAACTCTTGGAAATCATACAGCAAAAACTTAGCATAAACAGCAAAGCTTAAGCTTTTAAACAAGGTCCCCTCTAGCTCACGCCTCAGTAGCATTACATTAATGCATGAAACCAACAAAGTCTAATGTGCCCACTTCCATCTGAGATGAAACGAAGTTCCCCCACAGCTCATCTTAAAAACTCCTATAGTCTAATCTGATCAAATAAGGTTCTGTATTAAAAAGCTTAAATTCAAATTCACTGAGTATAGGATACCTTTATGGAACACCTCTAACAGTCACCATAAGCAAATGTGTTATTCTGAGAAGTCTCTTGTCACCTCATATCTTCTACCTTACTGACTAATTGCACTTACTTACTTTATAACTGACTTACTAAACTGTTCTTGTTTCTTTTTGGTCTATGCTCTTCTTCAACTTTTTCTAGAAACTTTTACTTTTTCTGAAAGGTGATTCACAGAGAACATACCTGTTCTTTCAAAATACATGTGCAGGCCCCCTGAGTGTGTTTCTAACAATATTAAAAGGGTATTGTCAGAGCAATAAATTCTGTCGAAGTATGCATTACTTTCATATTTGTGCATTCTTGATGCCTCGAGTCCTAAAATCTTCAGCATTTTCTTTTAAAATAGCAAAGCAACAGCAACTTCCATCAGTGACCACAAAAGTGAATCTGTTGTGGTTTACTGTCAATCCACCTTCTCAAGCAGGTAAAACAAAGATCAAGAAAGTCCCAATTAATACATTTCAAACCCACTCTCTAATATTGTCATTGGATGTCAAGGCATTATCAAGATGAAAAAGCTTTCTTGCAAGTCACAAAGGTATTGTACATTTATCATAACTAGGAATGTGATCATCATAAATTAACTATCAGTAATCATAACTTTCTTTTTAATCAGTTTTGACTAATGCCAGTTTCAAAGGCATTCTTCATGTACATCCAACAGTTGACTCCATTGCTGGATATGTGAGAAGAAAAATCAGAACTATGGTTGCAAGTGGGAAAAAATTACATGACTATTTAGAACTGATCTTGAAACACTGGACCTATTTCATATGGCTTATCACAGCCTATCTTTTAACCCTGAACATGTTAAGGATCAGTTCTTCCTCTGGAGACCTGAAGATCTAGGGTTAACAACCTTCTGTTTTAAAAATTCATTGAGGTACAAACAAATGGTATTGCTTCCAATGCATATGCATTGCAACAAGCCG
>JANZLQ010000092.1:31239379-31241879 GCA_026212715.1 Elanus axillaris
GGGGGGGAGAAAATAAAATATAAAAAAAACCAAACACGTTACCCCCTACAGGATACTTGGCAATTAACTGCAGCTATGTCAGCGATTTTTTGAAAAATTTCCTAAACATGAGGAAATCGCATCTTCACCATGTGAAAGACAAAGCTACTGCAGTGACTCTTCCATGCATTACAATGTGTGTGTCTTACTTCTTAACCAAGCCGCTAATCACGCAAATTATTGCAACTAATTACATCTGAAGGTCTAATTAATTCTTTCAGTACCACATCATTTAGTACGCATTCACAACACAGCACCTGTTTTGAAAATCCTTGCAGTTAATTTGTTTATAAACAAACACTATTTGCATAAAATGTTTAATGAATGGTTTAACAGTTAGTACAATACTCCAGCTTTGTCTTAGTAGATTTGAGGTCATCGAAGGCCACAATAAATTAATTTTAAACTATACAAATTAATTTAAATAGTATGTGTGAATTTCTCATTAATAAAGAAAACATTTCTAACATGTTAATTAATATCTCTGTAACAGGCCAATTACTGTCTGTACAAGTGCATCTTACAGTCAAGCCCAAAAGATTTTACAGGGTTCTACTTTAGTGGAGTAATATTGCAACTCACATGTACACGGGACACATAAGCAAGTCACACTGGCATTCAGAACTTGCTTTCAGATGTCAGATAACCTTTTTTTTATGCAAGATCTTAGCATACTTCAATATTTTTATCAAGTATTTTAAAAGCCATAGAAGACTGATAGCTTGTATATCACTTCTATATGGAACAAAGTAAAATCAACTGATTTAACTGTACTTTATTATCTCTTCATGCAGGCTGATGCCTCTTTCTTGTTTTATAAGTAAATAATTATATTTTATGTCATTATCTGCTCCCTAATAATAAGCATTCTGATTCGATGGTTAAAGGTTGCACAGAATGTTCTGACTCAGAAATGTTATAATTCTCCATATACAATAATATGTCAACCTGCTTCATGTAGAAACTAAAAGAGAACATTATTTCTTACTATCAAACATATTGTTTGCATGAACTATCATTGAAATATGTTTATAGTCCCAAAGTTTGTTTCTGATTTGCAAGCATTTTCACATTTGATAAGCACCTACTGTAAATTTATATTCACTCATGAACTATTCTTACGATAGGAAGCTAAGAATTGTAAAATATATTTATATCCTTACCCTTCTGTCATGTTGCCCCTTAATGCATGTTTTGATAAATTCACATCATTGTACTACACAGCACTATGTACTACAGTATCTGTTTCAATAGGGCAAATAAGGAACAAGGGAACTAAAACCAGTGCTCATTTTCTTTTGAATGTCAAATTTACTGTGACTATAACCACATGCCCACCTCAGCCAGACACTCAACAACAAAATCACTCAGGGAGATCAATAGCCTGTATTTGCCTCCAAAACCACTCTTAAGTATGGATAATCTAATCTTTTTTAACAACACAGTTTGCCTTTTCTGAAATAGGGATTTACCAACAAGTTTCAAAAGAAAAAAACTGGACGCATGATCAAGGACATCACAGTGCAAGAAGCATCTATGGATATATCACAGTCTGAAAATATAAAGACTTACATTGGGTTACTGATCTAACATTGGCTACTTAAGAATAATTCTAATTCATTTCGGCATTGGGGGGTGGGTGTCAAAACAGATACTTTTCTTTTTCTTATTTTCACTTTTCTTATTCTTTAAAAAGTTTCCTAATCTGCAGCTATCACATGTTGAGAGCTCTAAAAATGTGAGTAAGAGGCAGGATTTCTTCCAATTTCTAAGAAATACAAAATAGCATGTTGACACCAATATGGACTATTATTCACAGACCAAACTGTCTTAGCCAGATCAGAATTTGAAGTGATGCAAACCAGTGATGTCAAAGGAGCAACAATAAGTTTACCAAAGAGAATCTGGCCTATCTGATTAATGTTCTGCTAAGTGCTTCTCAATCCTATCCATCTGTCTTCATGTCTCAGGATTGTACAACATATAGCTTGATTCAATTTAGCATGAGTTATTTTTGATAAAGCCTTATCAAACATGCAAAGTGAAAGATCAGTTTTGATACGTACAAATTCACTAAGAAAAAATCTGAAGGTTTTACTTTCCTATTATATATTTCTTTCCTATTACAGTACACCAGTTATGATTCACGGAAGCATTTTAAATCTTCATGAAAACAGATTATATGAACTTCCTTAAAAATTTAACAAAACTTAACACTTTCTCCCTACCTTGTATGCAAAATTTCTTGCATTTCAGATCTCATTCCCACAAGACAACAACCTCTTTTGATAAGACCTATATAGCAATTAATTAAATTTACAATCTTTATATCCCATTCACATAACTGTGTCTGTGCGAGACAGAAAACATGCAATATACACACAACTATTTTCAAAATATTGAAGGGAGATAAATTTGCTTTTTTAAAAGAAAAGCTGAAGGGAGGGTTTGTTTGCTGATT
>JANZLQ010000092.1:31244379-31253168 GCA_026212715.1 Elanus axillaris
TTCTCTAAAACTTAATCATACATAAACTCAGAGTTTTCTACCTTTTGAAGGCTTTCCTTTAAGAGGAATTTCACAGTGGCTCACGTGTAGTTTATAACATGAGGTGAAATCACAGCAGCCTTGCTATTCTAGTTCCTTTCTCCAGGATGGCATCGTAAGTGGCGATACAAACACAGAGGGCTTCAACTTTACACAGAAAGGAACCCTACTCCAACACTCTAAAGGTGGCATAACCAACTAATAAAAATTATAATTTCATCATAGCTCTATATATTAAAAAAAGTTTTAAAACCGAAAAAGAAGCATTAATTAGCCTCTTCAGTGAAGCCTAAACTAGAAAAAACTTGGCATCTCTCCTCTTCAACACAATTAAAATTGTCATAGCCTAAAACTTTTAAAATTCTTGTCAAAGAGTTAAATGAGCACTGACGGCAGTAAGATTAAGACAGAAAACACACAAACATCTGAAAGGTAAAAACAGAATAGCAAATAAGTCAGGAAACATTAGCAAAATAGAGGTTTATTCTCATGAGCCGATGAGTATCCCACAAATTCAATAGAGCTAAAACTCTTCACCACCCACAGGGCAAGAGGAGGAACCCCTCAGGATTTAGGTTTCTATGGCTTCATTACAGAAAGGTTTTGCTGGCAACAAGTGGTTTCTTAAGTCACAGAGACAAAGACTTGTCATTCTGCAAGTAGGTATGGTGGGAACTGGTAAGTCATTTGCTTCTGTGACCGAAAACAGGAGAAACCATGGCCTCTTGGCTTCACAAGGTACAATGAATTAACTAGTTAAAACTTCACTTTTTTAGTACTCCGGGAATTCTTCAAAGGGAATGGTATCACATTTTTATTGAATGTTACTGGATTCTAATTGCAGTGTTTTAAAGGAAGGCCTAGAAAGCCAGTGGCATATAAAGTGCTATAAAACTAGGAAATGTACCACCAACTCAATAATACAAAGTTTCTCATTTATTCCACTTTTCAGATACTAGCAGAGCAACATGACTGTTACAATAATATTTTGAAGGCACAAGTGAAACAAAGTAAATAATTTAAAGCAAGCTATATCAACAGTAACTTCTTTCTTCATACTCTTTTATAATCCCTTTTAAGATTAGTATTCAAAAGATAACTATTATCAATGGGCAAATTACATGAGATACGGAGTCCGCAAAAGGAAAACGCCTGTTTCCCAATAACTATTTCTGCAATGAATGAAGCAGCACAAGTCTTTTCACTTCCCATAACTCATTTGCATGAATTTACTTTTTTGCCTTAAGAGGTGGTTGTAATGTGTGTTAAAACACACAGTGCAATTTTAACTCCATAATATCACAAAAGAAATACTGTGTTAGTATAAAGTGTAAAAATATGAATGCTGTTAAATTCTTCGAACAGAAACAGTGCAGCACTGCTCAAAAGCACCACCCAAAGGTAGAAGTGATGCAAAGACATTTACAGAATTGTCATCTTTTTCTTTTTTTTTTTTTTTTTGTTAATTTCGGCAAAACCTGAATGTAAAAAATGACAGTGCAGTGAAACTTGACAGAGGCTTTTGATTGAAGTCACTGATTTCCACAGGTGCACCTGTAGGAAATTGATGATAATGCTGTCTAAACCATTCATTATGATTTGGAACTTTACTCAAATGAACACCAGATTTATAAATTTGCTAGACGTGTGTTGTAGATAATATGACAAAGTACTGTTTTCAACTGAAAATTCCTTTGACCTAATTTTATAAAAATCATGCAAAACTGGGAAGAGAATTTATTTCTAAAGCCTCCTGAAATAGCTGAAGTTGTATTTTTGGAACAGTATGCACATAAATGAAATATATTCATTGGACAAATTCAGCTATCAATTGCATTCATAAATTTTCTTTATTAGAATTATAAAGGTAAATGATAGGACTTTGTCATATTACAAACAATCAGTTGCTTCTTAGACAAAAAACATTTATCTTTCTGCTAATCATACTTACACTATTTCTAAGGTTGAAATAAGAAACAACTTAGTATTAAAAAAATACATAAGCATAAACTTTGAGTATAAACCATGTGCTGCTAATCATGAACTGCTAACTGGTAATATATTTTGATGGAATAAACATTTTAACAGCCTATTAGCCAGATATTTTAAATGAGAGGAATTTGATACATGCTTATTCAAAATAGTGCATTACAGTAACATAAAGCAAATTACTATATTATATCCTTAACTTTTGCAGAAAGACTCTAGATATGAGGAAGTATATCATTGCCATATATCTTCCCGATTTAAGTAGGTTAATTTGCTGGGGGATGATTTTGCCCTTTTTACTGACATTCATTGCTCACAAAGAAAAGTTGAGAAATTGTGAAGCAAGAAATACATTGAAACACCAACTCACTGGAACACAGATCAAATACTAGAAATATTAGGAAAAGATAGCAATTGGCACAGAATACAGATCTCTCACCTGCAGTCACAGTTACACAAATACCTTCAATATGAACATTTTCCTTGCTAGAGTTGTCTTTGTCTGCATAAGTGATTAGAACCAGAAACATGCAGAATGGTTATTTATTAATGCAGAAAGGATGCAGTATAGAGATTTCTCTGTCTGCTTCTGTTGCAAGAGGACAAAATAAGCTAATCTACAAAACTCCCTCATCAAATAAACAAGACTTGTATTAATTCTGTTCTCGCAAGCATGCCTACACAGTGATTTTACCACCAACTGTATAATTCCTTCTTGCTTCTTATTTCTCTTTGTTGAGGAAGCCAAGGAAATAACTAGTTAATAGGATAGACACAACACTGAATATCAAAATTGGGTTTTCACAAATACATAGTAACAAAGTCACATTTCAGCCTGGAAAATGTACTGAGTTATGTTAAACCCACAAAGATTCTCTAGCATATTCCCTTTTTCTTTAAGCTTCAATACAATAGCTCTGCAAAGCAAACTTCCAGTGGGTTTTTAAAGAATATTTGCAAGAGTGTGATATACAGTCCTGGTACTTCAGATTTTATGAACCCTGCAAAATGGGAATAGACTTTTCGTTAAAGGAACTTACTGTTTTTCAACGGAAATCACCCTGTAAGACAGGGCATCTCCTGCAGGCTGAGAGGAAAGCTAAGGCTGCAGAACTGTGCCTATAACAACGCTGCACAGGCAGGTAACTGCGGGGCTTACTGCACAGACACTAGAGGCCCCTTAGCCTTTCCACTCAATACGAGCCAATGTCAGACTCCAAGAAGACCTTTAACTGCGTAAGGGGGAAAGGAACTGAGGGCACCTCAGCTCTGTCTGTCAAGAAATCTGCAGGTGATAGGAGAGACCTTCAACTACTCTAGTAAGACTTTCTCTCCCATCCATCCATATGCTGCAGGAGGAGGCAAGTAATTGGTTCTCACCTTCCAGAGAAGGCAGCGATGTTTAATTGCTAAAAGCTGTTGTGCGGTGCTTCCTCCCTCTCTTCTCTACAAATCAAAGAACAGATCAAAATTTCCTCATATTCCACAGTAAGATGTCATAATTTTAGAAGACAAGCTTTACAGATTGGATGAACATTATTTACAGGAAAGGCTGCAGAGAGTAATACATACCTCCCCACATCTTCACAAGAATCAAAAGGTTCACTAGCAGGTATTTGGAAACTGCATCAAAAGCCTTAGTAATTCCTCAAAAAGTGGTAAGCTACAGTTTGAAACAAGTATATATATACACACATGGTCTAGCTGCAACAACTTTGCCCTCACATTAGTCTGATCTTGGCAGTTCATCGGAGGAGCGTGGATTATGCTCAAGCAGCCAGCAGACACCTCTCACTGCAAAGCATATGCTCACTTTTCCTCAGTTGTTACCAACTTTGTGCAGTAAGATCACTTTCTTAATGATACCTTATAAGTAAATTCCCAAGACAATGACTCTATGCAGTATGTACCAATTTCAGCCTTTAAAAAAACCAAAAGTAATTAGTAATGAAGTTGCGATTTTCAGCTTTCTCACTCTTCTAAGCACAATATGCAGTTACAAAATGATACTGTTCATATAGATTTCTGCCAAACCAAGCATGCTTGGAATTGTGACAAGACAGTCAGTCTTTTGTAATAAAGAGGTCAAATTCCCTGTTAGTATTACCCAAGAAGTCAAATTACCCATAGAGTTTCAAGAAGGCATTAACTTCTGTTTGCTCATTTGCAATGTAGCATTTAGAAAAATCCTTTTTTGCCACTATTAACAGAATTGTTCAGTATCAGACTACTTAATAATCTGAGTTCCACTGCAATGTATTTATTAAAAATTAGCTTAAATTTTTCTGGTTTTGATTCTTCTGGTGGTTTTGAGACCAGTTCCTCTTACTTGCCCTTGCCCTTTCTGACTGACTCTAATTCATAAGCTTTTCATTAGAAGTCAGCCCAAACAGGAACCATGTATGCAACCTGATGATGCGGATTCAAACCTGCTTTGATTCCAGACTTCCATGAGGAATGCTTTCAGTACTCCTATAGGATTTGACTAACAACTTCTGACAAACTCAAAGATTCAGCACCTGGGAGTTCATTAGCTACACCAACACACGAGCAGAAGCAGGATCTGAATGTAACACCCTTGTCTATCTCTGAAAGAAATACTCAGGCATGTCTAGCAGAAATAATTGAGACAGGAGATCATAATACCAGAACGTAAGAGCAGATGAGTTAAAAAGATTATCTGGGCTCCCTCATGACTCCCTCTGTGATGGACCTTAGACAGTAGGGAGAACATACAGGTATCCTGTTCTTAGTACAGGAGAAGTGTCTGATGTGGCATCTCAGTCTTTGCCTTTTCAAATACATCAGTGTTGACACTTGACACTAGTACAGGTCTTATGGTGTTCAACTTGGGGATCAGTGATTATTGCTCAGATCTCCTTTAAGTCACTCATTTGTTCTAACAAGTTTGAGAAATAAGGATATCCAAGGCAGAAATATCCACTCTAATTACAGATACCTATGAAAAGTTAGGAGATTCTTGGTGAGAATTAGTGAAGATAATACAGGTAATAGATATATTTTAAGTAAGAAAATGCCAGGAACAAAACATTCTCAACTCCTGAAATAATGGAAATTTTAAATCTTTACTCTCTAACTAGGATTTTGTATTCTTATTGTATCACAGTAAAACAAGATGGCTGCATAGCAGTATTTAGCCTGAGCACATTTTAAGCATCATTATTCCACACCTAAAGCTGATGGAACACAGTGCTGGGAGAAAGTTATATCATTAGCCCTCTAACAGGGGAGGAAAGCAGAATGAAGACTTGTGGTTGTGTTATCATTCATAACTTCCATACACCTGCAAGAATGCAGGTAGAAAGGAAGACCTCCAAACAGGCTTTTAATGACAAAACTCTACCAAGGCTCTCCTACGTACTCCATTCTGATGACTCTACCAGCCCTATTAACCTTAGAACAGAACTAATTTACACTGAGAATCTATCAAGAAAATAAATACAAATAAAATGCAAAAGGTAAAGAGACAGGGAGAAAGGAAGGGAAAAAACAAACAAATGAACAAAATAACAAAACAGAAGGAAAGTTGTATTTAGAGTATTTAGAAAAAGATCTATTGCAAAGGAAGAGATGCTTACCTTTCAGTGACGATCTACTCAGGGGTAGACAAGAATCAAGAAAATTCCACCAAACTGAGTCCAAAAGAGTTCATGAGCCTGAGCTGAGGTGCTGAAAAGTAATACCTACAAATTGATCTAGATTTCTCTCACTTTTCATTCAAGCATTTTATCTATCACTATTTCAGAATTACTTTTTCTGTGAATTGCTTTTGCAAACTGGTGAGATTCCAGCTTACAAAACAAATTTTACAAAATGAGATTATTACGAATTTAAAATTATATAAATTCCTATTCATTTACACTGATCTTTTTTCAAAATACCATTAAACCATGTATTTGGGCAAACGGACATAATGTTTTTTGCTCTTGAGTTCTGTAAACATGACAAAAAATAAATATGAGGCTAAGAATGTTTTCTCTGTTAGTAATTAAGTATTAAATCCCTTTCACATAATGTAAAAATAGCAAAACCTAAAATCTCATGAAATAGATAAAAATTGCAGAGGCTATATAAGCAAATAAATAAGATCAAAAAGGAGTGATTTTTTTTTATTCTGTGCATCTTATGTTATTACAAAGTTTCACACATTCACAATATTTTCCCCTATTTACTGACATTAAATCACTTTAAGGGAAGGGGAGTGGAAGAAGTAGGAAGACAATTACTGCTACCATATGTATGTTAGGAGGTAGCAACATGCAAACAGTCTCCAGTCACCTAAGGGAACAAACACTTAGTACTATTACTAAAATTACTATTAATAAATATCCTGAAATGGATCACACATCACATAACCACAGCTCCTGTTTTACTGGAAAAAATACTGCATGCACTATAGCATAACAAAAACAAAACAACGCTTCAAGATCTACCATTATTATAGTGTAGATTAAAAGACTCAAGATTTCTGACTTTATTTAAACCTGTAACTTGCAAAATCTATTGCCTCTCCTTGAACTAAAAGCTGCAGATCTGCCCTTTTCTCCTCTGTACTTTCAACATAATAGGTATTATTACCCATAACTTTTTATTTAAAAGAATTGTGCAGCCAAGAAAATGAATTAATTTAATTATCAATGCAGTGTGAAAAAAATCATTAGAGCAAGAGCCTGGAAAACTATGTATTAACAATAAACAAAGGCTATTAAAACCAGTTTTTTAAAATGTCTTTCTTTCTTGAATTCCTAAAATGTAAATAATACAAAGATTGAAACTAGAGACCCATATGTAAACATCTGTAGTTACTGGCAAAAGATGACTCCAAGAAAATGCTAAATGACTGACTGGATCATTTAACTTTAAATCTATACTTTATGTGGCAATATGGAGAGGTCATTTGATTGCTACGCATAAAAAATTTAGAATTCTAATATGATCTAAAAGTTTCACCTTCATAAGACAAAATTTTCATTATAAAATTGTATTTAATGGTATTCATACATATCTGCCACCTCAGTTTTGGAATATTATATTTCTATAGGCTGTCGAGTACGCATTATAGAAATGACTATTTAAAGATAGAGTAGAACTTTTTTCCTTTATATTTTACAAAATCTCTAGTTTCCTTTATAGCTGTATAATGAAAATGTGTGGCCTCTTAAACACAAACTGCAAGTTGTTGCATAAAAGTTTCATCATTTTGCAGCTTTATTTTCTGGGCAAAAAGGTATTCTCAGCTATACGCTTCAGGCTCCATTCTCTGTATGTGGATATTTATACTGAGTCATGATTCAGCCTTTGAGGATTTGGAAAGAGATTTTTGTGTTTTCATCTTATGATTTCACATAAATTACTGAATAACCTGGGCCAATTTTTTTCCTCTCCAGCAGCATGCAAAGCCTTTTAAATACTCAAGAGAAGAATCTAGGCCTAAAGTTGTGGCTATGGAAAATTTATGTTATCAAAAGAAGAAAGTATATTTAATAATGTACTGTTGCTATGAAGAAGCAGGCCAAAATCCTAACTTCAGATATATGGGAGCAGTTTCTACTAAAGTTTACAAGTGTACTTCCAGACATAATTTGGCCTTACTGATTAAACTGTAATTTACTGAAGTTCTGACTGAGAGCTGCTTTTCAAAGTATATTTATTTACTTCATTATTTGGTTAAAAAAAATGCATGCGTAAAATACTTCTCTGCCACTTATTTAATTAAAAAAATGCTATTGGGTAGCACAGCCACACACCCACTAGAACAGCTGGTTGTTAATTGGGTTGAGAAGGAATTGTGGTAAGTGGAGCTGAATGAAGTAATACCGACTGATAGGAAACAGTCATGGAAGATAATAAGGGTAGAGAACATTGCATAGAACATATCAAAAGGTCAGGTTTGATCTTCTCATGTATAAGTGATCTTGAAACAAGCATTATTTCAAATTCGAATATTTATGCTGATGTCTTAACAAAATAAAATTGACACAGTATATAAAGAAAAATAGTAGTTATTTAAGATGTTTTGGGGTGGGGTTTGTTGCAGTGATGCCCTTCATAATAAAGTCATACAACATTCTGTAATGTTTCCCAGTCTTAAGCTTTATTCTGTAAGACATTTCAGACTACTTAACTTTACTACTGGGGATATTCCCTATTGATTTCAAAGGGATGACTTCTGGAAGTAACTAAAGGCAGAAGTATTTGCAGTAGTGGAGTCAGACACCTTTTCCCACCCTTTTCCACTGCAGACATCAGAAGGGAATCTAGAGTTTGAAAGACATTATGCTAGAGGGCTAAAAAAGTTACAAAGAACAAAAATTTTAAGTGAACCATACTGCATGCCAAGAAATCTTCTTAAAAGCAGTGCTAGAAACTAACAGGGGAAGAATGAGATAGTAAACAGGTTAGAAAGCTACAGACAGGTTAGTAGAAAATAAGCATGAACCAGATTTATCCATGTTGTTCAGCAGTGAAACTACTGAAGGATTTAAATTAACAGCATTAAAAATATTCAATCCAATCAGAAATCGGCCATCTCATTTAGCAGACTGCACAGGTTTCCTCTACAGTCAAAGAAGAAAATTGTCCTCGTGAAATGACAATTATGAGCCAAGTCAGTGTCTAGAACGTGGTAGTGGGGTTACTCCAGAAAGATGTTAACAGAGCCTTCTGTATTGGGTTTCTGTGGCAAGGTTTTGGTAGCGGGGGGGGTTACAGGGGTGGCTTCTGTGAGAAGCTGCTGGAAG
>JANZLQ010000092.1:31260947-31280297 GCA_026212715.1 Elanus axillaris
TGGGCAAGATCTTGGGAGGGGTCGTAACCAGGACAGCTGACCTGAACTAACCAAACAGATATTCCATACCATATGACGTCAGCTCAGGTATAAATGCTAAGTAAAGGGAGACGGAAGGGGGGACATTTTTCCATCTTCCGGAGCAACCACTACACGTGCTGGAGCCCTGCTTCCCGGGAAGTGGCCAGACATCGCCTGCTGATGGGAAGTGGAGAATAACATCATTTGTTTTCTCTCCGCTTTTCGCGCGCAACCTCTGCTTTCACTTGGTAAACTGTCCTTATCTTGACCCACGAGCCTGTTATTATATTTCTCCCCCCTGTCCAGCTGAGAGGGGGAGTGATAGAGCAGCTTTGGGGGGCACTTGGTGTCCAGCCAGGGTCAAAAGAGACTGCTGCACCACCTTTTCATTCTCACATAACGGAAGTATCGCTTGCCAGCCATCTTCGAAAAAACAGAATTCCAAAGTGACCCTTAAAGACAATACCGACTGGTACTTTATCACTTACTCATGGAAAAAGAAGCTTGTGAGAGCAGCCTTTGCAAAGTGAAGATAAGCAACAATGAGAACGATGAAGAATTTGTGTCTAAATATTTCAGGTACTTGATTATTCCAGTAGCAAGAACCAAGCTAACAAAACCAGACGTACATTAACTCTCTAATGACCAGAGACTATGCCACATCCCATAGTACATAATGGGAGTACATAAGGGCTCTGAATGTTGTATTTTAAACAAATCAAGCACTTCTTACAGCAAAAATAAAGTGCTCAAATAGCGTATTTCAAAGTCATAACTAATGGATGGATAGTTCTCACAATTTTCAAGGACTATACACAAATGTACACATTGCTAAAGGGTGCCTAAATGATCAGTGAAACAGAAAAGGTACAGAGGGGTATGGGCAGTCCTCTGGAGCAGGTGGTCGGTGTTCTTCACAACTCCTCTTTCTCATATTTCATAATGGGATAACAGAAAAAGTCTTCCATTCATGAGAAGTGTGAATTTACATTTCCAAGGAAACTTTTACTAGGAAAAGAGCAGAGATCTGCATTTTAAAAATGAGAGTCCAAATTTTATTTTACAGGCACTTCAAATTCCAAGTCTTACTCTGAGAAAGGAGCATATCACGTTGCCAGATTATCAATATTGAACAATTTCTCTGCTGGATTTCAACATATATCTTTTGGGGTGTTTTGCTTTAGACCATCTCAGAAACCTCTGTTCCACTTTTTTTTTTTTTTTTTTTTTTAACTTGGAAGACATGGAGCTCTGGAGAGGGAGTCTGAAGGAAAAGTCTTTGATATCTTTTGTGTTATCACCTGCAGTGTGCATCAGCAGGGAGTGAGAGCACATGGCATTGTGAAAGACAACTTGCAAGTCTGAGAATCCACTACCAAAAATCCACAGCAAGAGCTAGACACAGTGGAAGCATAGTTCAAGCATTACTGTGGCAAAGATGCTGATGCTTAGCAGCCCTCAGGTGAACAAGGTCCCAGCTGACGGGCTCCCCATGCAAGCTACTCTCATTCACTCTACATACTGACTTGTGTCTTTTTCTTGCACCTGTTTTTATATTTAAACTCTTAAGGTTACTCTAGCTATATTGCTTTTTAATGGGACAAAACTGCATTGAATCATTAAGCATTTTCATGGTTTTGTTTTCATTTAAACTTTTCTCTTTTCATTCCAAGACCATTTTGCCTCAGGAAATTTTTCTTCTTCCATCTATGTTCTCAAGCAACTAAGCCTATTTTTGTAAGGCTAAAAAGTAATATTCATCTGTTTTTAAATACTGACTTACTGACTATGGATTTAGGCTGTTTTCATTCCTTCTAACCCTCCACTACCACAACTATAATATGAGCAGCTGCAGATGAATTTAAAAAAATAATTAAATTGGTTTAGATAGTAAGAAGAGAGTAGGATAGTAAAGATGACTTTATACTTCTCCCTTCAGTGTCACTAGTTGTCAATATACAGCTGCTCCCTCATGTAAAGAAATGAAAAGTTAAACTTAAAAAGTAATTGATAGCAGTTAAAAGTACACCCTGAAGAAATCTAACAGAGGACACGTATTTAAAGCATTTTTCCATCTATATCCACAATAAAGCATTTGATCATATTTACTAATTTAAGAATAAAAGTGCACATTAACAAAAAAGGACTACGATTGCTAAACTGCTAAATTCTACATAGCAGAATATCCAGGCATTCTTTCAGGAGACAAGTACACCATTTTTCATCATATTACAGCAAGCTATTCAAGGACTTCACTGGGAATCATGATACACTTCTTGTAGTATTTATTCTTAATGAGATTACACTAATCAAGCTTAAATTAACATTTATTCTGCATATATATGCAGAATTAGTGTGCCTGTACACATATGCAGCCTGGTGAAAGTGTTGCTGATCCAAGGAATAATGTACATGTAGTAGAATGCTCTTACTATTAAGAAAACTGGTATCAAGAACTCTGAATATATGCCAGGAGATAAAAGTCACCATATTACTGCGGTCTGTTTCAGGGACAGATAAAGTATGCTATTATCTCATGTACTATGGAATATGCAGAAAAGCAAACAGAAGTGTTTCAATTCAATACAATATGAAAAAATTCAAAATAAAATGAAAAGTGTCTGAAAACAAACCAAAAAAATTACACAGCAGAGTTGTTAATTATGATTATTTATGATTATTCAGAACTGGCATCATTATTATAGTTTTCCTTCCAAATTTCTCTAAGATACATTACTCCATAGCAACTCAAGGATCTATACAAATGACTTAACAGCAGTTTGGGGCTCTAAAAGGTGTCTTAGCCAGCTGATGTTGCTACTGTCATAAACAAGAGTGCAATATTTAATTTAATCAAAAATCTGAAGTTGGTGATTTATGATGGACACGTCTTGTGGAGCATCATCAGGCTAGTAAACAAAGTATTCGCAACCACTGAGCAGGTCTCCACTGTGAGCAACCAACTCTCCACCATTCTTAAAAAACAATCACCAAACTCATGAGTGTAATCCATTCAGTCCATTGCTACCTGCTATGCTGAATATTTCATCAGAAATGACAAGACTTTTTCCTTCTCCCTCCCTCCCAACCCCGCTTTTATATTTGCTCGCTTGACAACTTGTCACTGCCACATCACTGCCATGCTGGCTGTCCTTGAAACCTGACCTCTGTAGCTTTCTGCGCCCAGTGGTCATGCCGTCCCTGTCTCACTCCAACCATTTCTGACAGGAGACATGCTGATCTCAACAGCAAGTCCTGGCACCTGAGACACACTGGGATTACACAGGTAAATCAGGGTATTCCATGTTGTCTCCTAGCTAACAACAGAGGGAAAAACATGACATCTTGAACAACAGATCTTACATTCGCATATTCAAAAGATTCATCATGCTTTTACAAGCAGATGGGCAAGATTGTTTCCCCTTGCTCTGAGAGGGCAAAGCATACACATGAAATAAAATAAAATAAAATAAACCAGGAGACTTTATTTTGGTTTTAATTTAAACAGAGTTAAAGTGTTGGTTATTGAGGAAGACATTAGATAAAACACTGAATTAAAAATAAAGAAGGTAAACAGAAAGGCTTGTTCACCAATCTAAAACAGTTGCAATTACATCTTTTATTAGAAGCATCTCAGTTTATTTAGCTTTCATGTGAATCATGTGTGCCTAATAAGGTGCATGGTTTGATTCCACACTGGTACAATCTACTTAAAGGTAGGAATATTTGTAAAGAAAGGTAAGGCTTCCCTGTAAAATGGCATGTTTTTAACTTTTCTTGAAATGTCTGTGTAGAGAACGTGAAGTATTTTGACTGAAATAAATGCTTTCATGGAAAACAGTGAACCCTGGAGATTATGCCGATTCTTGAAGAACTTCATACTGTTTTAAGCAGGTGACAGTAATGTCATCGCCTGAGCTTTTTGCCTTCCACACTTGCACAACAACAAAAAAAAAAAAAAAAAAAAAAAACACCAACAAAAAAAAAAAAAAGAAAAAATTTTACATTGGATAGAAAAGCTCAGAGCTACCCATGCGGATAGCACCTTAGCACTGGCTACAATTAACGTACATCAAGATCAGGTCCACTGCTGTTACCTTATGCCCAATACTGCCTTTTGCTATGAAAAAACATAGTCGACACCATACCTAAAATGAGAACTAGTCTGTATTTAATATATTTCCCTTGCAAGGACTATAAACATCTTATACTGCTACCTAAATGACAACCAAACTGGACTGAATAATTTGGATATTCCCCGCATTTCAACGCTGTTAATTATCCCACAGGATATCATACATAGCATATGAAACCATAAGAGGAAATTTTAAGAGAAAGATGTCATCCATAAGGTTAGTATTTAAACACATTTTGCTGTGCATTTATTTACAGTTTTCCATCTCTCAGTTATCTTTTGCCATTAGTAAATAGCTATGAAAAGCCCCTGGATTCCTTCTTAAAACTATTCATGCCCTAAGAAAATGACATTATGTTTGGTGATTCTTCAAAGGCTGGTAATAGTTATTTGACCACATTTGAGTTTCAATATTCTTAAAAACATTTAATTCCAAAACATACTAATAAATTCTTGACTTTTCACAAATCTCTGTACTGTATGACAGATCATTCTCAAAATCGTGGACTTTACATTTGGGGGTGGGGAATCACAAAAAGCATTTAATCTGGTCTTTTTTACCTGCATATGCTTCAGGCAAATGAAAGTGAAATAATTCCCATTTTCACTTGTCACAGCTCAACTACCTGGATGCATAACATTTTGTGAGTATGCTTTAGGTGGGCACTTATCTACAGTTACAATCAAACCAACTTTAAAAACAGAGTAAACACTCCTAGTCAGATGTAGAAAATATTTTTCAGTTTGGAAGGTTAATGCAGCCCTCAGCCTGAGTAGGAAGCTTCATCACATCTACCACAAGTTTACAAGCTCAGGGGTGAACAGATATCCAGATATTTCAAGGTGTGAATCCTACTGTAAACACAACCAGAGCGAGTCACATGCACACAGTAGCTGTATAATCCCAAACCTACATTCAGGGATGGTAGCCAGCAAAAGTCCCAAGCAAATTCATCCAGGCAGCCTGTGTAACCTTCTGCCTGATCTTTCCTGAAGGAAAATTCTGATCTTATGACAGTTCTATTGTTTGCTCCCCTGCTAAACTACAGGAGGCAGCAGTTGGTAAAGTCATTTATGAGTTTAAGAAAAATTCAATTGCTAATGTTTGAAGTTATGAAACTGGAGAGGATGATCCAAGGGAGGTGTTCACTTGTTTCTTCTTTTGAACAAATTCACATCTAGTAAACGAGGAGATTCTAACAAAGGAAACACAGACTGAATACAAGTTAATAGGCAAAATTCTAATTGCGTATTTTACAGTGCTCTCAGGGAACACACTGCTAGGAAAGAAGTGATCAACTCCCTGAGCTAGGAAGAGTTCATAGCAGGTGAGAACAATCTAAAAAGGGCCTGGGCGTACCTGCATTCAGAAAAGCTTTCTGAAAACAGATAACACCTACAGCAATTTTCTCCAATAGAAAAAAAAAAAACAAAAAAACAGAAAACCTGTATTCTTTCACAGTGTAATTATCTGTCCAATAATCAGGATTGCTTTAACAACTTGCCTTGAATGCATCCACTCGGCATGAATCAGTAGGAGAATTCAAAGTAACAGAATTCTTGCAGAATTTAACCCTTTCTTGAAAACCCCAAAAGGCAACTGAATTATCAGCGTGATGTAACTTATCAGCAACACTTAAGACAGTCATGCTTGAAAACATATGCAAATAGCAGAAATGATAGCACTTTTCTTTAAGACAAATTTATGACATTTGTCACTTCTGTTCCCAAAGCCCATCTGTCTATCAGTGTGCTCTCTGAGCAAATGCAACTGAATATTGTCTTCACAGTGTATCATCTTCTGCAGATTTAAGAAAACACAGGTGCACTTTTAAAGTTCTTATGCTTGTATGTACTCAAGTAGAATTTGCAACCATGCCACTCTTATGTTCATGTGCCACTCATGTGGACAAGGACACAAATTCTAAGATTCTTTGTCCAGCACAAAGAACACATTTACTACCATTTGAATCTGCAAATTACAGGAGCAAAGACATGAATAATGTTGTGTAAATAAAACCTAAGGAAGCTAAACATTCTTAAGAAAAAAAAAAATCAGTCCTTCAAACACAAGAACACATATTGTTTAAAATTTTATTTCCAAAAGTCACAATAAAAAAACCAAGTATAACTAATGCCTCAAAATATGATAACAAAAAGGATATGGCTAAAATCAAAGTCTTCAAAATATCACAGCCTCTGCCAAAGCAGCTGTAGTGGATTTTATTCAGCAGTAACAGCACCATAGGTTTAAAAAGGAAAAAGCCAAACAAAACAAACAAACAAAAACCCACCACCCACAACTAAAAACACCAAAAACAACAACAACAAAAAAAAAAAACACACCAGCAAACTGTCAAGTTAATCTGCTTATTTTTAATTGATTTAGCTATACCACTGACCCAGACCATTAGCCATAAAAGAACTGTTATTCATTAGAGCTAAAAATCCAAAGCAGTATCATTAAGCCTCATAGTTTCAGATCCTTCTAACTTCAGGAATATATATCAACATTAAATTTAAAGGAAAAGGGAGTCTGGATTTTCCAAATAGGTAAAATTCAACATACAGAAAGAAAAAATCACTGGAGAACTTTTAGCAAATGTGTTTTGGGCACTGATGATAAGATTCTCAAAGCAGGATTCCTGAACATCTCAGGGACTTGGCTTGCAGCACAGTCTGTTCTGTGTTTCTTTTTGTTTCCATAACAAACTTATATTTCTTCAGCTTTAATTAACATTTGACATATTGAGCACTGATCCCAGATCATACCCTTTCCATACCTTTACAAATGTTCATGTCTTTTGTGGCAGATCATAAAGTTCAAGGGCATAAGTAGATGTACTGTAATTCAGCCATATGATTCATATGAATTCTGCTTTGCTTAACATACTCAGGAAGCCCTCCCTTCCCCAAGAGAAAAAGACTTCAATTCATAAAATACTAATAGCTTCATTATGCATGCTCAGGGGCTGAGCTACACCAAGGAGTCAAGAATGGCAGAACTGGATCTGGATAAAGACAGTCACACGTTTAAAAGACCAGCTTCAGAAATACTGTGACGTCAGAGTAAGTACTTCCATTTGGAAAATATATGTGACTTGTATAGTCCTCGCATTTCTCAATTGAATATGTAACATAGGTGCAGTACCACACTAGCCCTGCATGCATGAAATCTTAAAACAAACAAACAAACAAACAAAAACCCCCACACACCAAGAAAACAAAAAAACAAATACTAATAGTTTTGAACTGATCCATTCATCTCAATTTTGAAACCTACTGCTCCAAAGGACTGCACAATAGCAGACTGAACAGACAAGGCTTAATAGCCATGTTAAAGCAGAAGTAACTGCAGAAAAAGAATCTGAGCTCCTGACCTTAGTTTGGTGGTGGTATAGCTGCAAAGTCCAGCTACAAAACCTAAAGCCCATCACAGCAGAAGCAAGTTAAACAGTGCAGGTAGTGCTAGTTATCCATTCCCTTACTACTCTGCTACTACTTTTCCACACATTTCTGTGCAGAAATTCCATGCTGGTTCATATATCACAGTACCACATTTCAAAATCTGTGCATATATGTTTTTGTGTAAAGATTACAGTCTCCCAAAACGCTGGCTATCAGTTTTACGGTATTTTTAGTCTGGTGCACACACACAGACCAATGTAGCAGTAAAGACATGCAATCTACCAAACTCCTGTTGCTCTGCCTTGACAATGACATGTCTCATGATACCCCTCATGGTGCCTTGCACCATGGTTTGCCTCTGCAGTTCGCTTCAAGTTTCTCTTCCCTGGGGAAAGAGGGAAGGTGTTCAGTGTTCAAGCACCCTTCTCTGATCTTACAGTTTATTATTCTCACTATGGCCATTTCTATGAGCATGCATATTGCATGTGCCTTTCCCACAGGTGGTAGTCTGAGACCTCATTACAATACCTGATGCAGACATCCATGGGATACAATCTCAGATGCCCTGTCAGACAGCACATAGGTGAGTAAACAGGTGTGGAAGGTCAGAGGGACCTGCCATTGACAATTATTCATGGACTGTACCTATGCCTTTGGAGCTGGGTATGAACATTTTGAGAAGATTCTCAACAACATTGCTACTTTAAACTAGAACCAGACATGTGTCTGAACAAGAATTCTCAGATTCTGTCCAGCTTGAAAAATGTATTTTTGGACAGAATCCAAAGCACATCTAAGTCAATGGAAAGACTGTACATTAACTGAAACCAATCCTAGTTCAGGAAAGTCTATTTGCAAAAAGATGGGAAAATGTTTATGCAAAGGGCAATTTGTACTCACAGACCAACTTCTTTCATCAGTTTCAAGCATATTGATGAGAGAAAGTAGAAGGATATTGTTTACCACCAGGAATTACAGAAGCACTGTTCAGACTCACATTTAAGGTCACATCCCACTAGCATTATAAATGTGTATTTTAGCTGATTTATGTTCTTGTAGTCAAAGTTTATTCCATATGTTTAGCAACCCAGAAGGAAGAAATTTCAATTTTAGATTATCTCTATATAAAATTTTTACAATGCATAAAACACAAAGAATCTAACAAAAATGTATGCAGCAATTTATTTCTTAAACTTTTTACCCATGAGTGAATTATTATTTTTAATAGATGAGCAATCATGACAGGTTTTTAATAATACTAAATTTAATTTGTCTATTTTAACTCAACCCATTATTGCAACCTATTAAAAAAAATCCATGCCAAAGCCTGCATGTAAATGACTGCATTAAAAGCATATATATATATGATGCAACTCAGAATATTCAAATTCTAAATTAAAACGTGTACGTATATCTGCATGCTCATTTTCACCATTCCAGACAAAATGGAAAATTAACTAGAAGATACATCTGCACTGACTTTAATCTATTTCATTTTATGTTGATCAGTAGCTAAGAATACTTCACTATAGAGATTTATCACATTAATTAGCTCTGAAATTACTCATAGTAATTAAGTATATTGTTCTTAAACTCTTTAGAGATTATTGAAATACTTTTGCTGCTACTTAAAGGAAACAAATATTGAGGGAAAGCCTTTTTCAGGAGAAAAACTTGTCTATAAATGATCTTTTAATTCTAAGCCCTCCTGCCCTTCCATTTGTCCTGCCCTGGATGGACTTTATACTATCTTCTAGAAGCCTAACACAGCTAAAAACAATTTCTAAAACCTTGATAGATTTTGAACTGTGACTTACAGCATGTCATGTTATCACTGCAATCTTTGAACAATTCTTGTTTATGCATGTAGCAATCCCAAATGTAGTACAATGTACTTCTGTAACTCGGATCCCCATGTCACAAGTGCTGCAAGTATATAGGATTTCTACAAAGGTTTCCCAAGAATTGTGGAGGAACTCAAGGACTGTGTGGTCCCACAGGATAAAACACACAAAAGCAGAAACTTATATTTGCCTGGTTTATTATGAAACACAAGAGGGAAGCCTGACTGAACCAAGAAAACCTTTTAGAAACCCAACAGTACTGGATATCAGCTCGCCTTTTTTATATTTTTTTTTTTTAAGCAAAGAGCATGGCTTAAATTTCTCAGGCTTGACATCCCATTGGGCTGGTGCGTCATGTCCCTTTTTGTCAGCCTGTCACGTCACACAGTGTAATGTGGCATTTCTGTGTAACGGACTGAGACACGTCATGCCAATGACATGTCAAGCTTGTGAATTTCAAAAAGACACAGTTCAATGAAAAACATGGTTTTCTAACTGCCCTGGAGGTTTTAAACCTTAAGAAAAATAAAAAAAGACTTTTCTTCTCCAGTGATTTTGCCACTGAAAAGCACATGTTTTTTGGTGTTACCCATGTGTAGAAGCAGGTAGCAGGTATCTGAATATTTGGACATCTTTATTAACTGAATCTTAAATTGCTGATTCAGTCAGGTAATTGGGAAAGGTCCAGAGCACATGTGCATTCACTGAGCTGGTACTGTTGTTTATTTCTAGTAGAATACATATGCAGTTATAAAGCTTTTGCCCTTTAATGATAAGCTAAGGCTAAATATTCAATTTCTGTGACTTTCAATATCTTGATTCATCCCTAATAATTTTTATGCACATGTATGCTCCTGGTGACTATAATGGCATATTATGCGTCTGCTTAAATACCAGACAACAGGTGGACACAGAGAGTGTTGGCCTTGCCTATCCTCTATGCTGGTTTTAGATTTGCAAAATAAACCCAGAATCTGTCTGCAACATTGAGCACCGTAGGAATTTTTTCAAAGCATGCTTTGTCAACACAGATTTAATGTAGTCCAAACTGTAAAATTGATCAGCTAAGGATAACACCTTTCTCCCATCACTAGTGCTGTTCCTTATTCTCTACACTTCCTAAATACCTAAGGAAAACAGCATCTTTATGCTATGCCCCAAAATGCTTTTATTTTGTTAACAGTTACTTTGGAGCAGATTTGTAGGAAGGAGCAAATTAACCTACCAGTCATTTCATCAACAAATTGTGTGTTTGCAAAATCCTTAAATATAACAATGATGGGAGAGCTCACATGGTGGTCAGAAGCCAGAAGATTCACTGCCATCAGCAATGAACCCCTACTTACACAGTTAGTGTTCAAAGATGCTACACACATGTTCAAAGATGCAAATTTCTGCTTGCACGTGTACTAAAGATTTGAGTTGGTAGATCTTTACTTGCACTGATAGAAGACTAGACGTGACAAATGTCTACACACATCTATATATTAGTCAACTGTATTGTCTGTATACTAGGACTGGTTTTAAAAAAATTAAAAATTAAAATCTCTTTTATCAGGAAAGAAAAAAAAAATTACTACCCTTATGAAAAAAACAATTATCAGGTAACTCCTGGTGGCCAATTAGTTACAGAATAATACGAACTCTCTGACAAAACAAGTTTTATTCCAGAACGCATAACTGCTCTTGGCAGAACTTATCCAAAAATTAGATTTATTGGATACTTCCATAGCTTTGCAAATCTTTCAGGTATTACCACAACTATCCTAAAAGAAAGGTAAGACACAAAGACCTCAGCCTTTGGAATGCCTATTTTACTAACTATGTTTTTTTAAATAATGGGGCTAGTTGAAAATAGAGTAACAAAATAGATAGTAAAAATAAAACCACAATCTTCTTCATTATAAAACAGCCTTATATGATACTATTTTTGATAATAACAAAAAGTACTTAGAAGCTCATAATTTTATTCCATCAAAAAGCCATGACAGTTATTGAAACTTAGCTCTCTACAGTGCTAACAATGGTGGATTAAGAGCTATGTTCCATTTTAACCTTCATAACTTCATTTGAGAGAAGGAGATGACATTCTGCATCTTAAAATTTGTGCTAGTGAACATAACATGAGATCACATTCTTTGCAGGGGTAATCCTGTTCTGGGAAGCACTGAACGTTTCCAATGGAATTTTTCAGTGCAAGAAATACAGTCATTTAAAATATACTTTTTAAAAATGCACAGTAAAACTCCTAAACTAAAAGTACATTATACTGCTTCAGCATGCATCTTCTCACAAAGCCATAAACCACACCAACAGCAAGTGTTCCATTCAATCTCACGTTTTACAAATAGCTGAAATTTAAAGAAAAAAAAAGAAATGGTATACTTAAATTCACATTAGCATCTATAGTCACACAACTATATCTGCTTTTAACCACCAGTCCTGAACTGTTCTCCCAGGTATTATCCCTCTTCTCTAATCCAAGCATTCTCCAAATCTGCAGACATGCCATAACCTAGCATGACTAGCCAAGGAGGCAGAGCTGGCCATGAATCAGAAACAGGAGACTATGTATTACTCTTTTCCTTTCCCTAATATAAGGCCCATACACAGGTCTGTATTTATACATGATGTGGCACCAAACAGGTCTTATGAAATATATAGTTTCTATACATCTGTACAGAAATGTATCCTCTGTGCAGTACAGTGCACTGTAATGTATAAGATGCCAGAAGCTGTCAGGACAAACAAAGCATCTCTCTAATGCTTCTTAAAGAGAGAGGTGAGAATGAGTAAAAATACATACTTCTTCTTGTATATGATACCTTTCAATCTAGTGGGAGATTTTTTATTATTAATATTGAAAAAAAAAATTTTAACATTTATGTGACTATCTTTAAATTTTTTCATTTTGTCATTATGAGAAAAGAGTAAAAATTATTGCTGCTAAAGACAGAAAGGATCAACTGTCCCCATAGGATAACTGTGGGTTTGTAAACAGATAGGTCTAGTTGGAGGACATCTTCTTAGACAACCCACTATGTTGTCTCTGAAATATAAAACTAGTCATAAACTTTCCCTCCTCAAAAAATATCAAGCTTCTTTTTCTCTTCTGAGCGAGATGCATACCTAACAGCTGTCAATTCTCATATTTCTATCTATAATTGTGAGCAACATCTGACAGCAGACCTGGACTGAAAACAAAATAGAGGACCATTAGTCATAAATAATTCCAATAGATGCAGGAAAAGTAATTTTGTTGGAGAACAACTGAAACAACGTGAATTTTTTTTCTTTTGTTTCTTACAGTAAGAAAAAGCATGTGCATTTGTAGCGAATCTATACTATGTATTTCAGAATCCAATGCAAAGCTTGCATACAAATGCAATGCCTTTATATTTCCACGTTCTGGTTCCACCTATTCATTTCTAAATTTTATGAGGTAATTTTTAAAGACTCACAGAATGAGATTTGACCATCAGGTAAGCCAAAGTAAATATATAACGATTCTACCATTTCTTTGGTATTCATTTTAGATTTATTCTCAGTTTTAATAGTCTAAATCCAGTGGAGTATTACTATCATTTCCAATAAACAGACAGCTTTAAAGTTGATCATCCCTTTTTCTTCCCAGCTTAGCAGGAGTGTGGTGGCTGGAGGACAAATCAGTAGGAGCTGATGGGCACCAGGCCTGGGATTCTCTTTCAGTCTGTAGCTCCGCCTTTTCTGAAGACTCCTAAACAGCAAGGCTTTCCCTCCTCTCATCAGCCTACCTCTGTGCATCAAGTCATGGAGGTTTCCTTGCTGGAGCTCCAATTTCCATTAGGACAGTAGCAGCAGTCTTCATTTTGTTCCATCTAGGATCCAACTCATTCTCCTTCCCTTCCATGAGCTTTTAGTAAGCCACTACTATATTTACTATTCTATTCTCAATTCCAGAGATGCCATTTAAGGCCTGGTAAAGTACCTTATATGCCTTTGAAAATTGCCGTTACTATATTAGTACCAGTTTTGTTGCAGCTTCTTTATAGAATAAAGCAGAACAGCACATCTGTTTTGACTCTCTTGCCTTGCATAGAGAAAGAGGAGGCCTTGATTCATCCCTACCCCAGTTTCCTAAATGACTACACTCAAAGAGATTTCAACCTCTGATCAAATGTCATGGGATTTTGCAAGCCATGGACTTGCTTTTACAAGCCTAAGCCCAATTCAGTTCTTACACTGCAGTTAATAAGATCTGCAGCCTTTCTTTGGTCATAAAGTAGTTGATAGTGGCTTTTTTTTTCTTTGATGTTGAGATGGATGAAGTGATTTTAGTATAATAGAAGCACAAATACAAATGTAAAACATCAAATCCTCAACCTTGTTCTTACAGTTGAGAAACTATTAACCTTTACTCCTTTCCTCCCCCAAATGCCAATTTGTATATAAAAACAACCTCCAGGACTTAGACCTTGGGTGGCAGTTTTAAGTCTAAAATCAATTTTTGAGTTATAAACCCTCTGAAAATAGGGGTTTATAATGGAACCACTGACAGACCCTTAACTACAGTGGCGCTAGCGGGCACCACTATAATATACGAATAAAACTAAATTACATCACTTGTCATCATTAAGAAAAATTTTCATCTCAGTTCTTCATTTGAAAAGCACTATAGTTAATGAATGATTACTGAGCCATGACACCTAAATGACTAAAATATAGGAATTATACTGAGGTCAACTCAAGTATTTTTTAAACCATGAAATTAAGGGATCTATTCGCTTTGGTATAGGATACCAGTACTGGCTATTATGCTCCCTTGCAACACTGACTTTGAGCATAAGGGAATGGTATGTATTTCTATACTGGAGATTAAGGTCCCATGCAAATTTAAGAGGTGAACACATGATTGCCCAAGAGTGATGAAGTATGAGATTCTTCTCTACGTTCATACATGTTTCTTTCAAGCACCTGTTTTCTTTATGCTCTTCTGCATGTAACTAACTTGAAACTGAAGAATATTTTATGGCAATAGAAGGCAGAATCTTGTTCTTTGAAAAAGGATATTTCATTATTCAACAGAAAGTCCAGTAACTTAAATTTACTAACCCGCATTTAAGTATACCAGATCCTTTTAGCCAAGACACTTAAAAAGAAAGACATTTTAAGGAGAGCTGACAGTACTGTACTATTGTGCAATGCTCAGACAATGCCTAACCATATCCATTATATATTGTGTGATCTTGAATTAAGAATGGAAGAGCCTTACTTTCCATGTGCTTAGACATTTTTAAGGTAAATACAAAGAACTGTAACAAAATCACAAAGAATATAAAAATTGCTTGCATATGCATGGTTTTCTTAATTTGAAGCCATTTTATACTTCCTTTTAACTAGGAAAATGTAGACACTTATAAGAGGCAGAATGATTACAACTGCTCATACAATACAAAGAAATTAAAAGGAGCAGCTAAAGATATAAAACAATGGAAAAGGAGGCAATTTTCATCACTGCCATCCAAAGATTCTAACTCTGTGATACCTCCCCAGTGCACCTACTTTGCTCATGTTCTCACAGCACTGAGTCTGAGCACTGCTGTTCATGAAGATTTGTCTAACACTTGAAAGCATGCCAAAACTATGAAGAAAGTATGCAGTGCCTATGATTAGAACAAGCACCTGATATTACAGCTTTAGGGACATATTGTCAGTCCTGCTACTTAGTCCCTGTATCCAAGTTTGCCTAATGTTTCACTGAGCTTAATTCAGATAAATAAAGGTGACTAACTTCAGGTTCTCAGAGAACTTCATGTTCTCAGAAGCTTCCAGTACAAGCAGTATTAGCAGTATTCATTATTTTAACCTAAATTCTTTCAGGGTTGGTTTTTTGGGGTTTTGTTTTTTTGGCTTTTTGGGGGAGGGGGCTTGAGGGGCAAGAGGGGCACACAAGCAAAAAAAACGCTATCTTATCCAAGGAATAATAACTGAACACCATGAAACATCTTCATTTATTCAATGTTTTCATATCAAATTTCAATGCACACATTTCCCAATACGTGATTTCCAAATGCTACTTTAAAAGTATTTTGCCTCCCAGTGTGGAAAACTTACTAGGTGTTGGAGATGGAAGTATAAGTAGAAGTGAAGGTTGCAAAATTGAAAACAATGAATGTAGACTGCATGTTAATTGTAACCAAGCTAGTTTGCTCATGTTGATCACATGTCTAGTGACAGTCATAGATGTTGATAGAGTCTGACCTGTTCTAAAAAGCTGGCGTTTTCAAAAAAAAAAAAAAGCATATAAGCTATCTCTGCAGTCTGTGGAAAACGAAAAGGAGAGAGAGGGGCTTCTGACAGCTCAAGCAGAGGAGGAAAATTAGAAAAGAAAGCCAGTACCACTACCATATGGGCTCATAGCTCGTCAGGACAGCTGGCAAGAAACATTGCTCTTTCTTCTTTACTTCGAGGGCTGTGATATATTTCTTTATATGGCTATCAATAATACTGAATGATTAATGCTAATGATTTATGCTAATTTCATTATAAGCTTTATTTGTTGCCCAGTGTTGAATTAAGCCTGTCAAATCATCCTTTTCTACTAAAGATTCTTAAAATGCAGAGCTAAATATAACATCTGATCATTAATATGTTAATACACCTGTTTCATATATATACCAGGAAAACAAGAAAGTGGCTGTTTGAGGATGATTCTGAGAGCAGTGGTTCAGGGATCTTATCTACTTAGTGTCAAGTACTTAATGAAGAAGTACTGACATTTTACATTTTCCTCCTACAAGTCTTAAAAAGAAATAAATAAACAAACACCAAAAAAACCCACCACCACCAAACACAAAGATCATCCTCTGATACCGGATTGTATAACGCCATTCCTTAAACAGTAAATAATACAGCATGTACCTTTCAGTGAGTGATCAAGCCCCCTGCTGAGACATCCGTTTCCACCATTCTACATTAAGCTAGCTCTGATTTTTAAAAACAAGTAGGAAGAGGACAAGATACACTAGATAATATTTAACTATGTTAAATCTCATCCATCCTTAGAACTACCCAGAAATACCTCTTCCAGCTCAGACTGTCTTTCCCTTTGTGTTCTTCTCCATTTTATTGAGGAAAACTGTCAGTCCCTAACTCCTCCTATCTTATTCTTCAGCCAATTTTCTTGTTTATCACCATCTTGGGTAAAAAGAAAGGGGAAAGGAAGTTGCCATTGCTATTCCATAAATTGTAACCTCATTTCCTGTCTTCCTTAAAAATCCATTTCAGTTAAAATCAGCTCATTTTAACCTGCCAGAGATCCAGACACAGACCCCATACCCAAGTATCTACAAGCTGCTAAATCACAACTCAACAATTTCCTGTTCACTTGCCCTATAGGGACCAACCTGCCATTGTTGACAGGGAAGAGAAATCTTTCCAAATCCCAAAAGAGACAGCAACACTCACAAAAGCCTAAGGAACTCCTGGCACAGGAGGACCTATCACACATGGCAAGAGGCAGAGGAACAAGGTTTATATACCCTTCACCACATACTCAAGTAATGCCTTAACTGAACCCCTAAGAGACCTTTAGAGGGCAGGGACCTTTAAGAAAACACCATCCTTTTTCTTACCACATGAAGTCAAAGTCAAACAAAATGGGGAGAACAACATCATTTTCCTGTTTGCTTATAAGGCTCTACAAATGTATTTTGAAGTTGAAGCATGTATGATACAATTTTTCACTGTATTTCTCCTGCCATATCTATTACAGTACTACCTTTCACCTGTATGAGGTCTCCCTGTACAAGGACTGCAAATCGCTTTTGAAATAATGATTTTTAGTCTCTTAATGCAGCAATGAGGAATTGGCTAGTCTTTTTACTTACAAGTTTACTTACATATTTTAAATTATAATTTTACTTACAAATTTACTCATAAATTCCTCTCATATATAGCTTGAAATAAATACAGTAACTATAACTGTTCCTTTGAATTCAGTTTACAGAGCATCCTGCCACATGTGTTTCACAAACAGGTTTATTTGGTCCTCTGATGATAGAAGAAAGAGAAGAGTTTGATTACTACTAATTAAATGACAAAACATCCTTTTTTTAAATGCATATAAAGTACAGGACTTTGCACTTGAACATACATTATAATGCATTTATGAGAAAAGAAAGGATAAGTATATGTCTTCCAAAAATAATTCAGAATTTGGACCTAAGTGCTAGGAATTGAAATCTGAGCTTGTGTAAAGTTCCAGATACTTGCCCAAAGCTGCATTAACTTTTGAGTCTGCTCTGGATATTCTTGTCACAGCATATCTTTCATTAAATTTCCCAGTTTTTTTGAAAGAGGGCAAGTTTTAGGGTGAGACAGAAATGAGTTCTCTTGGAGGACCCTGTTTGATCCACTATACAGAAACACTGATATAAAAAAAAATGGCTAGGATTACAATTTTATAAGATCTGAATCCTGTCAACTACAAAGCAATAAAATACAAATTATATACACTGTATTCATAGACCATAATTACAGAACTTAGGAAAAACACATGTGAACTCTTAAGTTGGAGGTTTTGTTTTTCTCTCTTGAAATCTACTACTTGCGGATTTAAAACTACTATATATAGTTTTTTTACAAAGGAACTACAGTTCTACCAGTTGGTCTGGGCTATACAGCTAGCAAATGTCAAAACGTATGGACCAAACCATTTATCAAATAATCTACTCTCTGAATAGATAGGCACTATCAGCAATCTGGTATTGATCTTTACAGGCTACTGCTATTGTTCATCTGAGCATCCAGAATGCCAGCAAGAATTAATGAAAGAAACAAAACAATGCATACCAAGCACACAGCACACAACTTTTTTCTTTTCTTTCTTCCCCCTTTTTTTTTCCTTAAGTTTGGTAAAATTTATGTAGTTATCAGAAATACATTACTATAAACAAAGTATGCAGGCAGGATGGGATACATGATAGAAAAATCACCTCCCAGGCATTAACTTCTGCAGACTTCCAGTACGTTTACCTCCAGATTAGTATAACCTACTTGCAGTTGAGATCTAGCATGATAAATTCCTTGAGGTGTGTTACCCTGGCATTCACTACAGCTGAGACTGAGATGGCACTTTCATTAAAAGCTCCATTTCAGGGCACATTTAATGTCTTAGACATTTCAAATTGCATCTGGCTGAATCTTGGCATGCAGCTTGTCAGTCCAGATGTACGGGTTTTGTTTGTTTTTTTACAGAAAATCGTATAAATTGGTTGCGACATTCACGAGTTCCATTGTGACTAAAAATATTAAATGTTAGTATTTGGGGAACAGGGTTTTTTTAAAGGAAAACACACATTTATTTAATCCTTTTTCAAATTTATCTATGTGCTTTCTCCCCACACGGCCTTCCATAAGATCTGCAAAGATCCACAGGTCCACCACACCATTCTCCTTCAAATTCCTCTTTAAAATGCTCTTCTAAGGACATGCTATTTGATGTACTATGTTTTGATTTAAACTACCAAGATTTGAGATCATCAACCCACATTACAAAATTTTATATATAGATGTGACTGCCGTTTTCTTTTCATTGGCTCCTGGACGAGTAGCACAGTAAAGGAGATGTGATGGGAGAGCAAGGAAACCATGACCAGACTTAGAGCTAGCAATTACATCTAGTGAATCTCCTTTCTAGCTAGCACAACATAACACAACCACCACCTAAACAGCACAAAGCAACTACAATATGCAAAAAAAAATCTAGTCTTTTTTGCAGGGCTCAGAAATTAAAGGTCGGTTTCCCAAACCTCAGCCCCGTGTAATCAAAATTCATCTTTCATCTTTAAGACCAGTGATTCCTATACTCCTCACTGCCCCACCACTCTCTTTCCAAAGGTATTTATTAGATTGTCATTGCAGTTACCTTACTAGGGAGCAGTGGGGGGGGGGGGGGGGGTG
>JANZLQ010000092.1:31280363-31336158 GCA_026212715.1 Elanus axillaris
CATTGTCAATACAATTTCTAGACTGGATTATGTTCTTTTCTGAGGTCCTGCTCAAACAAACAAGATTGTAACAGCACTGATCTTGTTGACACTTTTATATTAAAGAATTCATCATGCTATTATTGTATACAAACATTCCTCGCCATGAGCTTCTAAGTTTGACAAGCTGAATTCCATAATGCACATATATGTTTGGGAAATAGCTAGAAGTTCAGAAGCATTCTCCTATGAATTAGAGGATATGCCAAGTATAAGGAATAAAACAAAATATGATATTACTATTGACATGGCCACTGCCAACACAGTGTTCTGAGGATTATGCATTTCTGAAATGTTTCCTGTTAATTAACTACAGGATACTCATGAGTTGCAGGTTTTGCCCAAGTTCTGTTTAAAGATCTTGCTAATTTTCAGTGATTAGCATTAAATTTAAGTATGTCAGCATTTCCATTATAAACCACATTCTCAGGGGTTTATTAAATTATTGGAAAAAAATTATTCTGAGGTAAAACTCAATACTTAGGGGTAATTTTTCAAAGTGAAGCATGCAGTTTTAGCTCCTGATCTCTGAACAAAGTCAGTAAGAAGCTGCAGAGCTGCACCCCTAGTCAATGCTTTGAAATTTTACTTCAAAGTCTCACCCCAGGAAGAAATTCTATCACACACATACACAAATCGATTTGACCTCTTTAAAACTGAAGAATGCCTACTATTCATGCACTGTAACTGCTTTCCATGAAGATTTTTCACCATTTCCTAAATCTGCCCAGCCAATCATAAGCAACAGCTTTTGGGACAGGGAAGAAAGATTAGAGATGTTATAAACACTATAAGGTCAAAAGATTTGTTGTTGCTTTAACCAGAAGCAAAACTAGAGTAAATACATACAGCATGTTTCCAGACAGCTCTACATACAAAAAAAAAAAAAAAGTAAAAAAGTAGTGCATTTGTTAACCAATCAGCTTGACTATAATAAACTGAACTTACTAAATGCAACATCAATAATCAAGAAAGATGACCCTTTTCTATTGCGAAGAACCGGGAAAATTACTCAAAACCAGTAAAATGGTAGACATTTTATACTGAAAGATTTGAGGAGGAATACGTTGAATAAAAAGATGACTAGTGTTGTGGCACTGAAGAAAAACCATAATTTTTCATTGATGTAAGGCAGCAGAGCTGGAAAGAACACAAATACAACAGTAGATCCATTAACCGCATGACAAGAAACAGTGTTCACATCGACTTACTAAACTGTTTTTGATTCTTTAGTACCAATACGCAGAACAATCCTTACATTATGTTGCCAAGGAAAACCTAGAATGCATTTATTTCGTAATGTAGCTTTCTTCAATTATCATAATAGAGCCATCATAGTTGTTGCAAACACTGTATGGCCTCAAACACCTAAATACAGCCATTATATTGGACATTTTTTTAAGAGGAGGACATTTTAAGCCTCCCTAGAGAGTTCCGTTGCCTGGCAAACTCTCAGTGAGAACCATCTATTACTGCAAAACCTTGCTCACATGTGAGCAAGGAGGAAATGATCACAGCTAACGAAGGGGACATATTTGGAACCATGACCAGAGAATGAAGGCTGCTTGAAGGCCATTAAAGTTAACAACGTACACTGACACAGAACCTTGAGTGGAATTTACGCTGAGCTGATGAGCCTTAGGGAGCTTGTATTCATCCTTGGCAAGTGATTTCTCTCTTCTATGATAGCAAATTACAGCTTAAACTCTATTTTTGTCTTGAAGCCTCATCTCACCCACTCCCAACACTTGAACTTTGTGCACAAAGAGGCCAAGATTACATTGCAGAAGGGAAATACAAGACGGTACAGCAACTGAGATACTCAAGGCAAAGCTTTGTAAATTCCCCTCTCTAAATACAAAGGGTGCAAAGGACAGACTTTTTAAATCACTGCCTTCCTTATTGAACAGAATAACAAGTCAGGGTCACACAAACTCTTTTTTTGCTTTAGGATGAAAATGAGGAATAAGTCCTTTACGTGCCATGCTTTAACATCCATGCTCAGTAAGTCTTTATTTTAATGTTTCATTAATAATATCAATACACGGGTTATACAGCTAAAATCACATGGTGCTATCCTGCCAATTACCTACTAATTTGAAAGAGCTCAGAATGACTAACCAAGAGTTAAATCTGTTTCATATCTATTTAATTTGAAGTATCATTTTCACAAGGATTTGTTTACATGTGTAATGAAACTAAGAAGCACAGAGACACCTTTGTTTTGCCCATGTCTTTATATCCAAAGAGTTTTTAGACAAATAAAAATATTTATGGTGGATTAAAATATGGCACTTGCATTGATCAGTGTTCCAGCTTTTCAGCAAGTGTTATCATTTTACTCTTGGCTACGTTTTATGATTCATAAAACCTGACAATCAATTCTTCTCTGAATGAGCAATAAAAATCTTACTTTTAATTTCACATAAACAGTATTTGCACCAATATGCTGCTTGCACTGAATCTGCATAACCAATATTACAATATCTCTTAGTGTAATTTGCATGAATAATTACATGTGAAATGTGTGCCTTGGCAAATCACATTATCATATGCAGTTCACAAATAACTATATTTATGCTAACTGGACAGCAGTCCAACACCTCAACGTTTGCTAGGAGAAGTGATAAATTTGTTACCAGCAGCATTAACAGTATCTTGAAAAAGCAGGATTATCTAACAGTGAGGAACAGTTTATTTCATTAAGAATGGAATATTATTTTAGAATTCCTTGAAGTTGTTTTCCTTACTGTCAACTTTATCTGTCCCAAAGGATGGTAGTTTGATACACACATGTTATAGACTCTTCTGCAACTTTATAGTCTAATTAAATAAAGAGACCTTTTCATTTGTAACTGCATAGGTTTTACATCACCTCTCACCAGTCGCTTCCTAGTAACTCAGCTGTATGCTCTGGATCAGCACCTTCTCCACCAGCTTGATACTAACAGGAACAGAGACACTCTCATAGGCCTCTGAACTGCAAAGCACTGTACTGTATTAAGACAGCATTATCTTATTTTCCATTAACATAATTATGCTCAAGAGCAGTACAGAAAAATTATACACACATTCCCCCAGTGTCCATACACAGTACCTATCTGGGAAAACACTAGTATCATTGCTTCAAAAATAGTACCAGTGCCACAGGACATGTATTTAAAATTTGGTGCATATATTTTTAGATTAATATGACTGGTTATGACAACATCTGAAGCACAAGTCTCATTTGTAAAACTACCTAGTACTGTTATAAATAAGTATATATATATGTACAATATTAATTTGACAACTTGGGTTGAAGGACAGAGATGGCAGGATGTGGTTAAGTGCCTAGTAAAGTACGCTTCGCAGTTTATTGTAGGAAAACATAAACACCGCTCTGATATTATACATTCAGTCTTAGGAATGGAATTCAAACCTCAATCCTAAACTACAACTGAAAGAGGGAGCAGCTGCTCTCAACAGCCTTTAGCTAGGAAAAAGCATACACTCTAGCTCTACCTAGCTCAGATTACTTATCTGTATACCTGTATTATACCAACAGCAGCAACATGGGATCAATCAGGCACAGTTGTGGTAGGTAATTTACATTTAAAAAAAAAAAAAAGTACGGTGTACAGAGCAGCGACAAAAAAAAAAAAGAAAAAAACAAACAAAGACAGGGGTTTATGATCATGGTTTACTATCAGACAAAAGAGGTGAAGCAAGAAACTCTTACAGAAGCAATTTAACAGGTATATCGGATGAAACAAGTACAAGTTTATCTAGTTTTGTGAGAGCACCACCAGAAATTAAGTCTTTTCCAAGCTCCTACATATCAGAGCTGCTGCACATCTTACCACTACACTTTGCCATTCTTGTGAAAACTTTTCTACTTTTCCTCATAATTCTCTCCCAACCATGCTAATCCTTAGTGTGGTGATACACTAACTAGCTTTTGTATTAAGCTTTGTTTTCTGGAGCCAGAGCCACTACTTCAGTGGTTTTCTGGGACTGCTAGAAATCGGATCATGACCCGTGAATAAAGGATACCCTCTACTTCTGAGGTGCTAAGAAAGAGTCACACATGCAATATATATGAAGAAGAAACATTTCTTTACTGGTGTTTTTAGGTAATGTACCGGTAGTCTTATATACAGGACACAGAAAGAACGCAGTCACCTGCAGACAGAAATTTCTACTGCTTGACAACTCCTTGACCTGCAGAAAAAGTAGCAGAAATGGAAGAGACAACCACATATCAGGGCAAGGAGGGGAAAATAATAGAATAATAGAGCCATTAATTCTCCAAAAGGACATCAGAAATATTTTGTTGAAGGCAAGAAAGCTTCATTCAGGTTTTCCAAATATTTGACAAGATGGTTTTCATTTCTTCATGATCTACCCTCTCAGAATAAGTAGAAAGAATAGCAGGGTTTATACTGAATCTTTTTCAGCTATAGCCTAAGAACAGATCAAGAGGTAATCTCAACATCAGACAAAAAACAGTGCTAATTTCCATAACTGGAATTTCACAAAATGCAACCTGACTTGAAATGCATGGAAGAAACTAATATTTGAAAAATCTAAGAGGTCTGTATGGCTGCCACTAGACAACATGCTTCCAACTAAACCCCTGCTATTCAGTATGAACAATTTACAATCCAATACAATACCTAGAAACTTCTCATGCACTTCTTTCTACTTCCGGTTATGAACTGATCATTCCCCCCCAAAAAAAAAAATTAACCTGTTTAAGGAGGAGAGAGATGCTAATTTCATTACCACCTTGCCAACACTTTCAGTCATGATTTTAATGATCTTCAACAATCAACAAGTGAGAGAATTCTGAATGTAAGTAAATTGATAACAAGCAATATGGGAAATGACTAACTGGGTGTTGATCAGTGGGTGATGAGCAGTTACTCTGTGCATCATTTGTATATTCCAATCCTTTTACTATTACTGTTGTCATTTTATTAGTGTTGTTATTATAATTATTTTCTTCTTTTCTGTTGTATTAAACTGTTCTTATCTCAACCCACGAGTTTTACTTCTTTTCCTGATTTTCTCCCCCATCGCCTGGGTGAGCAGCTGTGTGGTGTTAGTTGCTTGCTGGCGTTAAACCACGACATCAGCTTATGAATGTCAGTAAATAATAACCTTGTTAATTTTTTCATAATGAAAGACAAAAGAAAACACACTATCACAGTGGAAGAGCATTTTTAAGTTATAGGACCATAACACTGAAGGATCAAGCACCAAAATTTCTTTTAACGGAAATTATTTTATTTGCACACTCCTAGGCTGACCCTACTGTCAGGAGAGAGCAGTATATTTATGTATGTAGAAAGTATGTGGAGACATGTTGAAAGTTTGTAGGGGATTGTGAACATTCTATACCTCTCAGCACCTGGTATACTAAATGGTATCCCTTTCCTTGCATTCTTCATGTCATCATCACCTTTTATTTTCATTGGGCATTTAATAATGTCTTGCATATACAGGTGAACAAAACCTGGCCTTGCTTTTGATATAAATATCATACTATTAACAGCTCTTTATTGTTTCATTGATCAAATCTTGTTTCACTGATGCCTGTATTACATAGGTTTGTCTCAGATTTGTTCCGCTAAGCCCAGGCTACAACAGCTTCTCTTACCTGTTTCAATTCACTGTGCTTGATACCTCCTCATCAGCCTCTTAAAGGTTCTATTCCTTCTAATCAGACCCCTAGAGGCACTTTAGCAGCTAACCTGGATGATTACAGGCATTGCTGTTGTAAATTACTAAATCATAAATGCTTTTTCTTAGTCATCAGTTCCAATTGTGTAAAGTTGCCCAACTGTAATGGAAGTTGCATGCAGAAATATTGCTGAAAATTTAATTTGCATGCAAATCTGCCCACTTGCCATTCTTTATTGTGAAGCGTTAATGTAGTCACACAGTGCTGCACTCATGGATTACCAGGATTTTCAACCAGGCCCTGTGACTATGACCACTTGAACATACCATCCTACATTGCCCATACAAAAATTCTTATGTAGGTTCATCGCTTAGAGATGTGTGCTTGCACACATGTATATTCAAAAAGTACACATTGTTGTGTATATGCTTTTACATTTAGTACAGCCCACAGTAACTAGAAAATAAAATTACTTGAAACCATTGCAATTGTATATATGCAAAAAGTAAAATACTTGGTTTGAATATTAACATTTTAATACAAATAGCTTTTTACTTCTTTGGCCTCCCTTCCCTTTATTTCTATCAGTCAAAAAAACACAAACAAAAAAACCCACAACTCTCTGGTTAAACTTTTCAGTAAGGTTTATCCTGAGGCTTTATACCTGTCTGCTGTCAGGAGTCTTTCCCTGCCTTCCCTTAATCCTCCTTCATTCACACAGACATGCCCACTTAAAGAAAGACAGCTGGCACACAGTACAATATATGTTACTTCAGGCTCCATTGGCAAGTGCCTGTCATTATCACCTACCATGTTTCCTGTCTGAATTATTGCCTTTAAGGAGTCGTAGCTGTAGGTAATTAAAGAGTACCACTCTAATGCAATGAATAAATTGCCACACAATTCATGTTACACTAGAAAACTGTAAGTCTCTTTCCTCCTCACTTCTTAGGCTTTACACAGCACAAGAGCTGATTTACTGCTTCTTTTTATTACAAATTCTATACTTGCAACATTCTGGGCCTAACTAGTTTTATTCACATTTTAATGTAGCACCTGTAAACAGTAGAAGTACATTCTAAGAAAATAATGAAAAATGTACAAGTGCTTATTCAAGAATAAAGAAAATTCTCAGTCTGAGACAACTTTATGTTTGCTTTTGGACAGTATGTGTCTCCCATTTTTACTGATACAAAAGCATGCAGAAGTGCATTCTAAACTCAGGTATCCTGACACTGTAGAAAGTGCACACTGATCTGTACGTGGACATTCACTGCAGTAACTTCTTTCAACACCTGACTGAAAAAAAACCCCACAAGCTCGAAAGAATCACATACTTCAAAAGTTTAGCATCTGTGTATATGGTCTTTGAATCTAATAGCTTAGTGCTCCTAATCCACTATTACTTCCGACTGGACCCTCTGCAGAATTTGGGCATGTAATCTTTACAGACAACAAATAATACTGTTTTCATCATAGCAAAAATATACCCACCACCATGAACAAGAACTGTATGACGAAATGAAGATTAATCCAGACACATGTTTCAGGAAGGACACTTCAACCTAAGATTTATTAACTTAGTGGAAAGGAAAACACTTGTTTTAATGAACCAACAATTATAATGCAAACATTTCATACCTTTTATGAAAGCTGAATAGCAAGAAGGGAAACAGTGTCATTGCTAATGAAATACATGCACCAGTTCTTGAACTGTAGGTTCATATATAGTTATATATATAGTTCATATATAGTTTTATATATATAGTTATAACTATAAAAGTTATATATATATATACGGTTCTATAGCTATTGTAACAAAAAAGAAGGTATTTTTAATATTTGTTACATACAAGAGAAAGACCTTTTCAGAAACTATTTTCACATTCCAGATTTTCCTGGAATTATAAATATGTAACAAAGCACTCAAATTGTTTTGGGTTCTTGGGCTTTTGGGGTTTTTTTGTTTACCAAGAAAATTACAGGCCCATCTGTTAAATCACAGGACACAAAAAGAGACTGGAAATAGAATAAGTCACAAATGGTCAAGTTTTTTGTTTGGTTGGTTGGGTTTTTTTATGTATAACTCAAGCATTGTCCCTGGAGTAGCTCTGAATGATAAGTGAAACAGTCCAGTAATTAGTGTTATCACTTAATTTGGCATTCTTATTTGAAATTTCCTTCGAAGCCTGTCTGTGTGTTGATAGAGCCCAAAATGTCTTTGAAATATTTTATTACTACTATAATAAGCAATTTCAGAACAAAAGAAAAGTGTACATTTCTTTCTGATAAGTTTGCACTAACTGAGATACCAAAATAAATTTTGGGGCACTAGAAGAGAGAATCAGTAAATATTTCAGCTTCCATAAAGAGATGCAAGGCAAAACATTTAAATTTTACAACTCGGACTGACAGCTAACAGGATTTGCAAGACTAAAGAAACATACTGCAAGCCTAGTTTAAGTACTTATTTAATTGAATGCACACACTGAGAAAAATCTTAAAAGAAATTAAAGATCACAAATTTCACTCCTCTCCTGCTTCTCATTTCATGGCAAATTCCACTAGCAGAAGGAAAATTACATTTAGAGTTCTTACATACCTGAGCTCCAACTACATTTACAACAGAACTTTGGTTGCAGAGATATAACTGATCAAAGACTGTAACACAACAGTCTCTCAGGCTCTTGTAATATTCATTTTTAATCTACTTACTCAAAACAACAACGTATATCCCCACTGCATTGTTATGTCATGCATTAAGTTCACTTACTCAGAAGAGTTATTCCACATCTTCCCTGCTTTCAGGCAGAGGTCACTTCTATCAAAGAAGGCAAGAGCAGTATAGTTTATAGATCTTCAGTGTATTATGGCACAAAGATAGAAACATGAATGTGTAGGTTCACTTCAACTTCTTTGAACACAGCAAGAAATATAGCTATAGGCAGTTAGCTTAAAACAATTGATAGATTACTAGGAGAGAGAGAGGAAAAATTGTCTTTTGCTGCGATTTTCCAGTGAATTTTGGGTTTAGATCCTTCATACTTCCTATATTAGCGTGTCATGACTGGCTCCAAACTCATTGCTACCCTAACTCTAGTGAAGCAAGTGTAACAAACTTAGGTTGAGGCAAACCTACTTTACATCAGGTGAGCTGATCTTAAGATTTTAATTATTTACAGGTGAAACTTTCTCATCCAGCCCAAGTCCAGGTGCAGTTGTTATGTACAGGCTGTACTGCACTGTGTATGCGATTTGTACTAGATTTTTGTTGTTGCCTTTTTTTTTTCAGACCCCTTTTAAGGAAAAAATTAGCACTGCACTGTTCTCCCTACTTAACAAGTCTTTACTTTGACTGCTGTTACAATTAACTATTTTCAAAGGCCTGAAGTGACCCACCATTCACTTTGTTCACAGAATGTCACCAAGCAACAAAAACAGAAATTTAAAAATGCTTTGTTTTGTAAACACCTACTTCAAAAAATTTTTAAAAATCCCTCAAAATTTCTCTTCAGTAAATTATAGTTTCAGAATTGTTTTATTTAATCACTTTGCCGTATAACACTAATTCACATACAAGTCCTCTGCATAAAACAGAATGCACATATCTTGTATACAGTTCAGGCTATAGCTTAGGATTTGGTGTTAGCAGGAACTCCACAGAAAAAAAAAAAAAAAAAAAGACAGCTCCTCAGTCCTTTCCCTCAACTAGAATAAAATCCCCATGCCTTCCTTGCAGAGCAGAGTTCTCAAGATGTATCTGCTGTTATAATACAGCAGTAATTGCCAAGCACTTTCAATCTAGGGTTCAAGCAAAATGATTCTGAGCAGCTCCACATCCCTTCTCAGGGTGTTAGCATCTGCCAGCCTCTTCCATTTCCTTCCTGTACATTTTATCTGTGCTTTTATCTTTTCCTCCCTTTATTTTTCTTTATCTATTTTCAACAATAGCAACTAGCACAGTATAACAGCATTATATAAGCTTTTTACAGTGCCATGTTTTGCTTTACAGAGTGAGCATAAATGAGGAAACACTAAGTTAAACTCTGACAGCCAATGCTGGATGTATCAGCTTGGCCTATAAATAAGCACTGATCACCTCCATTTTATTGAACTCATTTTCCAGGCAAGCAAAGACCACAAGATTCCTCTGCAAATTTTCCCTTTACACTCTCCAGCAGTGCTGCTAGTGTCAGCTGCGACAGATTTATAGCCTATTCATTCATGGGAACAAAAACCCTGCCAGGGCTGGTCATGCAACACGCAGTAGCAGTTAGTTCAGAAGATAACAGCTGCAATACCTCACTTCCTTATTCAGCACTCTATAGCATACACTACTTTGGAGATAATAAATGCTTCTTGTTTGTATTTCTTGAGTAATATCAGAGCAAAGGGTCTGCATTACAACAGTATGAAGTGGCACTGCAACACAGGGGGATTAATCAGTGTTTTCGTTTTATTTATTCCTTCTCTGGGTTTATGGTTTTATAACTGACATAAAAAAGTTACCCTCGACTCTTTTTATATAGTGTCACTTCCAGGGATAGCCAAATATTTAAATTTTTCATTTACTGCCCATTTAATTTAAAAGTTTATTTTGAACTATTTTGAATTCTGAGGCCTTACAATATGTAGTGCTTTAATACCAAAAGACATTCGCTGTCAGGATTAGCCAGTTATTTCCCCTTACACCCAAAGTAAAAAAATGTGCTTAAACTATAGATTATAAAATTACCAGATTTCTTTCACTATTTTGAAAAAGCAAACTAAAATGTGTAATAGTTTTGTAAATAGTCTATAGTTGCAGTAAGACATGGTATCAGAGAGATGTCAGACTAAGATCAATATTGCTCTTTTTGGAGGTGCTGCTCAGAGCCACCAATTTTGGAAGAGATGCTCTTACATTTCAGTTACATGCTGAATTTTTAAGCAATGCACTGTTGCCTCATTGCAGACAATAGAAACCTTCAACCTCTTCTCAAATGCGTCTGCTGCAATGAAGCTTCCTGTTCCTCTGCAACAACCCACTCTTTCTCCACTGAAAATACATGATATTACACCAAGCTCTGATCACAAGCAGCACAGACTAAGATCAAGACCCACTTATGTGCAACTAATGCATATTTTCATGATCCCTTTGAAGGGGGTACTGCACTGACATGAAAACCAAAATGAACTTTTATCAACTTGAGATTTTCATCTTTTTTTCAACTCTCAACACTGCAAAATAATGTCCAAATAAAGCCCTAAAATGAACCATTAATTATGTTAAAATCAAGTTTTTTCTGAGTATTTCTTAGGTTTGTTCAGCCGTGAGCACAACATTCAGCTCTTACAGCTGCTTAGGAGATCAGAACTTCTAATCTCAGAGAGAATTTTGCAGCCTCATACTTCTTTCAGAAACACAGTGCCCAAACTAAGTACACTCTTCTGGGGGGCTTTCACCAGAAGAAAGCGTATAGTGATTTCTAAAATAGTGGTGTAGACCACAAACATTTAGCATCTTGAATTTCATATAAGCTTTTACTAAAGTCATGACCCACTGTCCCAAGTTATGATTAAAAAGTCAATTTTTTAGTTTGTTCAAATGTACATATACAGCATGGCATATAGAAAAGTAGATTTACTGTAAAGGTGGAAAAATATGGGAATGGTCAAAAAACACACTATAAAATAAATCTTTAGTTGGTCTAATTAGAAATTTCACCTCTTTTTACAAATGTCATCTCCCTTAGCAGAGCAGAATATACAACCATCTTACTAGATCAGACCAAAGGTTTGGGCTAGAATCCTGTCTGCAGCACTTGAGACTCCAACTGCAAATATAAATGCTTAGGAACAAAAAGATGCTCAGATCGTAATAGCAATACAACTCACTAAAAGGACCTTTGTGTAACCTCTTCAAAGTCAAACACCTGCTCTAATGTGCTTGGATAGACTTCCAGTTTTAACTCTGAATCTCCTTGTTTCAGCCAATTCCAGTGCATGGAACATATAGAAAATATGATATATGTTACTGTAACTACAGTCTTTGTCAGTCAATCGGGTTTTATTGCCTGGCCTTTGGCTCGGCTCATAATACTGAAAGAAGCTAGAGCAGCAGTTTAAAATTTTGCCAGTTTAATAACCCTTGCTAATTGGAAGTAGGACACTGGCAGGGTGGGGGGGAATCACATAAAAAAAACCCCCCACAATACAACCACTACCCCAAACCTCACCAGCACTGAGGTTTACAGTATCTGTTCTGTTCCTATTGGGTATGGAGGAAAGGAAAGGGAAAAAGATTTTCTGTATTGAAAGTGAGGGAAGAATGTAAGAAACTAACCATTCGAATGATTCATCCTTGCATTGTCCTAACCTGGCAATGTAAATCTAAATATATATACATATTTAATTTTACAATATTTATAAAGAAGCTTTTCTGAAGCAGCCCTATTTTATCTGCTGAAAATTAGCCACCCCCTGCTGTAAAAACTGGATTTTTCCCACTCAACATAGAAATACATTTGTTCTTATAATTGTTCTTTTCTTTCAAATCACCTAATATAACAAATGCTAGAAGACATCACAGTTCATCTGCTAAGCAGTCTCTTTATGAGTTGAGGCTTCAATGCTTTAATGGGGAAATTGGCTGATTTAAGTAAATCATGTCACCTCCACCCAAGTAATCATATTTGTTGCAGACTTCTGCTGACCTCATCTCTACAGTAAAAACAAAAACACATTTACATTTTCAGCTTGAGATATCTGGTTCAAATGATTTACAAATAGGTTGTAATGAAAACTAATTTTAGCCTACTCCAGAGATACTATTTAGGTTCTCTGTTGATAGTGTTTACAGTTATACCATTATTAGTTACTGTCACTGTCATTTAAATAGAGACAGCATGTTTTTGCAGAAAGAAAGCAAGCAACTTGTGAGATCGTATCTGTATTGGTTACTACATTTTGAGAATATTACTTTCAGGGAAAACAATTAAAAATCTAAAAAGCTGAACAAAAGCTAAACATATGTGTTTTCTATAATAAGAAGTTGCAATGGTTTTTTGTATATATCATTTTCCCCTCTGCTTCATACAAGAAATCCTTTTGGAAGTGATTCCCACAGCTTTATTTGCATCACAACTTTTCCATGTGAAATGTTTCCAAAAAGTGCTAGTTAACCAGCCTTGTGAAATTCCAAGCAAGTTGTAACAAAACAAATAGTTTTACCCTAGTTATTTCCCACATGCATGAGAAAAAGAAATACTGCCATTACAAGAGCAAAAGTTAGAATTTCACATGGAAGACAGTACAGAGTTAACATGTCAATGCATACTGACCTCAAGACTATCAGGCTCACATGTTGCCTTTTCAGTCAAAATGAATTTATTCATCATTCTTACTTTTCTTTGGCCATGGATTTTCCAGTATGCAAACACAATTTCTAACCTATATTCTTCTATCTCAAGTTCTGATTCAAAATAAGATAAATAAGGAGGGGCAATAAATCTGTGGAATTTACTAGAAATTACAACTTACTTGTATGGTTCTAACTTGTTGTGTGGAGTACAAATTCCAAAGACATGAGACCACAGGAACTATACAATCATCTAAGCTGATCTGACAACATATACCAAAAAGCTTCATTCAGCTACTTCCATAAGAAGAGTACACTCCCTAATAAAACAAAATCTTCATCCTGTGTTGTGAAAAGCATTCTGAAACGCTACATAGTTTTATTAAAACCTGTGTAGGTCTGTAGAACTTCACAGTTCTTTACAGATCCTAATTTCCATTATTTTTTTTTAAAGCTGAAACACATTTGGATGTAATAAACAGAATATGGTTTTAAGTACTAATAGATTGAAACAGTTTGCCTTGAATTTATACTCCACACTTAATTTCAAATTTGAGGTACAAAGGTGATATTTGAGGAAATAAGACACAGTTTCCCTCAATAAACAAGCCAAATGAGACTCATAGACCCATTGGCTATTTTTCACTACCCTGGGAAAAATTTTTTGGATCGTAATCTAAGCTTTCCTTCCAAATGAGGCAAGGTTTATTTTCTACGTTTCAAAAGCTTAGAATCCTTCACAACAAATGCTTTCATTTGTTTTTACTATTTCACAGAGACATTGGCATACACAATTTTTTTAGAAGAACAAAAAAAATCATCTCTGCTTTAAGAAACTTGTAAGGCAAAATTTACACTTTACAACCTGCAAATGTAAGGTGAAAGTACGATACATAACCTCCCATTTATTCATATTGACATTTAAAATGACCTAAATAAGTAGCATAGGGTCCTTCCAAAAGGCTTCCATTATTTAATCCCTTCTTTGGCTAAAAGGATGACATCTCATGCATACTTCTAGTGAATACTATTTCTTCTCACTAAGTATATTCATTAGAAGAAAAAGGAAAATTTAAAAAGAGCAACTAAGCAAAGCTCAACATTTTGCTTTAGCTTCATATCCTTTGTGTAGGGTTCTTTCCATTACAATTCCCTTTCATCCAGTTACAAAAAGATTGGCTTGTCCCGAGTTGTTACAGAAAAATCAAAAGAAGGGCGAGTGTGAAAAAGCTTTCATAGGCAGTAAACATAAAGGTGATAATAGAAGCAGTATAAAGGTGATAATTGACTTCAGTGGTCACTCTAGCCTAATGTTCTGTCTCTGATATTTGCCTTTACAAATTATTTAATGTTTAGAAGAGTTCCTAATATGTCACAATGTATCAGATCAGAAAAAGATATTCCTAAGTATTTTATTATCTTACACAGAAGAATGATTTCAAAACATTTCTTTTACAGTAACAACTCTACATCTTCTTGTTACCCACCTACATGTCTAATATGCTAAAACAGTAGTCCTGCATGACTTCTGGCAAAGGCCTGCCATACTTCTAAACATATGTGGGATGAAAAACTTCTTTTCACTCGTTTTATTCTTTCTCTTTTCCAACTTCATTGAATGTCCTACGTTCCAGAACTCAGAATACCAGTGTCTCATTCACTAAGTACCTAGAACAAACTTAAATTGAAAATGCATTTAGCTTTTTGTTTGTTTGTTTGTTTTAGTTCATACAACTTTGTATCAATTCCTCTTTCCCAGGGCTTTGAGCCTCTATGAATGTTAGTAGGTACAACATAATTTTCAAGGAAGCCTTCAAAGTTTTGAACACTCTGCATCACTTCTGAAATACACTGTACAATTGAATAAATTTGTCAACAATCTCTTTTCCTTAAATATGCTTTCTACTACAGATGACAGATTTTGCAACATCTTCATAGGTAGTATAAAGCCCTATCCTTTGAAAGACGATATTTTAGTTATCTTCATCTTTAGCAAAGAGCCTGCATTAGCAGCCTCCTAAAAAAGCAACCCCTGTAAGTAATACAGCATCCCTATATATGAAGATTTTTTTACTATTCTTCAGCAAAAAACAGCTTCAAAAACTGAGTATGAAATTGAAACATGTTACCAAAATAATATTGGTGCCACATGCTCAAATCTAAAAAAATCTAATCTGGGCTGTTGACAATACTCTAACACCCAGTTTCATGTTTTCTATTGCTCTCAGGTGGTTATCTTGAATTTTCACCTATGTCTCATGTTTTCTGTGCACCAAATTACACTAAATCAATTATATTATATATTAATTCACAGCATACAAGAGTTACAAGACAGGGCATATTTTTAACTACTTTAATCACGGCAAACAGAATACTCAGTTATACTTGTTAATCTAAAAATAAAAGTGTTGGGTTACATGGCTTCAGGAACAATGAGAAAACATTAGCAGAAACCATAACATACTCATCTAGCATTTCAGGAGCTGACTCAGAACCTCAGGTTTGAGATGCCCTATACAGTTTCCAGAGTGTGATATAACAGATACTGCTATACTCTCTTCCTAGAAAGATGTTATGGTTTGTTTACTTCTATTTTCCCTAAATCCTTCAGTTTAAATGTTAGTCCACACTCATAAGACTGTTTCCTTCTCCCACTTGAACTTGCATTTATTTATCTCAGAAACCACACAAAAGGCTGGGATGAGCAGACCATAAGTAGGGAGAACATCTCTCAATTTCCTCTATCCATTACCCTCACTCTTCCACATTGGCATAATTTCATCTTCAGGTACCTCCACATGAGTTCCTACAAGAACTACACAGTTATCTGCAGTCATTATGTGTTGGTGAAAAAGATGACCTGGCCTGCGACTTCACATGTCTACTTCTGCTCCTAGAAACACAGTGACGTACCTTTTTTTCTCTCACTGTTAATCAAAGAAAGCATGTTGGAATTACATTTATGAATGAAATTTCTCACAAAAATATTATTTAATGATTTCACACATTAGCATTCTAAAGGAATGTTCATAAAACTCCAATAATGATTCATTAAATCTTATCTGATTCATGTGTACCAGAGTCACTATCCAGTGTTTGAAAGAGATACTTAAAAGTTGTATAGGAAGCCCACAAGCAGTAGAAGAATTTGTACTGGATGATATATTTGAGGCCTTTAAATGCCTTAGAGGAACCAAAACTCAGTGGACCAAACACTGCTCAAATAGCTCAAGCTGTGCCAGTATTTCTGGATTTATATGAAATAGCAAAAAATCTGGGGTTTTTAATTGTTTTATTAGTTTTCAGAACAATCAGTTTCTTTCCAACCCAGTTTTATTTTTGCTAAAAATGAAGTTGTTTCTTTTACATGGCACTTATATGTCAGAAAATTTGTCTTCCTCTGTGTATCCAGAGGCTGTTTTTTTCAGTTTGAATGACTGATATTTTTATACACTGATGTCTGAAAGATGAAAGGTTAAACTTGTCTAAACACTATACTGCTAATAACTGGCTTTTGCATGTAAATATTTTCAGAACAACCCCCTCCTAAACTCAGCTGAAATCATGGTTATAAAAAAAATTAATATTAAAGACATGGGTTTTTACATATACATTAACCAGCATCCTGTGGTTTTTGCCATTTAGAATTTACAACATATCAAATTCCTTTCCTTTCCTAACTTAATTTTCAGAAAATAGTCTTCAAATCCTAAGAAATTGCAATATACAATTTTCTTATTCTTCTGAATGTTTTTTACATAAAATATAACAGAAATTTTACTTTTCCTGACCCTCTGCGGAAGAGAAAGAAACCTTCACTAAAACTCGACTTTGTAGACTTCCAATGACTACAGGCCCATTAGACCTTTCTTGTAATTGATATCTGTCATGTACAAGCAATAAGATGTCTTCTGTAACAGGTCTTCAAACAATCATCCTCCCCAATACAAACGATAATGGCTACACTGTCATAGGTTGAGGTTAAATATACTGTAAGCATGTGACTTTGTGGGATGCTAATTAGAAAGCTGGTGAATATAAATAAAAAGCAGAGAGGGTGCACAAGAACACAGAGATGGAGGAAGGAAGAGTATGAGCTTTAACTGCCAGATAAAAAAGCTGAGCCTCCTTTCTCAGAGCTGAGTCCTTCATACCTACGTAATAGCCTTGATTGAACAAAGCCTCATATTGCAGCACAAAAGGTATTTAGAATTTCATTTTAAATTTTGTAAACTGTCAAAAGGAAGCAGAGATGTTGTTTTCAATATTATTTCTGTGCCTTTTGACTAAGACGACCCTTAATAGTTTATTACTTTTACTTCATTTATCCAAAATCCTCTTCTCTGAAGTTCTTTTGCTATCCATTTCAGCACTTTTTCCTCTCTTTCTTCCCCTTTTCTTCAGAGTTGTCTATATCTTCCCTTTCACAATACATTCATGTAAAGATGACGGTGAAACACTTCTGCTCACTACAGGATGTTGTTAATGACAATTATAATTAGTGTGCTATCACAACCACTGAAGGAAAGAACATGCTACAGCTCCACCATGGGTTGTTGCCTGTTCAATTGCTTATACTATTGTTCTTGAGATCTTGTTAAAATTATACTTAATGACTGCTGTTTATATTCGTTTATCATAAAGCCTTATACACACAGGTTATTCACCCATTTAGTTTGCCATCTCACTTCTATCATCCTTTTTCATTAACTGCCTGTTAACAGGAGTTTTGCCTACTAACATAATTCATTCCTTACACTAGTACAGCTTTACTACACAAATATATATATCACATCTGGGGGTTTTTGCTAATTTATACCAGAAGAGTACAGTTTGTATTTTCCCCACCATTTTTCTTCTCAATGTTTTCAGGATATTGGCTGATCAATTGTCTTCTGATCAATACTGAGATTAAATGGAATCACACATTTCACCAATATATGCTTATTCCTGTGCTAAACAGGCCAACTATTCAGTTCAAAATATTTTCAGTTTTGCTGGTTAGAATTAAAGGAAACGTTCACAACTTATTATATATGCATTCTATTTCTATTATGCACATACTTTAAAGAAAACTGTGCACTATTACCCACAAGTTGTCTTATCCACAGTCATTCCACGACCCAAGAATTAATTTCTCAGACACAAGCTCCACTCATGTTAGTTGTAATGAGTAACTGACTGAAGTGGAGGAAAATGCAGAATTCGGGGGTAATACTCACGTACATACGTAAATTTGATGCTGGCTGTATCCATGGCCAGACCAAAGCTCTTTGGAGAACTGGGGTTTCAGTGCCCCACACCTCCAAGAAACAATCCACTAAATGAAGGAAGACCTTCTTTTGGCATTTTCTAAAGCATCAATCCTTCTTTGCTATCCTCTCACTTCACCTTTTGAATATGCAAAAGGCAAAAAAATGTCTATTTTATTGATAAATTATGTTTGTTTTTCTTCACATCGTATATCAAAAGTTCAAAGATACTGAACATGGCATAGCTATAGCCAGAAATAAATTTCTAGACATAACAACTTTCCAGGTATATACCTCCTTTCGCTCATACACGTTAGACCACCACATGCTGAACTCTTGTTTGAATGGATGATACTATATTCACGCAAGGAGCTTTGCCATTGTCAGGCTACACGTCAATATCAACACAGGCTTTCTTACAGTAGGCACTTATTCATGAATTTCAAAAATACTGAATGTAATAGTATCATAAAGGAGCTGCATGTATCCAAGCAAAGACAGTGTATTTAGCCCAGTGTTAATCATAAACATTAGATGGATAGATAGATGGATAGACAGATAGATAGATAAAAATAAGCACACGCAGAGGATAGAATTTTCTAGCTCTGCACAGGCAATCATAGAGGGCTCACCATCACTAGAATGGGGACAGAGAGATAGATCCTGCTTGGTGTGTTCTTTTATGTGGCACATGCTGCCTCTGACCTTCACAGGTAAAGGTAAAATGAATCCCCCTATTACCCATATCTTCAAACACCCCAAAACAATCTGTCAGAATGTAACCTACAGTAAGTGGTGTTTCTGAACTAAATTGTATTGCAGCATAGAGGGAAACTGCCTAAGAATGTTCTGCTCTTCCTGATGCTGCCATAGTGAATGCCCTAAAAGCTGCAGCATTAACATGATTTGTTTCCGATGCCACCACATGCTCATGGGAGAATCAGGGCAAGAGGCATATTTTGACTCTTCACATGCCAAGATAAAAATAAAAATAAAAATTAAAAAAAAAATCAATTTCAATGCCCAAGGGAAGAAATTCCTGCTAGAGAAAGTCACTCACCACTACAAGTTGTTCTATTATCATGTAGTCTTGGAAGGAATCATACAAAAATTATGTAAGTGTGGAATATGAGCTGGTAAGCTATAAATAACCTGGGGTAATGTAAAAGGTATATAAAGAAGCTAAACTTTAAACCAGGTAAGATGTGCTTATGGATATTTGTTCTGATAAAGAGTTTAGGTTAAGATGCTGTTTATTTGATGCTGAAGGACAATATTTTGTCCACTGCACATACAAAAAAGTTGTTGATATAATGCCAAGCTTCATGTCAAGTTGGGACTGCTGCCACCAGAGGGTGGGGCAATTCACTGAGGAAAATGGTCTAATAATCACTCACAATATTCAAAGAATATGCCCTTCTTCAGAAATCTGCACGTTCATTCAAAGGAAGCCTGACTTACTATGTGCACAAAATATTTTAGGGGCCAACACTGAACCTCAGCTGAAGAAATGCAGTCTATCCCAGGCTCAATCATGTGAAATGGCTTTGCAAGCAGAAGAGAAACTGGCAGAGAAGCAACAAAAGATGAGTAAAACATTGATGGTTTCATTCATGCTATATTTAACAGGCACGTGCTTATGTGAACTAAGGAAAGCACACTCCAGAACAGACATAGTCACTACCCTTATAGAGAAGCTAAACAGTCAAAATAAATACCACCATAAAAGTGCTAGTAGTCATCTGACTAACCTTAACAGGGATTTATAAAAGCTAATTCCTTATAAAAGTTGGGACCAAATGTGGAAAGCAAAACAGCAAAGTAAGACTGCAATTACCTGGTAAACTGTTAACGCATCCATATACAATGAAATGCTCAGTATTGGCAAATATCACAAATATATTATTAATTTCCCAGTATTTCATGCTTTTTTTTCTGTAAAGTCCTGGTTGCTGGATAATGTGATCTTAGGAAAGAAAAAAACCCCACACACATAACATTCATTTTTATAGTCACATTTTAAAAGTCAGTTACTATGAATTCGGCTGCAGAGAAATCAAGACTTCAAATTCACCTTAACATATAACAAAACAGAGAAGAAATTAGTTTTGAGGCCTTACTTATGGCATGTAAGTGATTGCTAAAACTGAATATGCTAAATGAAGATCAGAATTTTAAGTAAAAGAAATCAAAAGTAAAAATTATTCTGTACAGCAGGAATACAAAATAAGGACAATGAAAACACAAAGAAAAAAAACCCTTTGATGCAGATGTTAAAAAAAGTAAAACAAACAAACAAAAAAAAACCCCAAGACACAGTATCCACTTTAGTAACATTATTCTTGCTGAAATATCGCATGATGTCTGTAATACTCCTACAGACACCAGCTCTTTTCAAGGAGGTTTCTTATTAGTATTTTTCACTTTTCCCCAACATCACAGGCTAAAGTACACAGAAATTGAATCACATCATCATACTCAAAGATGACAAGATAGTGGAAGTAAAAGGACATCAGGTACTGTCTCAATCCTTAGGAGCAGGGAACAAGTCACCAGGGAATATTGGATTAGGTCTTGGAAGCAGCTGGAAAAACACAGGGAAGTCATCTGGAGATAAGGCTCTATTATGAGATTGAACAGTCTTATTAGCAGGTGAAACACACCTTTGATTAAAACTTCTACTTTGTGTTTCACTGGTTTTGTGTAATTTAATTATAGCAACACTCTCTACATGAGAAATGCTTCATGAACACTAATAAAAGGACAAACTCTGCTGCACAAAACCTTAGAGTCTAAAGACTGACAAGTTGACCTAGTAGAGTAGCCCTGAAACTTGTATGTTCTAGTTGGAAAGAATCAAAGCTTACAGACAAATTAAGTCCAAACAAACGCCACGCTGTCTCCCTTCACAACACCTAATAACATTTAATCGTTGTTCAAAGAGATGCTGAAACAAAGTTCCTTTTGTAAGGGGGAGAGGCAAACCAGAGACATCAGCAATATTTTAAACAAAACACAAATGAGAAAGGAACTTCTAAAATTAATCCAAAACCTGGTGAACTTAGTTTAAGAGAAGCTTACCATGACACAGAAGTCTTGCACATAAAATAACTGAGGAATAGAATTTTGGTCCAGATTTCCAAGGGTCTTAGTATGACTTTTAAGATGGTAGCAACCATTGCATTGCATATGTGAAGGTTTTATATACATATATACATATATTTATCTACTCATGCAAACACAAATACAGCTTTTGCTTCCATACCTGGTATGAGAGGGCAAACATTGAAATTCTGTCCCCTATCAGCATAATTGATATTTTAACAGGTTTGAAAACAAATGAGGCCATCCTGAGGCTAAGACAAAGCACAGTATTTATACGAATTATTTTGTAGTCAGCATTAGAAATCATACATTTGTTTGAACCACATATGTCACATTTTTCTCTAATAGATATTTAAGGTACTACGGAAGAGGGATTTCTAATTACATTACTTTGGACATTGTGTTACACAAAACATAATACCAAGTTCAGTCAAGATTATGACATAAAATTGTTAACACCATAGCCTGTGGATTCCATGTTATTTTGCTTCTCCTATTTAACGTTTTAGTCACTGAACATGTATAGTATGCCTTCTCTTGGGAAATTAACTATTTTTTCCATAGCTGCTACCACCAAATGGGGTGCACAAGACACGTCAGAGAAGAATTTGTGTATTATGCAACCAACATCATTTTGCAGCTCTATGCTTTTTTCCACTATACATCACATTAAACCGGTGTCCCTGTAGTCCAGTGAGTGTCAAAGTACAACAGGAAAACACAATAACTGACATAAATAGAAGGTTTTGTGCCAGTAACTACTCATAACCAGCTATGATTTTTGTATTCCACTCCAGATTAAAATGGAAGCAAACCCAGGAGTTCACCTTGCTTCTGCATTGTACCCTTCAACCAGTACATTAACAATATCTACTCCAGGTGTTAAGAGCAAAAATCACAAAGGTTCAAAAGCCTGTTCAAATGCATATGACATTTTGATTATTCAAAGTTTCTTTTCAGGTCAGCTGAACTGAATCCAAGATTGAAGTCAATGGAACAATACCCATTCAAGAAAGACATATTAACAGCGACAAAATGATTAATCTGTTATTGAGATATATGATCTTTAGCATACTCAGTTAAAATATGAACTCATGTCTGTTTCAACTTTTCCTATTTTAAATGCTAAGTAATATATGTAGTGTTCATTTATTTTTAAGGAATAAATAATTTGATATGTACAGAAAAGTTCTAAAAGAGTGCATTTTTAATTTTTTTATAAAATACAACTTAAGCTGCTTTATTAATCATGTTAGTTACTAAATTACTATATTAGCTATGTATATATTAAAACTGCAAATTAAAGCCTGTATAAAAAACAGCATACAGATTTCTTTGTGAGACACTGCAGCATAAACATACAAAGGAAGACAGACAAACGAGGACTTGTTTTGAATGTCTTTCAGACATTCAGGTTAAAAACAATCATCTATACTATCCCCTTACAGCTTAATTTATGCATAGAGGACAGATTAATCTCTTCATTTGCTCTCATACAGTAAATTAATAGACCAAGCAGCAAATGGCATTTGCACCTTTCTAGAACTAGCAGGTTATGTGGCCCAAATTGTATATTCCTCTTGAGAAATCACTGAGATCAAAGGCACCCGATGAGAAATCCTGTGTGGTCTTGCACTATTTCCTAGTATTTCCTGTTATTTCCCTGCTTCCATGTCAGCATGTCCATAATAAAACACATCTTTTTCCAGTTTTGCTACCAGTTAAGCCTGCTATAACCTCGCCTCAGAACCCTCCACAAGAGCAAGGAAAGCTCAAGTCGTGTATATCACTAGCTTTAAACTTCCTACTTCAGATTCCTCCTCCACAATATGAGAGGAATTTGTCAACCTATCCTCCTAATGTGAGAAGCTATCCTCAAATGTACTTTTAGTGCAGGCAAACCATTCTCAAAGGATTATCTGAGCAGCCATTCGATGATGGGGCTAACCCCAACTACCCAACCCTGCAGAACACCCTGAATCCAGGGTAGTAAGGGTCCTTAAACATTTAAAACCAGCTAATTCAATTGTAGCAATAGCAACCCAAACATCCTTATTGCTAGAAAGAATATGTAACTTGGGCACTGAAGTGTCTCTCACCATGCCCAGGCAGGGCACAGAAAGCTTACACAATACTCCAGAATATTGCAAGCACCCTTCTAGTATTCGGTCCTCCCAGCAGAACAACTTGATACATTCAGGGTAATCACAGAATTCCTTACTGCTCAAGCAATAGTCAATCCATGTGTTGCATCCCAACCGGATCTATGTAGCTCCTCACAAACAAGCCTAGCTCCTGTTAAAAGTTCCTGTCAGTCTGTAATAATGGAATTATTTTACCGCTTTACTGCTCACCTAGGCACCACTTTCCTTCATGTCAGAACTGATTTTTATATACATGACTGATCCAATACATCTCAAGATATGATCCATTTGACCATCTAAAGATCAGGCTACTCTAAAGAGCAAAGAACTCAAGAGGTAGCATTTTCTTAACTAGTTTATCATTTGTCCATGTGCTTCATATTTCCCCATCAGTACCTTAACAGATGCACAGGGCTACAGAACCATCAAAAGAAAATTTACATTCAAAAGACATGGAACTAGGTTCAGAACAAGTTACTGATTATTTATCCTCATTTACAGATATTCAGATCCTAGCTTTCAATGAAATTATTGAAAACCTGAGACAGGTACAGAAATGTACATCTTTGTTCACAATTCAATCCCATATGCTTCCTCACAAAATTTCAGGAGACAAAGTATCTAGAACATGTATTTAGCCCATCTTAATTTTCAGTCCCAGGAGACTTCCATATGACAAATACTGTCAAAGTAACACTTGCATTTGAGTAAATTACTGAAGTCTGTGTATTTAGTTCAAATGAAGCAATAACATCTTGGTGCCACCCATCATTATTTAGGACACTAAATAGAGTATTTGCAAGTGAAAAGTTAAAAATTATTTTTACAACATTTTGGAGGGATTATGCATACTTAAGTTAAATGAATACCTTGTCTGGCAGTCATCTTCAGGCTAGAGAAGTTTGGTGAATTTACTCTCAATGCAATCCAAATTGCCTCTCATCTTTGACGTTGTTTTTTTTGCAGTACTTTTCATACATTGGCCTTCTGCACTCACAAAATTTCTTACCCTCTGCTCTCTTTAGACACAGAAAAGCAAAAAAAAAAATCTCTTTTCTGTGTCAGAGGCTCCTGAAGCTGTGGCTTTTTTCCCAGTGCTTAGCACTACAATGTTTCACATTAACTCCTGGTGTTCAGCTGCAACCCTAACAGACTACATCTACAGAGATGGGAGTGAAAGTAAGAAAGGCAGCTCACATAACAAAAGCCATAAATTTGTCAGTGTTGGGGTGCTCTTACACCGGAGTCTGGCATTCTGGCAATGTTTGCCAAAGCCCTGGTGATGCTTTTTTGTTGTTTTTTTTTCTTCCCCTGTTAATCCTACGCTTACTCTGGTATCGTTTGCAATCTGACACATCAGCTGGCACAGTGTAACCCCTCCTAGTCTTCAAGTAACAAGCAGCAAAGCAAACTTGACTGCTCTAACACTGCAAGTAGGTAAACCAGTCATCTAAAGCTCCTGTCATGTAATGCCCCTTTAATGCAGTCAAGCCCAATTCAAGTGACTTTAGATCCATAAAACCCTCTAGAAGCTGATGACACTCCTCAGTAGGAACTCCTGACTGCCGACAGCAAAGCCAAACTCTACACTTACCTCTGTTAGATATAAAGAGCATATATTCGCTTCTGTGGTCACTGAAGCTTTTCACTAAGTCTGACAAATGCAAACCAAAATCTATTATTTGAAAAAAAATCACTGCTACTCTCATGTATGAAAAGCAGTGCTTAAATATTATTTTTGATACAAAGTATAATGCATCAGTCATAAATCTTGGCATACCACCATGCCATACTTCCTTTTAACAAAATTCTGGCATTGCATTCATTAAGGGGTTTTAAGCTTAATTTTTTTTTTTTTATTTAGCATCATGTCAGTTAAAAATATCAGTGATATCTTTGTCAGAATAGTAGTAACTACAAGCTTTTAACAAAAAATGATGGAATTTTAAAAGTAAAATTTAACTCATCCATAGTATAGTAATTTAGTAATTTTATAGAACTAGCTTACTCAGTTTCAATACTATTTCAATAGACTATTTGGCTACAAAAGAATCATTTGAATTATCTGATGTGAAACTAAGATGTTATCTTTAGACAGATATATTTTTGCATATCTGCAGATGCTTGGCCAAAGTTAGAATTAGACCTTAAAACTCCTGGTCGTTACATTGCCTAATGGTTTTTGTGTTTCGAGATCTTCAGCCAGCAAAAAACAGACCTGCAGAAACAGGCATACCCACTTAAAATTTTGGCAGTTTGACACTCTCAAACTGAAACAGAATATCCTAGAGGACAGCGTTTGGTCCACATGTGGTCTTGCCTGTAAGAGGATAAAGCCCATCTTGTCATCCTGAAAAGCTTTATGAGATATAACTCAGTTTTGTTGTTCTTGACAGGTGTTGTGACAAGGTGAGGGGGAGGAAGAGAGAGGAAAAACAACCAACCAACAACAAAAAAAAAACAAACAACAAAGAAAACCACCACAACACAAAACCAAGCCTAGCTTTTAATTCACTTATATGCTGAAATAGAAAGTAGAGTGGAAAGATTGAAAAGTTGTAGGTGGGGAGATAGAGGAATGATATATTTGATAAAGTACAAACTAAGCATATGTCAAAGTGAATGCAGAGAACTAGCTCTAGATAAATTTCAGCTTAGATCATGGTCAGGTACACCATAGGGAACATAGCCCAAACTGTGTAAGAAGTTAGTATCCAGATCAATGAAGTTCGACTACAGGTATACGTTTTATCTACTTAAGCCATGCTATGCTGTCACTGTTCATTTTCTAGGCAAAGATTAATCATAGCTTAGATGTACTTGGTTCCACTGAGGCAGTACAGCTATATACTCAGACCTGTATTTAAAGCACTAATACTAATGATATTAAAAAGTAAGTTTTGTCTTTAATCAAAATTAGCAGAGGTTGTGCCTTACATCACTAGGTACCGCTTCAAATCAGCTGCACAGCCAGGAAAAGAAAAAAAAAGTCCTGACTTGCAATAGCCACTGAACAGTATTACCGAATAGAGTTTACAGGACAGCTCAGACTACAGTGAATATATGCTTTTGGACATCAGAAAGTAAAATCTATATGCAAACATTGTGAAATGCATCACTAGAACAATTTCCATCCATGCCTGTAAAAGCAGGCCACGTGTTCCTCTTTTCCTTTCAAAGATAGAATAGTGTTGATTTTTTTTTCTCCAATATATTCATGCAAACAAGATATTTCATCTCACAGATTTTACCCCAGTTCGGTCTATGCACATTTTAAATAAATTAGGATGAAATAAATCCCTTTTATTGTATTACTTTGTGCCACCTCTATGACTAACGCTCATCTTTGTATTTTGTAAGGGATGTTGACATGCCTGAAAATGGTGCATGAAGTATAATCTTTGAGGATTGCACTGCTACAAAAATAAATCTAAGCCTATGTTTCAAACTCAGAATGGCACCACTTTTGATTGAAATGCCTCTGAAACATCCATTCCAATACAACTATGTGGTAAAATTCATACAATTTGATCACTAGCGTAGCTGTAACAAAACTAGTGACTAGTAGCTTTGTTTTTCTAAACATCTGTTCATCTCTTGCAAGCATAAAACATTCCTATGAAATAAATTACATACAATCCTTCAGTTTCAGAAAGAACTGCAAACTCACAGTGGAAAAATCAGGTTACAAAGAAGGGCTGGTCACACAGAACATAAACAAAAAGAAAAAGATTAATGTTTATTAATAGAAAAAAACTCTTCTTGCAGACAAATTTTATTCATCACAGATCTTAGTCAAATAAGTTTGAGGTATGGCATCCCTAACAAAATAGTGATATTTCTTCTCTTGTTTCTTGCCTGCATGCCTAGATCCAGGGAAACTCCCAAGCTGATGGAGTTCTAACAGGACAATGAAAAGAGTGAGGTATCCTAAAACAATAAAACTGCTTCTTGCAATAACAAAACCAAATGTTTAATGAAGAAAGTAAATGTGATCAGATGAGAAAGAAGGCAACTTTAAAGGCTCATTATCTAAACCCAAAGTTAACCAATACCCTATTTATCTTCTGATGAGCACAGCAACAGAGCTTTGCACAAATCCTCAGAATTTGTGACAGAACAAGTAAGAAGTATCTGTTCTGATGAAGAAATTAATTCATATTCCAAAATACAAATTTATAATAGTTTTCAGCTTCAAGCTTAGTGGCACATTGGTAACTCCAGAAATCATCAGAGCAAAGAGAGGTAATAATAACATTTAGTGGAAGGAACAAGAGTATATTTAACTGTCAACTTCCCAAGAGCTGAATGAAGAAACTCACTTGGCATTTTCTGGCACTAGCTCCATTTCCACTTTGAGTTCTTCTTATCTCTAACATGAAGAAAAAAAAGCTTTATGAATCAAGAAGCAGCAAGGTTTCCCTAAAGACAGCATTCCACAACTGCCATTCAGAAAGACATCAGGAGGAGCCATTTTTTCAGCTATGATCAATGCTGTTTATATTTTCTTTTATAATGAAAGTGCATACATGCAAGTAGGGGGGTAAGTGGGCATGACCATCATATTACTCAAATACTAACTACCGAAGAGTTACCTGCTCAACCCACTTGATGAGCAGGCATATAGAAAAACCTTATTTTAAACAGGAAAAGTTAAATGTAACACATCTGCTTCTATTACATCACTATAACAGAACAGGAACACAATTAGAGCACCCAAATCGAACTCTTTGTCATCATTTACAACCTTAAAATAAGACCAGAAGAACCACAAGTTTCATAGTGTTACCATTCAATACAAGGCAAATAACATGAATATATCAAAATTCTGATGAAAGCAACAAGAAACAGGCCATTAAAAACCTAAACAAAAGCCTACTTCATCCTTCTTTCCAACCATGCAACTTATATGAGTAAGTTACAGTTTATAAATTTGAATTTCCTGTAGTATTTTCATTTTTTATTCACTTCTTATGTTAGAAATACAGCTAAGCTTGATTTCTGATCAGTTCTGCATGACGTCACACAATGTGTGTAGTTCATAGAATGAAAAAACACTTGTGAAAAAATGTTTGGGTGTGTGGGGTTTTTTCCTAATTCATTCAACTACTCAGCAGCAAGGCTTCTGATGAATGCATTAAAAATGCAAGAAAAATATTCCTGTCTGGCTAACACTATCAGCAAAATCAGTTATCCAAATCTCCCATCTCACTTCAACTCCAGATCTACCATGTTTTGGACTAAGGAAGAAAGTGACATTTATTTGCGCCAAACCTTATTAACTATTTGTTCAGAATGCAGGTAGACCAGATCACAAGGGAAATTGCAGAGTCATCAAGAGTACATTACTCTCAGTTTTGAGGACCCTACCACTTCAAATGCGGTGGTCGATGGTATTTTTCCCTGCTTAATAAACATAAGGCTCATTTAGGTATATTTAGCTAATGCTTCTATGGTTTTCAAGGACATATACTTGATTAAGTGAGGTACAGGCCATCAACACCTGTATTACTCAGTAAACCCCAAAGGCCATATCACCTTTATATGTCTAGTTACTTTGTCAAGAACTTGAATTTACTTAGCAGCTCGATGATTCTAAAGGATTCTGACTTTTTTACTAGACCATAACTTGTAAAAAAAAGGTAGACACCTTCACCTCATCATGGAACAGCTCTCCTCTGTTATTAATGAATATGGTCCAAAATTTGATGAAACACTATCCTTTGCCTAGGAGCATTTCCATGCAGTAGGTCCAAGAATTACATCCAGACAGTGAGAGAGATTTAGTTAAAATAAAAGTTCACTTTTGAGTCTTTCATCTGCACATCCAGGTCTATAGGATTAGAATTGGCACGTAATACAACTAAACCATCCCTAGAATTCGATTAAGTGCAGGACACTCAGTGCCACGTGGAAAAAAAGTTACTTCATGAATACAAAAAAATGGGGAAAAAAAGATAAGAAATGATACATAGGCAAACTGGTATCTCCAAATTTACCACAATCAAAGTGTTTAAAGCTATTTTTCCTCTAATAATTTCCCTCAAGCTAATACTCAACAGCTGGCAGTATTTTGAATCCTAAATCCTCTCTTAAGGATACAGTGCTCATCATGTACTTCCCCAAAGCTAGGAAGGATAACTGCCTATATGCCCTACACATTTTTGGTGACCTACAGGATCAGGCATTCCAAGAATTGACTTCCACTCAGTTCCTTACTGTAATCACTGTGGCCAACACCTGACAGCATACATCTGCTAGTTTGGGGGTTGTTTTCTCTTTAAAATACATTGATTTGTTGTTTTCAACACCAACTGTTACAGTTTAAATTACAGTTCAAGTTGGCACTATATTACATCCTGACCCAAGGCAGGAGAGTTTTACCACTAACTTCAAGGCCATAATTTCAACTTTTTGTCCTCTAGATTAACCATACAGAGAACTATCAGACACAATAAGCAAGGAGGATTTTTTTTCTTAGCACCTAGTTAGCTAAGAATTTTGATAGTTACATGTTGATAGTCAATGGCATGTGTACTTAAAGAGTCTAGACTTAAGTGCCATCACATGTCTCAAGATAACAGTTTAAAAAGCCAGTAAAACTTCATAAACCCATTGGACACTTTTCAAATCTTTCACCATGAACACTCTGCCTATTGTATATAAGGTGTACTGGGAATGAAATATATCATATGCAGTGATTTCGTTTACTTCTTTACACATATATAGCAAATTTGAATTCTTATTACAGTAGTAACTGCACGGTCAAATGTCTACTACAAAGGAATGGAGTTTAACACTCACATTTTCATTCTGAAGTTTGTCAGTGAGAACTTAATGTTTCAATGAAAAAAGTATACTTCCGTTATCTCATTAGACTTTATTACCCAGAGAGTAAAAAAAAAAAAATGGAGGCATAGCAATCCACTGATGTAGATAAGGTCCAGTGAACTTTTATACTTGAACAGTGGATCACAATACTTAAGATTTTGAAAGCTACAAAATGACTACGCATTAAATATTTTACTTTCTAGAAGTAAGCATTAAATATTTGTTTTCATTCACTTTCTTTTCAGATTTTAAAAAAGTTACACTCAAAAGAACAGCTAAAACTCTATAGTTCTACTGACTTTATGTTAGACGCTTGGAGTTTTGCAATTTATTTTAAAATCTTTGGTTGCAAGGCAGAAATGCAGATTATCACAATCTACTATTATAAAAATTATTCAAAAGGTTATGGAATACAAAAATAAAATGTTACTGATGAAAAAAAGACTTTCCTACACAGGATTAAAATATAAGGTTGTAATTTAAAGGTGATTTCCATCCCCTTCTTTGGAAGACCAAATCAAGTCCTCCAGATCTGACTCACAAAACTTTTAAACATCCTAATCTAAATAGTCAAGACTGTTGACTTTATTTCTTCTCATTTACTTCAGCATGAACCAGACTAGATCTTTTCATCTTGTTTCTTCCCACCACCCAGAGTCATCACTATTTATAACACTAACAGCATTTTTCATAAACTCTCTGTTTATAGTGTCCAAAAGCAGTGATCAACTATCACGGTCCTCATTTGTAGAAAATAAATAAATGAAGAAATAAATCTGTAGGAAACAGATTGAGATTAAGTACTCCTAAAATCAAGAGTGCTCAACCTCAATTAGTTTGAGTGACATTTTGTATGTAGGCCACAGCTTCACAGTTGAGTCGTGTATAAAATAAGGAAAAGATACATATGTTGTGAACAGAACTAATGGAAGAAAGGTACAATTATTTAAGTGAGATGGAGAAAAATATTCACGACAAATATCTGTACTGAATGAATTGTGAAATATTTTAAATCCGCATTTTATCAAAAAACCTAAAGTATTTATTCTGGGATAATGAATTTGAGAGAGACTATTTTATTAATAATGGATGTTCAGATGGAATCAGATACAGTAGGTAGAAATAACACAGAATCATGTCTTGTCAAATGTGTGATTAATTTTGCAGTACAAGTATTGATTTGACAGAACACCTTTTTTTTTTTTTTTTTTACCTGTTCATAGCCATTTAAGCGTAATGGACTTCTTTATTATCCAAATGTTATTCCTTTGTTTAAGCTTTTCATTTGAAAGTACTTCGATGCATTTATAACTAGTTGCCAATTCTCTGGATCTTTATATGTGCATTATGTTCTAAGTTTACTCCTCCTCTTTTCAAGTCTATTAGTGTCAATTAGGCTTGCAAAGACATGCAAGTCTGACAGGCGAACTTTGATAAAATGCTTGGGCTGATCAACCAAACAAAGACAATGCTACAGCATTTGCTTCCAATAAATGATTGCATTTAATAAACATTTCCTTGAATTTTACTTTTTTTTTTACCATATTAGTGCATATAATTACTTTTATTAATGTCATAAAACTGCTATCCATTAAGTACACATCACTTAAGTATCATTACTAGTTTGCATACACTGGTGAGTTAAAGAAATGGTTGGACTTCAGGATAAACTGCACCTTTTAGAGCACAGATAATCAAGGAACATTTCAATACACAGCAGTCTAGCGTAAAGTTGTTACTGCATAAGCTTTCATATTAGGCAGTAGAAAATGGTTCGGTAGTATTTTGTGCTCAGACCATGCCCTACAGTCATTTTAAAGAAACAGAATTTTCACCTCTCAGCTCCTGCTGTTCTTCCCAAATTCAAAGTAAAACATTCTAAGACAGTTTATCCTATTTGCACTAAGGCTACATAGTAACTTCACAAATAAACCCATTAACTTCTTCAGTAAGACCATGACAGAACATATCTGTTATTTAATTTGGTTCTACCTACTCACAGTTATCACCCCTCAGATGAACAATTTCCTTTCACCTTTCAGAAAAAACAATCATAAAATGAAGAACAAATATTTGTAAAAGTGTCAGAATCTGATTCTGAATTTATGAAGCAGTATAGGTAATCTGTTACTAAGTCAGTAATAACTAGTAACTGCAGCTGCTATGCATGTGAAAATACACCAGATGGGAATTCCAGCTGTAAAATACTGCCTCTGAAAGATACACACACACACTCCAAAATAGCATTTATTTCCAAATAGGAAATTAAATAATATTTTATGTGAAAAATTCTAAAATTATTTATTTTGAAACAAAAGAAGTAACTGTCTCTAAAAACTTTGCAGGCTATTTTAAAATACCCGATTTTTACAATTCACCTTTTTTCCTTCCATCTTTATAATGATGGAAAAAAGGAGGAAAATTTATATGCAGCACTGTAGAGTATCTGGAACTCCTATAAGTCCAAATTTAAAACACCAAAACATCATTACTTATAGTAACTTGTTTCCTTGCCATACTCACTGGTCTTTCAAAAATAGTATTTTGTATTGCAGTGTTATTTCCTGATATAACTGAACAAAAACACCCTCTTGTACAATTGCAATTATTTGAAATAAGCAAGAGATAAGAAATCTGAAATATTCAGTGGGCGGTTTTTAGCAGCGTGGCAGTCGCAGGGTGGCGTTTCTTTGCAAATACCTTTATTTTACAGTATTTTAATTTTCTGATCTGGGATATACCTTCTGGGCAATTGTCCATAAAAAAAATTGAGATATAAGCAGAAGGAAGAAAATAAGTGGGAAGTCTTAAATACCAAATGTAGCAACAAAGCATTTTTCCAGTTCCATGAAGAAGATATTTTTGGCAACAATCAGGTCAGTGGGCACACTGCAGTAAGTTGGAGTTTTAGGTGCATAAGGATACAGGATTATAAGTGCTATATATAGTACATCCAGCTATTCTTTATTGATATTAACAAAGAAGCATTCCTAAGATTTGTTTGAGGTGACAAATAATTGACCAAATTAGATTTGATCCCAACCACAACTTAGACTATAGCTATTGTTTTCAATTTGTCATTCAAATTTTAGTCTTATCTGAGCTTTAAATAAAAGTGTTAGTAGCAGCATGTTTATATTAATAGGCTACCATAATATTTTTCAGTAACTGAAATTTGTCCTGAAATTCTAGAATTAATTGTAGAACAATTAAATATAGAGTGAGATTACACAGGGAGAGCAGAGTTTACCACTTTATTAAAATTGTGATTGTTCACATAAAGACTCAACCAGGTCACATATTAATAATTATCACTGACAATCTTTAACATCAGACTAAGCCCACAAGTGAAGCAATATTACATCTCTCTCTCTCATTTATCTTTACTGCTTATGGCCCCTCTGTGGTCAGCATGCTGTGAGCTTCGTGGACATTTAATTATGAACACATCATAAATGTGGCTGACAAGGCAGAAGCTGGGTTCAGATGCTCCTGGGATGAAGGAAACATCGTTGAAACCACTTAGACTTGCTGTACTTTCATTCTGTTACAGTAAACAGTGTTCTGAGTTACCATATACACACTGAATATAAAGCTCTCTCCCTTTCTCATTACAGATTTTCATTTCATCAAATGTTACAGTATGTCTTGGTGAAAATATGAGAATGACCCTTTAAAAATAAACTACCTTTCACTAGTCAAATTATAATGGTTTAATATCAGTGTAATAAGGGGCCAAATACTGATTTTTTTTTTCTACCAGTGTCATACAGATTACTGGGAAAAGGAATAGAAACGCAACACCCAGGTAATAACACTATGAAGCATTTTGGCTGTGCTGGGTAACAGGACGGATGCCTCAGAGAGCTCAGGCAAAAGAAAGGAAATGCCCAAGAGCACGTTTAATTTTTGCTATGAGTACCAATATATATTACTTTTGTCTACAGATTCCTGGGTATCAGTAAGATAGACACCAGTTTGACCTAATGGTTTTTACAGCAAAGGCCATAACTGTGGTACGTTAGCATACACCTTAGTTTAAAAAAAAAAAAAAAACAACACAGGAAAAAAAAAAAACCACCCAACCAACCACACCACACCAGGAAGTTGTCAAGACCAGCAGCTCCCAGATACTATACATATGAAATAAAATTCTGGCATCAGAATCATATGAACATTTTCTTACATAGTAAGCAAGACCAAGGCATACAGATTTGGTATAAACAAAACAGAGAGGAAATTCTGGATAAATCAGTTAAACTACTGTACTGCCACACTGGCATAAAACAAGTTCAAGATCATAATCAGGACAACACTCTTTCAGAAAGAAAGTTAGTTGTAGTATTTTATGACTCAAATTAGTTTCACGTCATCACAGAAGCTGCTTTCTATTACCCCTTCCACACCAGCTCTGTTTTGGGATTTTGTATTTCATAACAGTGAAAATTCCTATAGCAAGCAATACAGAGCAGCTCAATTCTACTGAGATTCTTGAAACATCATTGTTATAAAATGCTCTGAATCCTCATCATTTATAAGCTTTACTAACAAGAACACTATTTTAATAAAGCAGCTTATATTGTCCACAAAGCTGTCAAAAATGGCACAAAGACGTTACCTCTCTAAGGTGATTTTTTTTTGATGGAATAATATTCATAATGCTAAGAATTAACGTTTGAACAAAGAGTAAATCTTGCAAGCTACCCTGATGCTTAAAAACCTAGGTAAGAATAAATGTGCATGCAAAGAACTAACCAGTGTCATGTTTCAAAGCAACTGTCCTCTATAGTGCTGAGGTACATATTTCTATACCTCCCCAACAGACTAGAAATAGAAAAGACAAAGCATATAATAAAGCCAAGCACAATGAAAGAGCTCTGAAGAGAGAGCTGAAAAGTAGCTATCATGTTGGCAGATAAATTCTACACACAATTATTCATTCCTAGCCTCTTGACATGTAGATTAATGAGTTTGATAACCCAGGCTTCTAAGAAGTAGATTCAACTCTGTTTCACTAGCTTTCTTCTCCTCTTCTAACTACAGACAACACTTTGGTCTATTGAGGAAAAAAAAACCACGAAACAAATCAATACATTTGCACTGGTCATCAACATTTTTGCAATTGAAGTCCTATGTCAAAAATATGATATCTGCTGTGGGACACAGCTCTTTACTCGCTCTGTGAAGAATTCAAAGGGGCTCATGTGATCACTGGAGGGAGGAGTTTTTGCTTCAGCAGCCTGTGCTTCCATGCCAAGTTCAAAGTCATATAGTAGTCAAGGAAAAACCCCAACCAAACAAAAAACAAACCACCACCACACCAGCTATTCTCACAGTGATAATGACCCTGTACTCGCTTCAATGTGTTCTGTACATAAAAATTTCTATTTCTTCCCTGAGGCCAAATGACCTTTTGTCGACACTTTGGTTAATGTTCACTGATCAAAGTGGATTTTAAAGCAAGTGCTGTATGAGATTCCAGCCATGACGACTTTACAAGGGGTTGTGTCTGCCTTAAACCAGTACACAATGGTGCACACTTGGGGTGGGAGGGGGAGAGCAAAGGAAGGAAAAAATATGGTTAATGATTTACAGATTTATTCTTTGTTGAGGCAAGTCTTGCAGAGTAGAAATGATTCATTCTTGATTGGTGAGCAGCTTTAAGTCCTTTTTTTTCATCTCAAATGTTATGAGTTCAAATTCTCTTGAGTAATAACAGTCATATGCAGCTGCTTAGGATTTATCAGGAGGTTTAAGGGTTGGGGACTGGGGGGTGGGGAGCATGTTTGCTTGAGGTTACCCCTTTTTCCTGGTTAACGACAAGGTGAAAAGTAGTCTTTGGGTCTTAAGAAAAGAAAAACCAGAGAAATCCTGTGTTTCAAAATTACTAAGATATTACTTAGATAATCACTATTTCAGAACCCTGTCCAGTGTAATTATAACATTTTTCTTGCTATCTGCAACCAGAAAAGAAATCAAGATTACAGCTGGCACTCAATGCATGCTAATGGGCTCATCCTGAGGGAAGGAGAAAGTGACAACAATCCCAAAATTAGACAGAGGCTATACCAGACTAGACTAGTGATGCCAAAATAGCAACAATATTCCATAGCATTCAAGTGTAGTTTACTTGCTCAGGCAAGGAATGATATCTTTCACAGCCTGCAACAGATTTTTCTACTGCAAACACCATAACAGTAATTAATTTCTTTATTTTTTTCCCCTCTTTGCAAGGCTCTCTAATTATCTTAGCAAGCAACAAATGTCTTTGAATAATTTTGTGCCAATTGCCATGCCAACTTTTTTTTACCTACATCTGAAATTAGGTTGGATTAATGGATTTTATTTGTTATTATCGCTACCTTATTTTGTTATTCAGGAAGAACTTAGTTGCAGTTGCAAAAATTTTTTTAAGCAGAACTTTCTATTTTTTTAAAAATACTTTTTAAACCTGGTTGGTTAAATTTAATTGTATTTGCCCTGGATTTTTTGGTTGGTTTCGTTGTGATATTGGTTTGTGGGTGGGGATTTTTGGTGGGGTTATTTGTTTGGGTTCGGGGGGGGGGATGTTAAGAAGTGTCTTACTGTAGGATGAGATACCTAGCACTCACAGCGGTGAAAGACATGCTCCAGTAATATCTTGCATTTTATCTACAAGCTTTATGATCCTGTAGCATAAGGCACACCCCCTCACACATCCCAGCTGTAAATCTACTGCATGAGAGGTTATTTAGAGATACAAATTACTGTTATGCACAATCCCCTTTGTAATCAAATACATCTTCAGTTTAGTGTTCGCTTTAGAGAGGTCTCATTCCTTTGATGCTCTTAAAGCCAACCCTCTGAAACAAGTTCTGGAAAGAAAGTGTTATTCTTCAAAGTAAATCATAAGGAGGTAAGTTTTTTCTGAAAGATCTCAGAAATAGCTCATGCTGCTGCTTCCAAATATTAATTCTCGGAAACATTCACACTGAGTGAACCCTATACGTACCTAATATATTGAGCAATTGTCATGCCAACCTATCCTTCCTGCTACAACAACTAAGGATCTGCATGCATCCAGAGTATCTCATCTCCAAGCATCTAATCTTCAAGGGCAGATATTTCTGTAGACTGAGGGGAGAGGAACCAAAAAGGACAAAATATGGGGCTATTCGTTGAGACAATTGTTCACAGAAATTGTTTTTTTCTGCACTTCCCCAGATCCTGAATCTAAGCATTATAGATTTAGCCCCAAAATTTAAGTTTTGAATTTGGGAAGAGGTTGGAGATTTTACATAGAAGTTAGGTTTCATAAAGATCTGCCCAGTTCTCTTCATTTGCCACTTATACCAAACTATACAACTCTTTCAAGCCACATTATACATATAATAAATCTATATTCCACCCTCACGTTGGCACCTTCTCCTCAGACAGTGCTCCCAAAGTACCTCCAGCAGTCTGCTACCAATGTTAATACACAGCACACAGAGGTACAGCCACCATTCTATAAATCATTTGTTCAACAGCATTAGATAAGTATCTCAAACTACTACAGTTATAGGTATACCGGACAAAGGAAGATATGCAAAACAGCAACTTTACTATTACTAGAATATCAACAGCACTGAAATTCCCAAAACCAACACAGCCCATACAAAATGGTGACTCACACCATGTTTATATCTATAGTCTTCAAACAGAACATCAAGTATACACAGTCTGCAAGTCTTGCTTTAGTAATCTAGAAGTCATTAGAAATCATTAAGCATTTCGGTGGAGATTACACTCCACTGGAGTAGAGATTACAGAGAAACCAACAGCATTAGTAAAGATATACACAAGATGGTTAACTGTGAATTAAATTGTATTGTGGAACAGCTTCATGGTTTTGTTGGGATTAACAGCCACCGTGAGTGATTTCTGCTCAAATTTCTGCTCATCTTTTTTCCTGATGCTGTGAAAATAAGTGGAGGTGCTCAGTGCCAGTGAAGGGTACACAGAAAATTCTTGTTTTATCAAAATAGTGTTGGGCATGATGGCCCATTTTATGATGGGCATAAAAGATGCCCAGTGACTGCAGAAGCAAAGGAATCTTCTAAATTATCCAGACCTAAATGCAAGCTAGCTCAAGAATCACTAGTAATTTGTAAATCAGTGGTCAGGTTATTATATGCATATCTTTTAATACAATCAAAGAAAAGAGAGTATATTAGTCCCATTTTAGGAGCTTAGCTTTTTGTATATAGAGATTTGTGGTTTTGTTTCAACAACATCTGGAGCTCAAGACCTGGTAAAATCCTCTCTGTGTAGTAGCTGTTACATTGATAGACACTGGGAACGGAACAAGAAATTATTTTTGCAACCAAATTGATATGCAGGTGCACATCTGAGCAAATTTATCTCTAATTATCTGTTCTTGGGCACAAAAAAAGCAGTTAGAGCAGAAAATATGCAGGTATTTATTTTATTCTTGCTCTGAAAATTGTTTTATGTGTGCAAAAATGAAGATCAAGTTGTCAGAGAAAGAACTGAGTCTCAAGCCCACTAAAAATATGCCCCAAAGTGACTTGCCCACATGAATTTTAAAACTTACATCTTAGGAAAGACAGGAAAGGAGCAAAAGTGCCTGCTTACAGAACTAGCAGAAGCACTGAAATTGGCTGCCAAAGAGCATCAACGTAACTTCAGACTACTTCACCAGAGCCACTCAACTTTTTTGGCAGACATGCGTATTTTCTACACCCCTTCTGGGGATAAAATGTAGTATCTTGGATATGCGCATGTGGTAACAGATGGTATATGCCAATTTTTTTAGTGGCAAATGTTGCATAAACTTTGAAATACCTCAGTATTCTGAAGCTGTAAGTTAGAACTCCTAGATGGAGAAATTTATGTAATCAATCCTTTGAGGGAGATAATGTGAGCTGTATGCAGTTTAGAATATGCACCTCAGTGAGATAATTCTGCACTGTTATTACAGAGTATTTTTTTCTAAGAAAGATTTGTTCTACACCTTTCACTGGAAGTTTCACCTTTCACCACCTTAGAGTATGTTGAGTACCAGGGACTGCCAGCATAGGGACCCTTCCGCTACATTAATTTCAATGGTGTGCATGTTATGTCTAAATTACTTATCACCATACAGTAGAGATCCTCAAGTTAGCTTTAACAAAAGGCATAGAGTATATAGCTCCTACAGAGCCCTGTGGTATCTCAGGTAGATTTCTTCTGGAACCTAAAAAAAAAAAAAATCTCCATATTGCTCTGCCACACGCAGTATGGACACATACCAGTATAGCAGGCGAGCAGCAGAAGCAAAATCCTGTTCCATAACATTCCAACATACTAATCACTGTAACATACTGCCTCTTATGAAGTCCTCTGGATGAAAGATATTATAGCAGTGAAAAACTTTTGCATTCTGTCCTTACTTAAAAATAATAAATCTTACGTAGGCACAAATAAGTGCTGCTGCTTACAGCAGCTTTACACAAAGCAAACAAGGCTCTTTGTAAGAGAACCCAACTACTGAGCAACAGATTGAATGCCTGAATACTTTTAAATAAGACGGATTCATGTAATGTATTTATATACAGCAACAGATATCAAGGAACCTGTTCATTTAACAGCCACACAACAGACAAGGTTATTGTAAGTTAATGCAAAAGTCTAACAAATTTTGAATAAAAGATATATCCAAACTTGAACAACCAAGCCTTTACTACTGCAGTCTACCCAGTTTCAATGAAATGTTTTAAGCATAGGTTTGAAAAACCATATCAATACAGAAGAAATAACATATTTTACTTAAAGTACCAAGCCTGATGGTTCAGGAGCGAATGCTATCTCTTTCCCCCTCCCCAGCCCTCCACGCACACACATGCACCCCCCACCAGATTCACAGGATTAATATGAGACTGGCTTGAGGGTTTTAGCAGTAACTGCTGCAAAACAAGTTCTGATTGGTTGATTCAGAAATTGGGATTCTGGGCAGTGTTTTATAAAAGGATAATGTATCTTTAAGCCTAGGTGCCCTTCAGGGAAATGTATTGGATAAATGTCTTCTGAAAAGCCTGTAAATATTCCATCGCCTCACTGTCATTACTACCATGAAATGATAATGAAGCATGAAAGAAATATAATTCCATATTCAGATGACAGCATTAGCCTTCATAAGCAAACTGAAATATTTATTAGTAAAATGTTCGGTATCTACGCCTGTAATCTAAAAAAAGGACAAAAATGTTTTATAATAAAAAAGAGATTGAATGCAGAGGTAAAATCTGGTTGGCTGATTTTATTGCTTATTATTAAATCCAGGCAAAACAATTATTTTTTTCTTTTCATTAGTAAGGCACCCAAATTAAAACTATGCCCTCAGGCTGTGAGGTTTACAGTAGTGATTAAAAACAAGAAATTGTGATGCATGGGGTTTTTGACAATAGCATAATCAAATTCATTCATATTGTTCAATCTTTCACTGACAAATATTTTTACAGTGAAATATACCAAACAAAGAAGCACATACAAGTACTATCAATACAGAGAAATTAGGAAGACTTGTTATTACTGCAGTAGAGAACAGATACAATGTTTCTATAATCTTGAATACAAACATTATAGTGTAGTTAATTAGGGTAATTATTGCCTAAATTGTGCTTAATTGTTTTATACTGAAAGGGATTTCTGAAAGAAGTCTTTTAGATTTCTACAAGGCACAGAAGTGAATACTGTGCAGTCTAAGTATTTAGATGTAATTTCATAAGTTTGATTGTATTTCCTATAAGTCAGAAAATACATCCTGAAGCAGGCTGGGACAGAGATAAACATGAGCCACATGCCTTGACCTCTGTTTCACCTTATTGAAAAAGAGGCGTAAAATAGTCATTTACTACACTAGCATCAGAAAGCATTCACACACTCTAAGCACATTCTTTAAAAAAAAAAAAAGTCTCTGAAGTGAATGAAAAATTAGAAATTCAAGTGACCACGATCAATTCTGAAACACTGCACAAAATTAATTACAGTTTTGCATCAGAAGCAAGAATGTAGATTTCAGAAAGTCTATGTCATTTATCTCGCGCTGTACAATATACAAGGCGATTAAAAAGCCAAATCTGTTCCCACCCCCCAAGTCTAAGGCCTATCAGAGGCTGTGAAGTACAAATGATTAACTCCAAATTATTCAAGGGATTGTACAGATGCTTCAACTTGAATGAAATTTGCGGCAAGTCACAGGAGCTACGGAGGGACAGATTTGCTGCTCTTTATCAAAATCTAGTCTGACTATCACTGACAGAATCCAGATAAATTGCATAGTAATCTGGCAGTGGCTGTGGAAAGCTTGCTCTGCAAAATCCAAATCTCTAATTTCTATCTGGTTTTAATTGCTTGACTTAAATTTGCATTTTTATACAATTGGCTTAAAGGATTTATTCAGTTCTTTAGGCTACTCTAATAAAATTGGGTCCCATTTTGCATGGTATCTCAGAAACCTACTTACATCAAATAAGCATGCTGTATTACAAAAATATTTACTGTAGCAGAAGAAGATTCCTTTTTATGTCATGTTCAGAATTAGCTAAAGAATACATGTGTCAGGAAGCTCATTTTAAATTCCCCTATGAAAACGTACCTCAGAATGAACAGGATGGCATAACAAAGTGGGGGGAAAAAAGCATTCATTCAACACAGGATAAGTTAGTAAGAAGAAAAAAAAAAAAGTGAATCAAGAGTAGGTACACATTTAAATTTAAATTGGAAGCCACCAATAATACAACACGCTGTTAACCAAGCATCTTGAAAACAGCCATCCACGCAGCTCTCCAGAACCAGAAAGCGGGGCATTAAGGCAAGAACTTCTGTTCTTGTAATTACCATGCTCCCACGTCATTAATGGAGGTGCTGGCATCAACCGACTATTATCCTTATTAACAAGTTAATGTCACCCTCCTAGATTATAGCTTACCTTACCCCAACCATAAATATTACAAAGTACCAACATCTGAGCAGCACTTAGCTAGCTAATATCCCTCAGCCACTGTTCAAGTGAGTATCAGAAACCAAGTTCAAGTATGAAGGTTGGCTGAAAACTGGTATTCTAGCAGGAGAACCAAGGCAAAACTACTAAATTCTTTAAATTATACACTCCTAATCACTTCATCTGCATTTATCCATTCTGGAACTGACTAACGCAATAGATGAGAAGACCTATTTCAAACACACATCTTAACTTCCTACTCAGGCTTTGCGAAAAAGTTTCTTTATTTAAGATATGGCCATCAAAGGCTATACAAAGGCTATGAGCACCTTTGACTTAATTTTAATATCCATAACCAAAAAAAAATATACAAACTTCAGTGTCATTTAACATAACTCAATAGAAGCAAGACCTTACATTCTTACAGATTAAGTTCAAATAACATTAAAAGTTTAAAAAAAAAAATTTAAAAAAAAAATCAAACAACCTATTTTTACCTACCAGGTCCAATACGAACATACAGATTCCCTTTCCTTCCACATCAGTGTGAACAAACAGCACCTAACAGCTCCTGTACCACAACAGCAGACATGATCTGACCCCAAACAGAAACAGGATTTGACCCTACATGCTATTCACAGTGCTCAATATGAACATCAGCCCTGCTGGAACTTAATTATGTTCCAGCCTGGAGGGTAGCTGCTCCATTACTTTTCCAGTGAGTAACATGTCCAGAATCCATACTTACAAAGAAAATCCATGAAAGAAATCAAGTCAATGAACTGGGAAGAAAAGTCAGCTATTAGAGAACACATGCTCATATTAAATTCCTGAGGTAAGTAGCTATCAAACATGGCAACTGTGTAGGTAAATCTATGAAGATATACGAGGAGAGACAGTTATGCAAACAGTACTTTTCCCCTCTTCAAATCAGTGATGTCCTTCTGGAACATACAGGCAAAAGGAGTTCCAGCAACATGAAACCAAACCCCCTCCACTGAAGAACCATTCTGCATAGATCACCGGAAATAGGGGCAGGAAGCCGGAATGACGTCACTTCCAAGGCTCAATGTTCACAATGTAGCAATGTAGTTTCTTCCTAGAAAAACAAACAAAATGCTGGAAGCCACTGCTTAAATGGCAAATTTACGAGAGGATGACAAAACTCTGTGTGAAACTGACGTGGAATCAAAAGTCAGTGTAACACAGAACATAGTCACTTCTTGTAGCTAGCAGAATATAAAATAACTGTCCCTAACCTGTTCTAATCAAACTACAGCACACCTTTATTTTATCAGAAACCTATGCACCCATTCTCACAAAGTACTGTTACTGAGCTAACCGTTACTGAGCTAACCTTTCCTGAATATATGAGAGATTCTATATGTGAGATATGAGAACAAATATATCTTAACATGTTAAAGAAGAAAACCAAAGGCTGACACAGACTTTCTGTAACTCTAAACTGCTTATACTACATTTTTACATCAAATACTCAAGGAGGAAGTAATCCATGGGTCTCTATTTCCTCTTGCATCAGAAATTACACAATACATGCAGCCATGCATTTTTTAATTTTTTAAAACACGTGTACAATAATCAAAACTCATAATGCATCCAATTCAAGCTTCCTCGTGTCTTCTGACAATTCTGCTATTACTTTTTTGGTACTCTTTCCCTCTATTACCATGTTTTTATAAGGTAATTTATATAAATCTTCTGTAAGATTACAGATAAAAATTCCATTTAACTGCTGAGTGCATCTTATACGAGTTCCACAATGATACGTAATTTTCTAGCAACAAATTTCATATTCACCTTTGGATGTTAGAATAAAGGAAGACCTCCAAGGTTTTCACAAAAGTCTTAATAAAAAATACATTTGTATTTTTTCTCCTTTCAGAGGTTTTGAATGTTATGTTTCTCTAGGAATTAATACCTGATTTCATTTCCAGGTGAAGGTAGTTATTCTAAAGTATCCCTCCCTTTTCATATTTCTCATCTTTGATTCCTTTGAATGGCTATCCTGTCAAATATTAGAAGTAAAGAGATCTGTTTGATGAAGCAGAATTCCCTAAAGCTGATTCCTGCCAATGTGAGTCAACACCCACTGTAGTCCATACATCTTTGTCAGCTAAACAATGCTGCTATAATCTGTGCCAGTTTTATAGGATTTAATTCAATTACAATGTCAAACTAGCATTCATATCTCACAGTCAGTTCATTTTAAAATAAACAAATAAATACTTCCCCTCAGCCATTATTTGGCTGCTTCTCTCTACTGAATACATTCCACAAATAGCCTGTACCAACAGCCTTCCGAGCAGACTCCTCTAAAGGATCAACTGATGTTGCATTACACCTTCATGTTCAGCAAAAGTTGTTCTAGCGAGTATTATGCCGCTGTAGGCCCAAACCTGCAAAAATGCATGCCTTCAGCCCACAGAGCTCCACCTCTACGCCAGTTCCATGCTTTGCCCCCTCCTGACACATTAAAGCATGCAAAGCTACAAAGCAAGAAACAGGTATAAGCAGCCTATATTTGGATCACCTCTCACAGTAGACCCACTGATTTCACTGGCATTATTCATAGGGAAAACAAAGCATCTGCATAATTAAAAATATATACATTCTTTATTTTAAAAATTGGAACTATTTTGATGTACTAATTAGAAAACCTTAATTAAAAGTCTGTAAGACCTTACATACTTTAAAAGTAATTGTCTACTTACAGGTGTATAAATCTATTCACTGAACAAATATATCATAGCAAAATTAAAGTTTGATTGAGGCAGAATCTTCCAGTATTAGAATATATAAATATTCTAGGGTGCTGATATAAAAACTTATGGCAAAAAAAAATAGAAATGTTGAAATAGAGGGTGCTCACAAAAAGCTTTAAACAGCACATCATCAAAAATATTTAAGCTTGTCTACACTAACATCTTGTATCATCGCAATGACTGTTAATCCAGGTAGTAATTCAAACAAAGGCAAAATCATAAGTTTAACTACGGCCTTTAATTTGTTCCTTTCAGGGACTTTTTCTGGTACATTTTTGAAACCACTGAAAATCAAGTGTGTAATCATAAAGCGTTTGGTGCTTTTACCAGCATGTTTTAGCAACTTTGTCCCAGATATGCCAAACCAGATACTCCAAATTTCTAACATAAGTTGACAGATAGTAATTTTGACCAAATTTGTTTGTTGTACTCAACAGCTTATTCAAACTCATCAGTACAGTAATACTTAGGAATGTGAGCTACTTCAGACTGCAAAAAAAACCCTCAGATACACTTGTGGAACCCTAAAAATGGGTATATCAAGAACAATATCTACACCCAATGCTATAAAAATCAAACTGTTACCATAATAAACCCCAAAAACGAAATGCCATGAGTAATATCCACCAAAGGAGGAGGAAAAGTAGAGCTAGTGTCTGACGAAAAAGGTGATGCCTTGAAGGCTTGAGATGACATGTGTATACTTAACTCAGCAATCATGCTATCCTGAGGAATAAATGCATTATGTAACCCAATATTGCATGGCAGTCCCTAAATACAGGGCATATATACTTCTCTAAATGTGACTTTTTTTTTTTTTGAGTGATTGGCTAAATTTGAGGCAGTTTTGTTTCTCTTAGAAATCATCACAATCTGATAACAGAGTTACTCTGCTGCAGTTATGTTTATTTACAAGGAACACAGAAGTCTTTGTTCGTGGTTCCAAGCTCCTTTACTAATTGTTGCATAGCTCAGAAATGCTTTTTAAGCATCTCTCAGAGTCAAATTCTATCCATCCTTTGGCTTTTTTGTCCCTATAGTTCTATTGTTTCCTTGGACGCCAGCCACTCTCCCATAGTCATCCACACTTCACAAAGCACCAGTGACAGCATTATACCCACAGTGTCTCTCTCAAGTCCTCGAGTTCTCAGTGGAGACGCGTCCATCCATTTGGGGTGAAGGTTGCTGTTATTTCAGTTACATGGTTTAGAAAGAAATGTGCTGTTTCTTGCAACATATTAAAGTATCTGCCTAGAACTGAACCCCAATAACATATTCAACAAACCAAGCAAACTATAAAAAATGGCATCTTTAACATTCCTTCTACACAAAACTTCTGGGAAAGTAACAGAAATTGGTCTGAAACCTTCAACAATATTTTAAGGGGTCCCAAAAACTTTGCTTAAGCCTTAAACAGAATGCAAGGCTATACAGAACACTGGAAGTTAAAGAAAGCGACCAGATCTGCTCCAATTAGAAAATAAACTGGTCTTGTAATGTATCGCAATTAAAAGTTTGAAGTAAGCATTTTTTTGAAAGTGGTAGAGACAATAAAAAGTGCATTAAACACTTGTCATGATAAAGAATAGACAGCATCATTTAATATTTTAGCACCCTCTCATGAAACTAGTATTTTATTATTTATAACTATAACACAGATTTTTTTTTCAAGACGCATGTTTCATAACCCTGCACTTGGAGTTCTACTTTATAATAATCCAAACTAAATCACCAGTTTAATCCCAAGAAATTACATAAATACTTTGGAATAAAACCCACATGGGTATGACGCTGAGGTTATCTGAATGAATTTGTCCTTGAGAGCACAACAAACACAGTAGAGACACAAAAAAATTAAATAAATGTAAACAAGCAAATAAAAGAAAAAATAAACAAAAGGAAGAAGAAAAAGAATGGAGGAGCAGAATTTGTGGGAGGAAAGACAGGGTATAAAAAAAAATCATAATTCTGAAAATAGATAGTACAGAATCTGCCTCACAAAAACAATTCTTTCTTAGATTTCTTTGAGTTTGATTTAGCATCTGGCTTTCCTCAGAGAAAACATTTCAGGAAGAATTTTTAGGCAATTTTTTTTCCTGGACATCCTCTCTGAATGCAGTCCCTCTAAGCTTTAGTTTCTATGTCTGAGATTTGGGAGTAGGTCACCATTTAGCCCAAAAGGTTCAATTAAGCTGCACCAAATTGATTTAAAAAACCACATCTTGGTCCTAAGCATTTAAGCAATACTAAGGGAGGAAAAGGGGTGGTGCCTTCCCATAGGATAAGAAGCCAGATGTGCTGCACACTCATATAAAATGTCTCAATTGTATTACGAGTTATTCTGGGCATGTTTCTTATTTGAAAATGATCCCTTCCCTGTCCCCTGATATACAAATCAAGAGATCGCTCTTCAGTGAATCTTAATTCTACAATACATAAGGACCAATCCATAATGTAAAGTATAAGTCAAAACCATTTTTTTCTTAACTATATGAACTACTGTATTTATTGAAGCTGGCTTAGCAATCCACATAAGATATTCTGCATTCTACGCTGCCTTTCCAGTGACCTCCAAGAGGGGAGATTTCACAGCAACAATCCAATTCAGAAGTGATGAAAGCCTGAATAAGCCAGTGAAGGCAACAAGCAGAAGTTATAGCTCTATCTCTGAGAAGACAAACACTGCTTGTCAATGCCATCTAAGTACTCAATATCACACCTGGAACCCACAGAAGCCCTGGATTGCAAACTGATTTGTGCTCTTAAGTGCATGTCTACACATCACAGTGCAGCTAGGAAGAGCTACAAAGCCAAGACCTAACATGGGTACAGAAATAATGTAGCTGTCTTAGTATAAAATTCCACCAATTAGGCCAACTGAGATGTAAAATAAACCTCAGGAACACAAGTTGGTGATGAACCTAACATTGCTCCTGATGTCTTACTCAGTGGTAGCGTAGGTATCTCTGTAGGGCACTGCACTGTGCTGTAACAATATAAAATGGTCATTTAATAAAGACACAACCTTTGCCACAGTGTCTACTTCAATTTTAGGTAGGCTGCACTTTAGCTAACTGCGAACTTTATGCTTTCTCCTGCTAGTTTTTTTCCAAGTCATCTTAATATGACAGTGCATTACAAAAAAAGTTCCAAAGCAGACTGTAATTGATTATAAAAGCAAATAACTCCTGCCTTTTCCTTCTTCTCTTGCCCTTCCATCTCTTCCTCCACCTCCTTTCTCCCTCTTCCTCAGTCTGCTTTACAGAAAAAGCTTTTCATCGAATCAACTTATAATGAGAAATGTGAAAGCATACAAAGAGGTCCTGGGACTGTTCATATGAAACAACCCTTTTGAGATTGCAATGGTCTATTTAGAAGTGTTATGTTTTACTGATGCAAAGTTATCACACAGTGAGTTTCAGTTGCTTATTATATCTTGTTAAAAAATAATGACTCACTGAGCTGCTTAGCAATCAAATTTAAAGCCTGGCCTCCCGGGTTCTTTTTTTTTTTTTTTTTTTTTCATTTAGAAGAAGAAGAAACTCACCAAAAGTTCTATGGAATCTGTCCTCATTGCACTGAAAAAGAATCTGAAACCCCTTATTCATTATTTGGAAACTTCCTATAAGTTAAAGATATATTATTCTAGAACATGCAAGGCAAAAATAACATAAACCACAAATGTTGTCCTAATTGGCAAGAAGGACAAATCTTCCTAGGAATTTGAGATTAAAAGCATATGTCATACAGCGTATCTGACACTTTTGGAAATTACTTATGCAGTGCACACCTCTGCGTTCCATTTTTGTGTATCTCTGTGGTATAATACCAAGTATAGGGAAATGCTTTATAAAAATGAAAATGCAATTGTCTGGCCAATAAAAGGTATTCCTGTATGTAATGCCAGTAATAGATTTTTAAACCCTTACCACTGCTGCAATATTATGTATTCATAGTTATTATCTTGTCCACTTCCAAATCCTGAAAGGTTAGATTGTTTAAAGATTTGTTAGCTGTGAAATACTTAAAAAAGCAAAGTATTAAACTCAGAGCTAATTGAAAAATAGCATTTTATCAGATTCTCCTTTGATGTTATCTTGTAATGATTGCACTTAAAGGTACTCACAATACTTCAATAAATAGTGAAATTAAAAATATAACATCTTTAGGGCTTTTCAGAGAATGTAGCTCTTAACAATTTATACTGCTTTTTTTTTAAACCATTATTTTCTTATATTTCCCACAATGCTTCACATCAGAAGCAAACAGAAACTGAATGATTACCCCAAAGTGTGCTAGATGAACTGGAAAAAGTCTATTCAAACAAAGCTCATTAGTTTTGATACCTCCAGGGCTATGACAAATTAAGCGGCTGGTGAATATGCTTGCAGACAAAAAGATGATGCAAAATCTAGGGCTTGTGCTAGGCATTGTGTCAATAAATTCTACTGAAAAAGGTAAAATTTACAATTGAAGCTAAAATGGAATCCCTTTAAGGAACATGTAGAAAATAGATCATCCCTTTTCTTAAGTACGTTTATGAATGATTGTGCTATAAATAATAAAGAGATTGCTTATTGGCTACTTTGAATGTACATTCTGATGGGTCAGTCCTGGCCTCTGAAAAATTTTACTCCAAAGCTAGTAAAAAGTATACAGAAAATTTAGGCAGACTCTCTGAATTGCTTTGCCATATTGAAAATTTAACTATACCACAACCACTGTAAGTTTGTACCAATTACTACAACATCCACTGCTGAACTGAGAGCAGCCATCATCAAGTTTTGATTGTAACTTTGGGACTCTGCAGTGAAAATGCACAAGTAGCTATAAAATTAATTGGTGGATTTGGCCCTGCTCCTAGTTAACAGGTGTCTAAACCACATACGTCATCACAACCAAAAACCCAGTTGATCAGCTCAGAAAAGATAGAAAGAAAAAATTCATTCCTCTGTCATAACATAACCCTACTGTGTCATCACTGAGCCATACTGGTGATCTGACATTTGTCTGCTCTTTGTGGTGCTTATGCTGTACATATTCTGAGGTGAAGAATTTGAATGACAGCACTAAAACTAAGATCCTTCAAAGGCACTGAGCTTAGTCTTGCTGCCTGTCAGCTTCCATTGGTTTTAATGAGAATAGGATGGGAACTTTTCTAAATTATAATTAATTCTTAGTATTTGGTCTTTAATCACCAAAACACTTTCTGATGCAAACCTCGTTCCTCTCACGTACTTGTTACTTCCAGTCATGGTTACTAAGTCATTATATGGGTGGTGTGCCATGAAATTGTGCAACCACCTACATGCTTTTGCTGATCACATGATACACCTGCTCTTTTACAGCTGTACAGTATTTGACCTAGATATCAAAGTTTCACATGTTTAACATAGTCAGGATCTGACCTATGATAGAAGCCTTATTTCTATGTGTTGCAGTCAGTGAGTCATTTGCTCAGAATAGTCTATACCTTAAAATTGCTACAGAATAAGAGCTCGAAGCTAAATTCACCTCCTTTTATGCCACCAGGAATTCTAAGTCAGTTCACAGCCTAACTAATTCAGGTTGCCACTGAAAGCAGGCTATTGCTTTTGAAATTCACCTTCCCTTCTGACAAAGCCTAATTTTGCAAGCTTTCAAATAACATTACAAAACTCCCTTTCATATCTGATGGATAATCAGGAAGTATATTTGACCAAACAGGCCAATTTTTCTCTCCATAAACTCAATGAGACCTATTACCACCAGGAAAAGAAAATAATCCTTGTATACTCCTGTTGTCTATTTTATATATACACCACAAGTCTTGAAAATTACTTTGAAAATTCTTTTCAAAATGTATTATCAGTTTTTTTAAATAAAAAATGACTGAAATATTACTGATCTAAATTCTAACCAGAAATACTTCTTAAGATATAGCAAAATATGCAACTGTATTTTCTATAAGCTCTTAATTCTTGCAAGAATGTATCTATATTTCCACATTTAAGGTCAATTTTATCACTTAAAGTCAGTCTAAAAAGACAGGATACTTCCCTAGTTAGCAGGGTTTCCAAAGGAAACAGTAAATCAGTTAACAAATATTATACACAGTTTGTTCTGCCAGAAAATAAATAGGAACATACAGCTGTAGCTTTTTGCATGCATGTGCAAATTCCAAGCACCAAGACAAACTATTACCTGCAGATGTAAATGCAGATGTAAATTGGGGGGGGGGGGGAGATTCTGTATCAGTTTTTCAGTAATTGAGGAGCTGGCTTTGTGTATGTTCATTATTTGTTTCAAAACTATATTAAAAAAAAGTTTTCCAGCTGATACTACTGGCAATAGGAGGAAATGACATGCAGGTTGCGGGTGACCCTGTTGATTTTGTGGCTTTCAGTAAAGATACACATCGGTTTAAATAACAAAGCCATATAGAAATGTGCTCTAACAGGATCAGTCTGGTAGGCAAGACAATGCTGGTCTTTGAGACAAAAGCTGGATGCAAGAGAATTGCCAACATATTTATAACAGACTCAAAAAGTCTTCGAAAGAAATAGGTGGTATCACGATAAATTCAGCAGCAGCCTCCAGAACCTAGACTTTTCATTCCTGCTTACAATTTGCTAAGAGGAACACCTTATGACCAGGATTCCATTTTTAAATAAACTCATGTTATTCTCTTCCAAGTGTCACTCTCATTTCCCGTATTTGTGTGCAAGGTAATGAAGTACCTGTATTTTGGAGTCAGCAGAAGTCATTCATTTTATGGGCAACAAAAGGAATGCCTGTTAGTAAAATACCAGGTTAAAGGAAACACGAAGCCCTCAATCACAGAACAAGCAGGCACTCCTTGCCCAATTGTTCTTGATTTGTGTGGCTTTGGCTGGGGCTACAACACATGAGTAGCAACAGGATTTTAATCTAAATTCCCAATTTGGGAAGAATCTAGCAAGGAGTGATTGTTGGGGCCAGCATTATTACTGTGCAGTTCTGAAACAGTACTGTGTTTTCCAGCTGTGCACCATCCCAGTGTTATCTCACAACACTACTATCCTGCTGCAAGTAGTCATTCTCTCTCACTTTGACCACTGAGAGCTTTCCCTTACATGTTACGGAATATCCACCTGTAGATCTTGTCCTGGTTTCAGCTAGGACAGGGTTCATTTTCTTCCTAGTAGCTGGTACAGTGTGTTTTGGATTTAGTGTGAGAACAGTGTTGGTAACACACTGATGGTTTAGCTGTTGCTAAGTAGCACTTACCTTAAGTGAAGGATATTTTGGTTTCCCATGCTCTGCCAGCAAGCAGGTACACAAGAAGCTGGGAGGGAGCATGGCCAGGACAGCTGACCCCAACTAGCCAAAGGGATATTCCTTACCATAGAATGTCATGCTCAGTATATAAACTGGGGGCAGTTGGCCAGGAGGGGTGGATTGCTGCTTGAGCATCAGTCAAGCAGGTGGTGAGCAACTGCATTGTGCACCACTTGTCTTTTTTGGGGTCTAATTTCTCTCTTTTTGTTATATTCCTTTTCAGCACAATTATTATTATTATTGTTGTTATATTTTATTATTGCTTTTATATTTTATTTTACTTTAGTTATTAAATTGTTCTTATCTCAAACCCACGAGTCTTACTTTTTTTTCCAATTCTCCTCCCCATCCCACTGGGAGGAGGGAGGAGTAAGCAAGCAGCTGCATGGTGTTTAGCTGCCAGCTTGGGTTAACCACAAGATATTTGCAAAATAGAGATTTTTTTGTTAGTAGACAGCTCACTGAATAAAAAGGTTGACCACCCAATGTAACACATGAAGCAATGTAAGTTAATGGGGAAGAAAAAGCCCAAGTATTCCACAAGCCCTTTAGTCAGAATTATTTGTTAATCAACTGTATCAGGAGCAAAATAATATATACATGTACCCATGGAGGAGGAGGATGGGAAAAGAAACCATGCGTTTACCTTGATTTTTTTAGTTCTACCTTAGAATTAGAAACCAATAATTTTGGATACAAAAATTAAATGGCTAAACACAAGCTGCATGGTTCTCATATATGCCAATCAAAACTTAAGTTCCTCTCAAATTCTAGGCCACAGTTAAAGTCTCTGAAGAGTATCAATCTGAACAAAATCCTTATACCTGAAGCAGAAATACCAAAATTCTAGGCCACTGACACTCAAAGGACACAAACCAGCATAATACTGGGACAGGGTGAGGCAGATATCAAAACTGCTGCTATTCTCCAAAAAAGTATATAGTAAAAAACAACCTACAGAGGTCTAGATTTATGATTTCCTGTTCTGTAACACATACTTCCAGTATCAATATAAAAAACCACATTTTGTTCCCTATTCATATTGCAAATAATCTGGAATCTGAAAGTCAGGCTGGGTTCTTTTTCCTGTGCATTTTGTCACCAATATTAGAGAATTTTCCAGTCCAACTTCAGTGTCCACCTTACCTATACAATGTCAATATCTTCAAAATAGCCCTGACATGTCTGCAATCTTAGAACTGTCAATGAATTTGCACAATCCTAATTCACTGGAGCTGCAATCATCATCTTGTATACATTGCCTGCCTGTCATTTCGGGTTTTTTGCAGGACAACTAAGTAGAACTAAATATATCTTGGTTTGAAACATATACCACTATCTTAAATAGAGGAAAAATTCTTCATTTACTTTTAAAAACAAAAATATGGTTTACCATTTTCTCTACACACTTTTTTAGTTTGTATGCATTCAAGAAATAATTTTGATGGTTCTAGAACATACTGATGATCTCAAGGGCTGGCCTACTCAAGTATTGGCTCAATTAAGTAGATTAAAGCAATTCCCACAGTCAAAAAAAAAAAAAAAACCCACAACCAAACTTGAGATGCATCTGTTGCACACCTTGTCTTAGCCAACTCCTAGCCCCAGTAGATAAATTACACTTCCTCCTCTATAAACAATGTAAATAAAGTCAGTTGTTAACCTTGACAACTTCCAGATCACAGAAGTCAAGAAGTTCAATTATTGTAGCTCTTAATTCTGCAGTGCCTTACCCAGGAAACTACATCGCATTGCAATAATTCCTCTCGGTTCTTAAAGGATAAAAAGAGCTGACCTACTGAGATTTAAACCTATAGTTTTGCTTTCAGTTCAAATACATAGAAAAGAATTCTGTCATGGAACTATTAAAAAAAGATATCTCAGGACTTTGAAATTCTGAGAAATCACCTGTCTCTCTAAATTATTCTTTTGGTTATCCACATACTACTAAGTCGAGCTACCATTTCTGTATCTTTTGTGCAATTCCTTTCTTACTGTATTTCATTCCTCAAAACTATTGTCAGCCACTTCATTATCTTCATTATAATCACTGTCAAGAGTGGAAAGCATGAAAGGCTTCAACTAACATCTTCCTAAACCAAATTCTTTTGTGCTTTGTAAGTCACTAGTGATCTCATATACCCTATCTAGGCTCAAGCAGTGAAATATCAAGAGCATAATTCTTGCAAATTTTTGAGCATCATAAAGTCTTACTGTGTGTATCATCCAGACTGCTATGATGTTACTTCTTTCTTTTGATATGGCAATCAACAAACGTTTATATCCACATGTATAAAAGCCGTGAATAAAAGATGAAAGACAAATACAACTACACAGATATAAAAGCAGATCTGATACATATAAACATTTAGGCTATAAAGTATATTTTTTTCTATATCACTCTGCCTAGTCCATCCAATCAAAGACAAAATCCAGTTGAAGGAGTAACTTCGTCAATTCTCCAAAGACATATTTATCATCAGAACTAAATTAAAGTAGGTCCCTTTTTTAATCTTAAGGTGATTTATGGCAATATTTCATGTTCCTAATCAAAAAGCACTCACAAACTTTTGGGGAAACAAGACCTTTTCACTGGAAAGGTAACGATGCCACAAGCAAAGTTATACAAGGACATTAGAATCGGAATAAGGTTCTCCTGTGCGTGCAGCCCCACCCTTCCCTTTCAGTTCATCTTTGTAAAGTACTAACCAATGAGTCAATAAAGATGCTGCAGAGCAAAACATCCATGCATGCAGACACAGCTATGCAAACCTTCACAAAATTAAGGATGAGGAATAGAATAGGTGTCGGAGAGCAGGAGACCATAATGGAACAACAACTTTTTCAGGAGGTATGTAAATTGACTTCACAGAATGCCAGGCTGACTTTCTAGCAGCATTATGTGCCCCTTCATTTTCAATCAGTCCTGTTGACATTTAACTGGTAATTGCTCAATAGTCCATGCTATGCACTTTAAAAATGTACGCTGAAAGTACCCAGTAGACCACAGCCTGCTGTAAAGGCATACATGTTTCCTGTAGGAAGGACCACATCATCTAAAGATTCTTAAAGGAAGTTAAATATATAAAGTAAATTTTTTAAGCTAGTCACCATGAAATAAAAACCACTCTTTGCAAGAAGATGTTATATGTAAAAGCACCACTAAATGTATATTAAGGGATGTTATTTTTAACAAAAAGAGTAAATTTTACATGCCATGTACTAACAGCAGTTAGCTCCTCTGGTGGGTAGACCTAGAATATCATGGGCCCAAATGCAAAAAAGAAAAGAAAAAAAAAACAAAAACCAAACAAACAAACAAAAAAAAAAAACAAAAAAAAAAAAAAAAAACCAAAAAAAAAAAAAAAACCCC
>JANZLQ010000092.1:31345646-31363770 GCA_026212715.1 Elanus axillaris
CCAGGGCTTAATAATTCCATCTGTCCTGCCTGAGATTTACTGAAGTACAGATGAATTCCACTGAATAACACTTTTCTTCAAAAAAAAAAAAAAAATAAAGATCCCTGGATGCAATATGTGGAATGCATACATTTAAAGCAGCATATGGAAAAGTAATATTTAAAAGTATATCTTGTGTATTAAAAATATGCATGTGAAACAAGAAAGAGGAAAACATCACCATTAGACTACAGTCTGTCTGCAGATAATAAAAAAACCATGGTGAAAGTTTAGGATTCAGATACAGACTCGGTTGAGTAGAATATTCTGCATCAGTGTATTCCTCCAAGGGCTACATCCAAACTACAAAGGACCATCTGTATAAGAAAACATGTATGGGGTACATTTTAAAAAACCAACCAACACCACTAAAAAAAAAAACAAACCCCACACCCACTCCCTACACTCCCCTCCAGTTGGTCACTACATTTCTTCCTTTCCACACAATATAGAAAGGACTGTCTATTAACACAGTGTGCCTAGCTTGATACCAGGCAGCTGATACACAGAGAACTCAGCATGAGGAGCAGAATCTTTTCTTTACTGTTTACTGTACACTCCTACTACCTGCACTACACATAAATCTAGCATTTTATACTTGGTGTTGAAAAACAGTTTTACAGCACAGTCCATTATTGGTTATTCTATGATGTTTGCAGAGCTACCCTTGTGACCTTCGGTTCAAATCATCCTTAGTTAATTTTTGTCCTCTGTAAATGAACTTAGCTTTGCACTCCCACCCTATTTAATAGGAGAAGATAAATACATCTGTTACATTGTTCAGATTTTAAAATGTCTTTTCTAAAATTTTTTCCATCAACATACAATTTTCCAGTTACCACATGAACAGTGCATTTTTCATGGAAATACTGAAGAGGACTCCCTCCCAAACAGTTTTAAATAAAGCATGAGTAGTCTGGGGTTTTTTTAAATCTATTTCTGGTTTAAAAAACCAAACACTTCTCAGTCTTTTTTTTTTTTTTCCCTGGATTTTCTAAACAGTACAATGAGGAAGCCTGATCAATAAACATTCACTGATAAGAACTTGTAAAAGTTTTTCCAAATTCATACCCTGTTGTCATGGACTCACATTTCACAAAGTACATAGTACTTCACAGGCAGTAGGGAAAAGAAGTGCTGAGAAATAATTAAGTCAAAAAGAAAAAAAAAACCACCAAAAAAAACAAGCCCCCATTTTTATATCAGAAAACAGTCTTGGGGACTATTGCAAAAAACTTCCAAACACGCTGTATCTGAAACACAGTAACACCAGCTCCCAAGTAAATGCCTTAATCCCATTTTGTCTACTCTGTTTTGACGTCACAAAAAATTCAGACTTCATATAAACTGCATGTGTCATTTATCCAGCTTCTTACTATTTTTAAGTAGCCAATTTCTTTCTGCTGATGTGTTTTTTGTGGTAATCCAGTCAGTGTTAACATTCCAGGTAGCACTGTCTCCAAAGCTATATAAACCTTTACTAGCACAAAGAAATTGCAAAGCAGGAAAAAGTTTAAATTATTGCAGAAATAAACCTAGAATATAAATGGTGCTATAAAACCCTACTTGTTTCAGCACTTTTTTTTTTGTAATGCACTGTCACTATCACGTGGCAATCGCAAGAAATCTATTCTTCAAAAACGAGCTCTTAGCCACTGTTCAAGAACTAAAAATGCTTTTTTCCAGATGGCCTAATGATAATGGCTTTTCACAGATAGCTGCAAAAGTTGGTTGGTTTGTGCTCACTTCAGTGAAGTAAAATTCCAGAAATGCCACAGTCAAGTTAATCTCAAAGGAAACATACATGAAGAATACAGAATCAGTAGTCATCTAAACTGTGGCTTTTGTAAAAATGCTATATTCAGTTCTGCAACTACTAAACCTTATCCTGTGAGGTGTTAGTTATATAGCTACAACTTCCAGCAAAGTCAGGATCTCTTAGGATCAGGGCCAAGTCTAGAAAGACACACACAAATTCACTGGTGGAAGCATCATTTTTGTTAACTGATCATAATGTCTTTTCTGAGTCCAAGTTCTGCCCTGTGAAGGAGGACACTAGGAAGAGGAGCATCATGGGCCTAATTATAGCTCAGTAATTCTGATACCAGTCTCTAACTGTCCCAGCTTGAGCTCGAGCTGGGAGGGTATTTGCCTACAAAACTACCAGCCACAGATGATAACTATGGGAGTGTATCCCAACTAAGGACTGAGCTCTGTTTTGCTCTTAAGCCATTTTGCCCTTCCTCAAGAGAGATTCTGAATGCCTACATCTTTAAAACTGAGTGCATTCTGGTAACCATTTCTCAAAAAAGCATAATAGACTTTAAAAGGGCACTGAAGACAAGAAGCAAGGATAATTATAAGTATAAAAGTATAGGTCATACATTGCTGGCTTCCAGAAACAGGGAGCACAAATTTGGGAAAACATAACCCTACTTTTGCTCTGCTACTTCCACTCTTTCCCTCCAAATCTTTCATTGGCCAAGGTCACAAAAAGGACGGTGTCCTAGAAGGCTTTTGAAGGTCTGCTGTGCAATAGTTGTTCTTACAATCATAAATTTGAAGATGGAAGGGAGCACTGGAGTATGGATTCCCACTTCAGGAAATTCCAGCTAGCCACACACATCCCAAATCAGGCCATTAAATTCCCCAAGCAGTGAAATCACAATAGAGAATTGAAATCAAATATTTCTACAGTTCCAGAGATGTACAGATAATACAATACACAGGATCTTTACTACATCAAAATTAGCAAACTGAGGCCAGCATTTTAGAACAGAAACATCATATGAAGAATGTAACCCTTTAAAATAACCTCAGAGTATGTTACATATTTTGATAGGCATTTTTAGACTCACACTCGTGTCTAACATGGGGGAGGGGGTAAAAAAAAAGACTGACAAACAGGATCAGTTCATCACATTAGCACTTTGAATCAGTTTTTCTCTAGATGTAATTTATTATTATACAGTCATTTGATGAGGTTTTTTTGTCTGTATTTTTTAAGCAGGAATAACAGTAAGCAGAACTCCTCAGTACATCAGCATTTAAAACACAAAACTAAAACTCCATTTTGTAAGCAAAAAGGACAATATATTTTTCTTGTTCCTGAAGCTCGACAAAAAAAAAAAAAAAACAACCCACCCACCTCATTCCCATTCAGTTTTCACTGCTTTTAACAAAATAATATTTTTACTTGATTCTCATTCCATCAAATCACTATCATTACCATAGACTTACTCTATTTCCTCATGACTTAAAACATACTTGTAGCTCAATATTTCAAGTCCAACATAAAGTTACTTGAACCCAGTACAGAATGCTTAAAAGTAATTACTGATAGTAACTGCATAGAATCCCTAAAAAATAAAAACTAAAAATATACAGCTTGCCACTCATTAATTCCTCTCTTCATACTGTGATACCTTTTGAATGCTCTTTAACAAAAAAACCAGAACACTTGAAACAACTTGTAGATGTAATGTGGGGTTTTTTCCACTATCCAACCTGCTTATGTACATGGTTGTTTGCTTAAGTATGAAATCGCATCACTTGTTTCTTATAATTACATCATTAAGTACATTCTAAATGCCTGGTACTAAGCATAGTCACATAGGAAGAAGCAAAAGTAGAAATACATTTCAGCTGAAATATTCCTTCCCCAGAACCCAGTTTCTTTACAAAAAAAAAAAAAAAAACAGTATATAAATAGGTTCTGAATGTACTTGCAATACGTCAATATTTTCTAAAACAAAATGCTAAGACAACATATTATACCAGAGCCTAATCGCTGACAGACTGAAGCAGTTAAAATTTCCTACCAAAATGAAGAAAGCATAAAAGATGCTGAAAAAGATTATATTTCTGCAAAAGTAAAAGTCAGCTCAGAAGTACGTTAACCAAAGTCATCTCTCCAGAATAAGAGAGTGTTGAAACATCTTCTCAGTCAACCTATGCAATCCACATGATTGCAGCAGTAGCTCTTCTCCAAAGACAAAGCAGAAGCCTCATTTTTAAATTCAGTTTCTTCCTTGTGGTGTATCTTAAGTTGTCTGGTTTTGCTCTCTCTCTCCTCTCAGAAATGTTATTTTAACTTCTTGTCATAAAAAGATATGATTCCAATGTTTATCCTATGAGCTACATTTATCTTTAAGAGCAAGATGTTGAGTTTAGTTCTAATGATGAAAAAAGCCTTTAAAAAGGAAAACTCATCACAACTCATTATGTACTATAAAGGCCACAATTTAAGGATTCTGTAATTCCAATGATGATCATTTTAAAGTAGATTTATAGGAGAAAATAGTTAGATCCTTTGACTTCAGTTATAATTTTCCATTTTGTAATTTAACACTCCTTTAGTTTATATTTGCACATTAAAAATATAGCATCTAAAAGTCCATCATTAAATACTTTTAATAAGTGCAATAAATAAATTTTACAATGTGCATAAATCTAAGAACAAAACACAGCTTAAATTGTTAATCTTACACTTTTTCTCATTAATTGCAATACATAAACATATGTTTTATACAAAGATATTTGCTACAAAATAAGTATAATAAATACAGTTTACCACATGTATTAATCTTAATAGTTACAAGCTGTTAATCTTATATATTAGGTAATAATTTGCAATAAATAATTGTTTATTATCTTGATGTTTGCTTGTCTTGGGTTTTAGCAATATGCAATAAAGAAATGCAATTTTGAATAATTTGATTGTAAGACTGCTGGGAAAATACTGTAAGTTATAATTAGCTGAGGGAGGATTTTGTTCACTAGATAAACTATAGAGATATAGTTCAATAACAAAAACATGCGTTATTGCTACCATAAATAATTTAAAAAGTTAACTTCAGTTTCAAGCAATAAGAGATTCTTAAAACTTAAATGCAAATAAAATTAGTAAGATATTTCACATTCTTTAGTTTTTATCATTCTGTGTTCACTGAAAACAGCAAAAGACAAAGAAGCATTTCAGCATCTTATAATTCTTTGCACATGAATACAACCCACATTTACATGTACACCTGTCTCCCACCATCATTTGCCTGTTCAGAAATGTCTCATATTTCAGTATCAAAACATCTTCTAACCAGTTCTAGAATAATGTGTTTTATCATATTCACGAATCTTAATAGAAATTGTTTTTCTTACACATAAAGGATAATAATTTGTCACAAATATTTGTTCATTATCTTAGTATTTTCTCACCTTGGAATTTAGCAACATGCAATAAAGAAATGCAATTTTGAATAATTTGATTGTAAGACTGCTGGGAAAATGGGTTAAGTTTTAATGAGCTGAGAGAAGATACGATTCACCTCAGAAGGAGGCTGCTGCTTGCCATCAATAACTTTAAAAGTTTGCTTTTAAGCAAGTAAATTAAGTAAATATATACAATAAAAGTACTTCAAATGTATCACTTCTACAGAAACAAAAGGACAGCTACAAATAGCAAATTAAATATAGGTCCCAAAGCCACAAGCTGCTTGGGTTGGACATTAAATACAGGATTAGCCTCAAATAACATCTATGTATGTAACATTTGACTGGTCAGCATATAGTATGCGTTTTTACACAACAGTATCGTTTTGTACATGTTTCATTATTCCTCCCCACCTCTTTTTTTTTTATTCACATGTCCTAATACTGATAAATATAGAAGTGTGATCTGCCTATGAGAAATATACCAAAAAACAAGGCAAAGGTTTTTGTAAGCTCTGCTGTCCGTTGGCAAACTCGGGACTGCAACACCCTTTAATCACCATCATACCAAAGCAGAATACATTTGTACTCTCTGTGCTCTAGATACAGTATTAAAACGGTAGGTATTCCCATCACACACACAGAGCAATGTTTTCTTTCTAAAGTGAAAAACTTACTATGAAATTAGAATTTGCAGAATGCAATCTTAAAATAATTTTGAAATTCCATTCAACTCTGCTTTCAATGCAGTTTCACTCTATTACCCTATTTGATTTCCCTGTAATCTGGCTCTGCTTCCAATCTGTAAGTGATGCAAGTTAAATAAAGAGAAACTACATTACAAATGTAAGCAGTACAGTAGAAAAATAAAATCCGTCAGTATATCACAGTATTTCCTAATTTATTACCAAAGTTATTATACACATACCTATAGTATCTCTGAAAATTATTTACTGATAAACAATGCTATATATAACAGCATTTGTAAAGCAATGCCACTTACTGTTAAGAAAAGAATAGTCACGCATTTATGAATTTTACAATTTATGTAAATTCCAAACACTACACTATACTTATTGTTTACATAATAGTACAAGGTGAATAGGTGGGACGAATTGCTTTCATTTTGTTTAATTCTCATCTGAAATCATCACTAAGCCACCAGAATTTGCTGACATATAGGAGATAATGAAAGATAAACTTCTCATTTAGTGATCAGAATCTGGTTTGTGTATATATATATTTAATTAAATCTGTGAATTTGAAAGAAATTATTTACCTTTCTAGAAAATTTAACTGAATTAAATGACAAGGCTTTCAACATTGCCATGCAGTTTAATAAAGCTGCCATTGTTAACATCCTGTAAAACAGTAAGGAGAATTTATTTGTAGGTAGATTTACACAAGTGTACCCATATATACAAACTTTAAACTAACACAAATCTGAAAAATGGTGCTCAAAATCATAAAATATTACAGGCTTAACCCTTACAAAACTTGAAGCACATGATGAAAACAACTAAGTCATGGGGTGGGGGGAATATCACTCAAATTAAAACCCAGCATCCCACTTGCCTTACTTAAATGAATAATCCCATCGATTTTAATGGGACTATTTGAATAAGTAAAGCATGGGAGAGAACAGGATGAACATAGTGTTAAACCTATGACGAGAATGAATTCAGAATCCCTTTGCATAATATTCAGGAACAATTTCCATCTAGAACTCGGGAACTGGAATAAGGCTAGTTCAGGTACTTAACTGAATTTGTACCCAGCACGTAACAGGAGAAACCAGAATCTTTGGTTCACTATGGATAAAAGGAAAATATCCTTAAAACAAAAGTGGGTTTTTTACATCAGATGAAAGGCATTTGTTAAACAAAGAGCTAAAGAAGTCTGCTATTCAAATGAAACGCTGTACTACAAAAACACAGCGAGACCAGCATTATTAGAGGCTTCACAGCAGATGGAAAAGCTACTTTGTTGTAGCCTAAAGATGTAAAATGCAATACCAGTCCCTAAGTGGCACTGGTACAACTGTGGAAATCATACAGCCAGATGAAGCACATAAATTTCCCATATGAACAATTGTTTTCATTTTCCTCCCATGCCACTAGATATTATAAGTGGAAAGTAAAACACAAGTAAATATGTTCATTCCACTCTTGTGATCAGTGATAAATGAAAGGCTATTGAGCCTGACAAAGGTCAACCATGGCCTCATTGCAGTTTGCTGAGGCACCGGTGCGCTGCAGGTGCACGTGCCTATACTCCCACCAACAGGCCACGAGTGGGATCGCTCCCTGGGCGCTCCCACCCCACACCGGCACTACTGCGTGCGTTAGAACACAGAATGATCTTCCGTGCTGCCTTGTGTAGGAAAAAAATGCAACACGGTCAGCGAACAAAGATCAAAACCAGTCCATTGCTGTAGACGAGCAACAGCAACGGAGCTGGAGAAAACGGTGACTTCTAAGGATCACCACCATCAGCTAAAAAATACCCCAAAACAACGTGGCAAGGGCATTTCAGAGTGTTATTCATAAAAGCGAGGCAAGATTTCACACTACTTATACTCTAAGGAAATTCAAAGTACTAATGACAACTTAAAAAATAGATTAGTATATATGTAATCATCCTGAAAGTTCTCTTTCCTTCACCTTGGTATTTTCACTGCTACATATTTTCCTGAAGTTCTTGGTGTCTCAGCAATAGGTGCCAGCTACACATCCATGGCCAAACACTATTCTCTACAAACCTAAATGTACAGCGAGACTCAAATGTGAAATTCTTAGAATTAGTCAATAAAATTATTAGTTTTATCTCATCCTTGCCAAATATTGCCATATAAATAGAAAATCCTTGGCGAGTTATGTTAGCCAAATTTTAGGCAGATTCTGAAGCTTTTATTAATTTAACTAATTCCTAATCACTCAATCATATTTTAACTATAGCAGCAAAAGGAAGTGGCATTAAAAAAAAACCAAAACAAAAAAACTTATAATAAGGCAGAATTGGATCAATGCCATCTTTTGGACAATTCATTTCATGTTGTGAATCTAATACTGTTCACTTTACAATAACAAATTTAATACTGCATAACCCCACAAACAGGATATTATTTTTAAGTTATCCATTATTATTACAGTTGTAAAAAAGGGGGGAAATGCTGCAATAGATTGAAAACTGCATTGGGTGGAAAACAAAATATAAGTGTGAATTTCAGAAACCTGAACACATCTCAGAACTGCTAAATGTTTTTAACATTATCCATTCCTCTATTTACTTATATGATAAAATACCCTAACATTCTCATTCATGATACAGGTAGAACTTTTTTTTTTCCAATAAAAGAACCACACACACTGAAACCACCAAGCCACACAACAAACAGGAGATGGATAGAGATATTCCAGCAGCAGCTAAGATCTCAAAAAACATACAAGTCAGATAAAACTTTTGGACATGGCTGAGAATAGGATACATTTAAATTAATAGTTTTCAATCACTTATCATGCAAAATGTTACATGGCTGGTCCTCCTTATTTACCAATCTCTACATATGGCTTAAACGAGGATCTCTGTCACTTGGGCAGGAGTTTACATAGTCTTTCTTTTCTAGGAAATAGTGCAGGGGAAAAAAACAGAGCAACTAATGAAAGGAAATACTGTTATCTACACCATTTTCTGTTTCTGAGAAGAAGGAGGAACACTGAAGACATTAAGTCAAATTTTATTCACTCAGTATAAACCCCAGGGCAGCAATGGAAAAGAATGAGTGAGTAGAGGCAGTTCTGCAGCACAGCTGTATTTCACAGGGATGGCACAACTGCAAAGCTCCAGCTCCAGAGGACTAACACTTGGAGCAGACCACTCAAGAGTGCAGGACCTCTGCCAATTTCTGCAGAAATCCCAGCAAGAAAAAAGTAATCAGACCTGGCAGAAGCATAACTATGTCCAAACAAAATGCACACCCTAGAAGCGGTCAAAAGCACAAATGACAGTGAGGTACCTCCAAGTAATTTAACAGACACGGATGTCTAATTCTCATTTATGTTCTTGGTAACAGCCCATCTGCAGTTCCTTGTGCACGACAGACCAATGCGCACATATTTAGTTCATATGAATTACACAGACTTCTCAGGTTTGAGCAATTGTTCCCAAGTCAACAGCAACTTCCCCATGTCCCCAAAATAACACATGAAGATGACGCTAGATATTTACAGAAATGTAAACAGCAGTCAGAACACAGCTAAATACTACCACTACTGTAGTATTGTACATTTTCATCTGTCTGGGTAGCTCATTGCATCATATCTAGGCACCTCACAAAATTTGTAAAAAAACCAGTTCATATGTATTTCAAAGTTTTCAAACCTGTTTCAGTGCCACTCTTTTAAACTTCAAGCTCACAGAATACATTGCTTGCATCTTTTATTGGGTACCTTGCCAGAAATATCAAATCTTGTGCACTCAAAATTAAACTAGGAACAACTAGAAAAGGAAGGAATACACGGATCCTTCAAAAGTGAAAAAGAGCTCTTCAGTTAAGGGTGATATTCTATGAAAAATGAATGACAACACTTTAAAGAGATACACCACAAAAACCTCACTTCCTATTACAGCAGAGTGAGTGAGTGCCCATGTCCAAATTAGTACCTCTCCTGGGTTTGATGAATTTAAACAAAGAAAATATCTGCAGAAAAGCTGTCAGAACTCTTCCTTGATCACTTCATCAAGAAAGGACAAAGCAAAGACAGATTCACACTACAATAGCTCCAAGAGGTCTGTTCTTTAATACAGACAATCCATTGGAGGCCAAGACTGAACTTTGGCCTTTCTACCATCTTGCTTCCAGATGTGCTCGCTTCAGATTAACTTCATGGCAGACTGAAGATGAGCTAGAGAAGACAATTACTAGCAACCCTTGAAGGACTGTGTGGAATGGGACTTTTCTGACCATCCTCACATCTTAAAGGGGACACCAGCGTACATTTCCAGCAGCCTCGCCCTGGCTGTAAAGCCTCCCCTTTGCCCTCTCCCCAGCCCCTCCGACCAGTGGGGGTAAATAGCTTTCACGATTTTTAGCTAGGAAGTGCAACCCACCGCTGTACCCCCACAGACCTAGCCTGTTCAGGTGCTAAGCTACAGTGCACAGACTAGATGGGACTTTGTTTAAGAGATTGATTCATTTTTGCTCTGTTTACATACTAGCTTACAGCAAAAAAATTAACAGGCCTTACATATAACATTGGTTACAGTAGAGACCAGTTCTATATGTAAAAATCCCAAGAGTTCAATTTTAGAAAAATAGTTATTTTAGCTGGTAAATAACTTATATCAGGCCTCATGTTGCATGTTAAATTGAATGAAATACGTCCTTGGTGCCCAGTTTTCTTTTGGGAATGAACTTCATTACCCTCCACTTTCTTCTCTTCCTCATGACTTGCCTCCTTTCCAGCCACCACCTTCCCTTTCCTCCCTCCTATTCACCACATCACTTCTTGCCACTGCCTGATGCTGTCTCCTTGTATTCTATCCTTTGTTCTTGTGACCCCTGCTGCTACCTCCCTCCTCCCCCAGCTGCCCAATTTGGCAGTGTCAGCACAGGACCCAGCCTAATAAGCCTGAAAGAGCTTATTAATCTAGGCTTCATGCCATGCCTCAACACTACTGGTGTATCCCTGGTAGCCAGGAACCAAAACATACAGTGAAACTCAAACATGTCAGAATTAAAAACTAAATTGACGATTTCTAAGATACTTATTCTGTAGGCAGGCAAAATTTGAGCACCAATCTTGGTCTGTATTTCTCCAAGACATCTGAAGTTACAATAGTTCCTAGTCCCCCAAATCATAGGAATTGCAATGCGTTATTATCAGACCTGTGTTCAAAACGAAAAATCTTCACATTGTGTTGGTTTTGGTAGATTAGCTCACCAACTCACTAGCTATTTAAAGTGTGCCTACAAAAGATTTCTGTACATCTGAAAGGATTCACAATTTCACTGCACAACAAAGCTTTCAGGGAAGTCTTGTGATGCACAAAAAAGATTTTTTGAAAGAAATTTTTTTTAAAGGTTGTATAGACACATAAGAAAATATTTTTTCTAGACCATGTGATAAAAGTGGAAACCATGAATAACTTGACCATTAATAACTTGCTATTAAGCAGCATATTAAATATTAGTTTGTAATGGCAAACCTAATACTGTTTATATATTTTATATACCTTATTTTACCAACATCATTTGCACTTCATTAACATTTTTTATTAATTTTTAATATCATTTTAATAACAAAAATCACTACTCTTTTCTCTCTGCCAAAAAGAAATACTAAATACAGTGCTAATATGATACAATAGAAAATTGCTAAACAATAAGATGGATCTCTAAGAAAATTTGATATAGATTTCCTGTAGTTTCCCTGCACTATTTTCAACCCTTCTCACAAGGGATACAGCAAAATGGCAATGAAAAGTGAATTTCCTGCTGTTACAGCTACTTTGGATGCTCATGCTTCTGTTCCTGTGGAGCCAGCTTGGATCAATTTCAAGAAAATAGCCTTTATCTACACTTTTGCACAGAAAAAACATTTCTACTTTGAGGAGATGCAGTATTTGTCTGTGGTCAGTATTTTAATCTGCAGCATAACAGTGTTGTAACCTGCATACAATTAAAGCATAGCATACTATCAGAAAGATTTACAAAACAGTTGAAAATTTCTCTATTCATAAAATGCAAAGATAGTGTTCATTATTTATGCACTATACATACACTATTACATGCACTTAGTAGAGTTTTATATGTTAAAGCAGAAAGAGAAAATTAACTGAAAATTAGTATCGTCACAATATTGGGTCTGAAGATGTCGTTTGTAGATCATCCATGTCTTCTGAGCTGATCAGAAATGAGACACCCTCTGTAGCAGTTAATCCTAATCCAGTTACCAGGTGTGACAATACACATTCATTAGCATTATACTGAAGTTTATAGCCTGTTCTTGTCACCAGGAAGACAATGAAAAAATTGGTTTACTTGTTTTAGGGTATATACACTCAAGCAAATGAATGCATGAAGCAGCAGAACACAAATTTACTTACTACTCTTTCATTGAGGAGTTAATAATAACTGATGGGCTGTAATCTCACAACAAAAGAGGGTGAGGACACATGTATACATTCATACCACAGTTAATCTCATCATAGCTTGTATTTAANNNGGTGGGGGGGGTGGGGGGGTGGTGCAGGGCAGGAAAATCACATACTTCAAGGTTGCAAGACCAGGCACTTGGTCAGTTTGAAACAACACCAAGCAGGATACCAATGAAATTTGAATCAGCCAGCCATCTTACATTCTGATCAGAGTTAGTCAATGCATGCATCACCTGGTTTTTTACTACTTCAAATAAACCTTCTCCCATTTTGAACACCAATTCTCTAGGGCAGCAAAAATGACTACACTGATGTAAGCATCATTCTCAATTCCAGAGTACATAGCAATAGTTGTAACACAGAAACACAGCAAAACAAGCAAATTTCTTCAGCTCACTTCATATAATTTCACAACTTCCAGATATTCATAAGGAAAAATGGTAGAAATTAATTACTTTGATTATTGTTAAAACTTGTATGTGTGTCTTTATTAAGAGTTCAAGTAAAAAGTATAGCAGGTGTAGTTTCCTCTCTATACACTTCATAAATCTGCTTCTTCAATACACAATTCAAAAAAGCCCCAAATAGCTATTGCTATCATGATAAACATCGGAAAGTTCTGCTTGACCTTTTATTAACATTTTTCTATACCAATATGGTTCTTTTGCTACAAGCACCCTAAGGAATTATGAAAAATACTTTTTTCTGTAGTTTAGCCCATGTGCACTTAATAGGCTCACAAATATAATACCATTATAAAAAAGAAAAACTGCCAACACTGCTAAAAAAATTGTCATAACACTAAATTATTATATAAATATAAAAGGAGTATGTCTGTAAAATATTCACTCAATGAACATCCCAAGGTGATGATTTTGCTATGTTGTTTTTATTCCTGGGAGATCCATAACACATTTGGATATGCCACATGTCACCACATGAATCAGGCAGTTAATGCATGTGCTTTTTAGAAGCAGAGATGTCTTCCCAATAGAATGTGCTATAAAAAAAAATGTTGAGATTCCACTGCTTTGTCTGATAGGCATAATTTAATGTCTTGCTTATAATGCTGCATCTTAAGGAAAAATGTGCACTGTCCTATGTAGTTATTTACAATATATTACTAAATCTATGCAAATATATTTCCCTGAGCTTGGTATTATATAACAAAGGTCAACAACGTTTGAAATATTTTGAAACACATTCACAATATATCTTGTATATAGCACTAATGTCCAATATACATACATATATCAATATATTTTCAGATATTTCTATTCATTTTATGTTGTAGATTATTACAATAAACATATGAGGTTTTTTGCTTTAAGACTATAGAAACGTCAAGGTATTGCTTTTCATTAAGAAGACTAATTATACATTTGTTAATAATGCATCATTTAAATTACCACTTAATATGCCAGAACTATTTAACAAAATAAATTTTAATAGTCAATATTCAATATCATTCAATAATAAACAGATACTCATTTGAGAAAAACTAAGAGGAAAAAAGTTTTAAAGTTCTGCTTCCTATGTGATTTATTTTGTAATTTCTACCATTCACATTTGTTTCCACTAACATTTAAACAGAAGATCCCCAAATACTATTTATCTGTCCCATTTTGGGATAAATATTTCTGTCTTTTGTGAAAACTCTAGACATTTGATTCCATTTACATATCCTCTTGTCATTTCTACCTTTATGTCCACATTATTATTAACAATAATTTTTTTCCTACACATGAAATTGTATCAATGATTAGCAGGTTGTAAAAATTTGCACATCTCAGAAAGCAGGAGTAGTACTATTAAAGGAAGTATAATCTTTTCCATTTTTTTCTTCAGATTTTTTCTTTTTTTTTTAATGCATGTTAGGGATGGTATCCATTTTCTCTGCAGAAACATTGATGCTGTTTTCAAATTCAGGACCTACAATTCAAAATATAAAGTGTTCCTACATACATACAATACCACTGAAATGCCGAACAATTTGTATATTGCCTTGTTAAGTAACTGTCATCTTTCCAAATTTACACTCCTATGATTTCAAAATAGAATTTCTGAAAATTAAACATAGTCAAGTTGTACATATTAATGAATTTTTTCACATCTTTCCTAAGTGAAAGCCATATCATGTCCTTTTAGTAGAGCACTCAACAATTTTTAGTGTTCATTAGTAGTGTTACAGATCCTCACATCTAAAAAAGATCCACAGATTTTCAAGGCCGAAAGGAATCGCACATTCTACCTCATCTGACTTACTTTTGCCCTAACACTTCACCAAGCAATTCCCAGATCGAATCCAACAGGCCTAATTGCTATAAGCAGTGAATAAAAACAGGTTTAAAACAGCCCATATTACTGCAGAATGGGAACAGCAATTTTTTTTTCCTTGTGTTCCCATCAGTAACTAATTTCTGACAGTCATTTCTCTGGGAGAGGCAAGATGACATCCTACAAAGCACGTTGTTGAGTCCAAAGCATATCCTGTGGCAGCATTTACTACTGAGTTCAGCATGTACTACCTGCCTTACATACTTAGTCCTAACTTGCAGACCATCTCTGTTGTACCATTAAATACTAGATATAGCACTTTGCCCAATAAGTACCAAGTAAGATTTAGCTGACTGTGGCTACATTAAACTAGGGGACCAAGACACATTTTCAAGCTGTTTGTGTAGTTGTATACTGTGGCCATATCCCAATTCCACCCCTACAACATAGGCCAGATAGAGGCCAGTATATTGGGGAATATCATGGTACACCCTTGCATGTATGTTTATACTACACCTTTTTCGTTCCTAGCACACCTGCAGGTAGCAGGCAATACTATTCATTCCTACGGCCAGTCTAACTGCTGGCACTGAAGCAGGATTCTCCATCACTTGCCCACCATTCAGCTTACTTAGATTCTAAAGCTCAAGTCACAGGGTCAGATCAACAGGTAATTTAACCTTGTACCCTGTCTCCAACAGTGGCTGCAAGCAGAAAGTATGAAGAAAACAGGGCCAAGATGAGGTACTTCCCCTAATATTCTCCCTGCCTTCAGCTATTCTCAGGTCAGAATTGTCTGTATTTTTCATCTACATTTTTACCTGAAGCCCTCTACTGCCACTGTGTATCTTTTCAAAGTATTGCTCAGCATCTTATAAGGTATTTTAGACATGTAATGTCATTACTCTGTTGATGTTTTCATTTCTCTCTGTGTAGTGCTGGTTATGAGAGTCAATGTTTTAATTTCTTGTTTCAGTCATCTCTGACAGGTTTTTACTCTATTAGTTCACATCAGTTCTTACCCATTTCATTTATTTTAATATTAAACACTTCAATATTACCTATTCTTGTTTTTCAACTAGTGATAAATTAATTTCAAAAAAATTAATTATGAAGTTGAATTGTAATTCTAATTCCACCACACTCTAAGAACGTCATTCTGGAATTCTATTCAGGGCCATACTTTCCATAGAACAGTGATCTATTTTTGTGCATGTGATACAACTTGCATTTGCAAAGCAAATAGCATAACATGCAGGTAATTACTTAATAAAACTACATACAAAACCCCTGTGCCTGGCAAAGTAATGTAACTTAACCCTGTTTTTACATTTTTCTCACATTGTCTACACCCCTTCCTACTTTCCCATTACCATGCTCATTAGTACTTCCTATTTCTCTTTCCTTGCTTAGCATGGTCTACATAGCCTGTGGATCTGCTGCATTTTCATTCATCTGAATTAGAAAATAATACAATCATTTGGAATTGATAATATACACATGAAGCTGTGTTTAGGTCTAGGATAGTCCTGGTCAACCAAACATTGGGAGTAACTCCCACTGCATTTCTAAATATACCACAGTTATACAGAACACTGATAAAGAAAGTTGACGTTTAATAGCATGGTCCAATTAAACAGTGTCAATCAAGCATACTAACAAAAGAAAGCTCAGACATACTCTACCTAAAAAAAAAAACACCAAAAAAAGGCAAGACTACAGAGGCAACAAGATATGAATAATGCCTACAACTGGCAGAAATTTATTATTAAATTGTTTCCAAGAAAATACTTTGAATTGTGCCCATGATGTTTGTCTAGAAGAATAAGATCTTTATTGAAGACTGGAGTTAGTTTCTTGGCATCATCATTCTCTCATGTGTAAATCAACATCACTGCAAAATTTCACAAGGCTCACTGTCTCCACTTAACAAAGGTCAATATTTCTTTAGGCATCAGGTCTCCCTGACATCAAACAAGACTCACATTGTTCACCCAATTCTAATAAATATCAGCAGTTTTCCTATTATACTTCACACATCTCCCCCCACAAATACACACATAAGACACAGGAGGAAAACTGGCAGTGTTTGATGCATTAAGATCATCTTTCAGAAAACCTCTGTACCCCAAAAGGGCTATATCCCAAATAAATCTGCTTCACCTTGAGTTTCTCTTTGATGCATACTATTTCAGAAGAGGTACAAAGGCAGCCATAGCTTTGAGGTTTGGGACAAATGCTTCCTTTCTCCTTTGATACCAAGTTTACCCTACCTATTTTGACATTTTCACCCTGCTTTCTATCTAAAAGAAGGAAAAGGAGGTATAGAATTTGCAAAGATTCCAGAAGTCCTTTCAAATAAAGATATTCAACAAACCTAAATATTAGATGTTTTTGTAGAGGGCTTTAACCAACATTATCAACAAGTAACAGACTGCCTTAAGATAGGAAAGTATCATTTTCAGATTCTTTAAGAATAGATCTGCCAAATATGAACTTTATGTTGCAACAAGTTATCAAACAGTTAATCATGCACATTTGTTGGTGAAGGTATGGTGACCAGAATCTATTGGTATATTCAAATAGTGAGTCACTTCAATATTATACTTCAATAGTAAGCTGATTTAGCCAACTAATCTTGTTTATTTCCTAAATATTGTTAGTTTCTATCAGTCAGATGATTTTTCCAGACACTTACATAACAAGCATTAAAAAGATACATTTAGAAGCTACAACTGTTAACATAACAAAGGCTACAGAATCCAGAGGTTATTGCATTCTCCCAAAAGTACTTAAATAATAGCCTAAAATCTGAAGAATTACTTTAATACTTCAATAAAAATAACCCAATTCAAAACATTTTCAAGGAAACAGAGCTCCTTGCTCTAGGCTACCGAATAATGGCTGAAAGAAAGTATATAGCTTGTCACTTCTGATTAGAGAACTGTGCCTCTGTGCTTTGAATGAGAGGCATGTCTGGTAATAGGAAGTGCAGATATTAAATTTAATAAAATAACATGGAATACGATATATATGAAACTTGACCAAGTATAGCACAAAATGTAACATACATTACCCTGCTCAGTCAACTACTGTGGCCTAGCATCTAATGACAGACTTAATTTCTATTTTCCAAGGAGAGTACTATAAAAATATAATTTTCAGGTTATACAAATATTTTATCAGACTACACAAAAAGTGTAACCAAAATTGCCTTACATACCTACATGAATACATAACAACAGTAGAAAATTGCTAGACTACAAAATACTTAGCCTTAAAAGTCCGCAGAAAGACATTAGGTCTTGTAAATAATTAGTTACAAAGACCCTGATGCTAATACATCATGGCATCATATGACCCACAGCATATTTCTTTCTTTCCAGGTTTAAGGATTCATTCATTTTGGGGGTCTATTTGTTAGGTTTTGGTTTGGGTTGTT
>JANZLQ010000092.1:31365532-31397704 GCA_026212715.1 Elanus axillaris
GGGGGGTGATAGGAGTCTGGTTTTGCTTTGACTTTTTTTTTTACTCCAGAATTTAAGTTAAAAATTAAGAAAGAAAGAAATACAGGACCACACACGTAAAACTTTCCCCACATTTGGTACCTCACACAGTATTCACTATGCTTTCAAAACCAAGGTGCATTGCTGTACAAAGCAACGTATCACTTTTCTACATCATTCACGGACAACACAAAAGTTCAAATTCAATGAATGAGTTCTGCAGTGACACAACAGGGAAAAATATACATGTACCTAGTTTCCCACCAACTGAGAAACAGGAAAGTATATTAAAAAGGCAAAACATACAAAAAAAGATCCACTGCATTAAGAACTCTACTATAATCTTTGTTAATATTGGTAACTGTTCCTTGGATTTCTTTGTAAATAGAAACACAAAGGAATTGGACTATAATCAGTGAGAATTAAGTGAGCAGGGTAAAAAAAACAAGCAAAAAACCCAACTCATAAACACTTTCAACTCCTCAAAAATAGCTTCCAAAGTCTTCTCCAGAAGAAAAATAGAAAACACGCAATAGTTGGAGACATCAATATTTATGTCCTTCTGTGACTCTCCTCACCTCGAGCAGAAGACTATAAAAGAAGTTCACAGTGAATGAGCTCTAAAAAATTGATTAAATTTATGAAGAGGTATTTTACTTCTAGAGCTTCGCTTGTTTTATTTGCATTATCACAGGTCCCACAGAAGTTAGTCTAAAAAACTTGTGGAAAATGAATGACGTGAATTATGAGAAGAGGTTTAAAATTCATGGATTCCTGGCTAACTCAGGCAAATTATTCTTCCAGCAACTTTTCCAGACTCTAGGATTTCCTGCTTTCCGTATTTCTAAAAAGATGGTGGGGGAAGCTACCATGCTTGCATAACCTTTGAAGCTGTTAGCTAATTTCTGCAAAGCATGAAATATTCTTACAGACTACGCACACAACAGGAAAAATATTACAAACGTCCCTTTGTGATATACACAATGCCATACTTCCCTCCTTGGTTACTATTTTTGAGAAGTATTCACACAGTTTAACATTTACCTGAATTCTACTGCATAAATATGAAGTCTGGTTTAAGTGCTGCAAATTCCTCTTAATTTTCTTGGGTTCCTTCATGTGAGTATGCACCATGTTTTAAACAGGCATTGCTAGCTACAAATTCAAGATTCTTGCTAGCTCATCACTTTCCAAATACATATACTCTAAATACTGTATATGTCAAATCTGGTGTGAAGGAGCTTGACTGCTAAAATGTGTCCATCATGACATGCCATAGTTTAAGCATAACAGAAGATGACCAAATCTGTTCAAAAAATATTATGGGGTTTTATGTTGCCAATCATAAAAGTTTTGATATTTCCTTGAACCCTCAGCTCTTTACAAGAAATTATTATGGATAGCAAAATTAAAAAAAAAAATAAAACAAACTAAAAAGCCTTTCATAAGCTTCTTGATTATAAAAGAATTCTAAAAAATATAGTGTACCCTAGCAAACCCAAAACTCACAAAGAAAACAAAGAATAAGTATTTTCTGCATTATAAAATCTCAATTTTTATGTCAGTCTCATCATTACAGTAGGCTTGATTCATGACATAAAAATGTTTGGAGTTTGCCTACTGATTGCTCTTCCATAGCTTTCATGGAAACTTTCAAAGAAAAGCAAAAGCCTAACTCATCACCAAATAACCACTACTGCGTCAAATGATCCTTTCTAAATCTCTTACACAAATTCATTCTTTTTACACCAAACATACATATTCATTGACTCTACACACATTACCTCTTCTGTCAGAAAGGACTAGATGTTTTCTAAACACAGATAGGAAAACAAGAACGCAGAGAATTCACCAGAGTTGCTACAACTGCTGAACTAAGGGAGAAACAGCCTTGTAAACGATTTCCCCCAGGTGGTTTGTGACTGCAGCACCAGTTGCATTTACTTAGTCTAACAAGGTTATGTAGCAAGCGGTAGGATTGGGTGGGAAGGGAGAAATGTTGGGGAAGGGGGAGTTGATGTAAAAGAAGATGGAGACTTTTGTCTTCATATTAAAAAAAAAAAAAAAAGCCAAAAACATCACAGAGTCTTTTTACTCCTCCAAGACAGTAAGAAGGATTCTGTGAGTCTGTTATTTTCACCTGCAACCTTTCTACTGTCCCTTATGTCACAGCAGGATCCCATCAACCAGCTTGGTTACACAAGTGAAACCCAGGTCAGAGTACCAAAACTCCTGCAATGATTTAGCCAACAAGGAACCTGAGGCAAGAATACTACACAGATAGCAGGACAACTTCCAAATAACTAACTAATCCTTAATGCTTTCACAATGCTGAAATTATTCCTAGCAATGTATCAACCATGATGTTTCATAAACAAACGTAAAATTGCAGGAGAGCACTTTCAAGATGTAATTACATTCTTCCATAACTTTTTCCAAGGCAGAAATCTTCACCCTTACTGCAGCAAATTTACCTGCCAAGTTAAAACTTTCTAATGAACACATCTAAACATGTCCAAGTGATGACTTTTCTTTTTGATGTGGGCACCAAAATGCAAAACTGAAACAAATGTGCCCCCCTGCTATAGACCTATTGCAAAGAAAGTGAACTTTAAAAACTTCCAAAAAAGAAGTGTAAGACTATTTGAATATTAATCTATTTCCTGTAGTCTAGTTCTCAGAAACACCTAAAACATTTTAGTTAAAACACAAAAATTTCAAGAGCATCCAAGTTTTAGCCCATAAAAATGGGTGACATTTAACAAAGTTTTAAGACACTGAAAAACTTTTTTTTTTAATTGGAAAGATTGGGCAAACTTAAATTAAGGGTGATGCATAGGCTGCTATAATAATATTTGCATGCCTACAGCAGAAGAGTTCATCCTTTTAGAAGAAAACATTGTTCTACAGAGTACATCACATAGGGCATAAAATTTAAATAAGCTTTAAATAGGAATTTTGCCTAGAGATCCATTCCACTCCAGCCACTGGTAAATCCTTTTCTGAAGAATATTTTTTTCTTCCACACAATGATTAATTTGCCTTCCTTTTCCTTCCTGGAGGAAGGAGTTGGTCAATTTTGATAAGATTCCTGGTGTAGGCACCCTCACATGAAACAGCTTTGCATTACCAATTAAAGTGGTGGAGCTCTGATTCAGAAAGAATACTGAATATGTAACAGAAACTAATACTGGCATATCTATACACAGCATACAGATTAACAGAGGAAAGCAAAAAAGAAGGGAGCAAAACCCTCCCTATCCCCCTTTTCAACCATGAAACATCTGCATAGTTATCTCCTGCTGGATCACATTAACAGTGCATACATGTGCAAAGAAAAATTATGCCCAGAAGGCTAAAAGAACCAAGACAAGCCATCAACAGCTTGGCTGTATGACAAATCCAGAAACAACCATGATTACTCCAAACTCAAAGCCACAACCACTTGAAGAGCTGAATGAAGTTGGACAACGGGTATAAGTTTAGTATCAGTCACTACAGGGAATTTCCATTAGGTCAACTGACAGTCAGCCAGCTGGAAAGGGTAATTATAGATTTAGTACAATGCAGAACCACAAGACCACATTCCTGTAACACTTTTAATGATCCTTTAAAAGGAAGAATGAAATGCATGGAGAGAAAAATACAAATTCACCTTCCCATTCAATACTCATCAAAATACTCATCTTAGTTTTCTCCTTAATATTATCTTTCCCATAGCACATTACTCCAACACTTCAACTAAAAGAAATTAAGTTTCATTTTACCGATAAAGCTAAAAAAAAAAAAAAAAAAAAGCAACCCACCAAGCCTGTAAAGAATTCATATCCAACAAAAGAACCAGTGAACTGCCCAAAATTTTCAAACTAAACTTTGGATTTTCAGAGCTGCCCATCTCTTCAGGATTTCAGTTCACTTCAGTGGAACCTGCAGATGCTTAGAACCCTAAAACAAACAGACTATTTTCTCCATGTCATATTGGAATTAGAGATGTAGTTTGGACTCCATAATACCTGGCTTTGCCTCTAAATCAAGAAACCTTAAAAGCAATCACTCATAGATTACTAAATTTAAAATAGTCATAATACCAACTGGCTGAATAAAACAGTTCACAAATATTATTTCAGTTATTACATGCAGAAAAATGACATTTGTCTTCAGCAGAGAGACATTCTGTGTTTGAAAAGTGCATACAATATACAATTAATGTTGCCAGAAACAAATCTATAACAAGAGGTCTATGTTTTCGAAGTTTTCCTGGAACTAAAAATATTAGGCATTTTTATTTAAAATAAAAAATAATTTATACCAAAAAAAGTATTAGCAATTATGTAAAACTTGTGGACAGATACTAAATGTGCCCAATAGCATAAAATTTCTGAATTATGTATTTCCAGAGTTCTTCTCTGAGCTGAACTTTCATACTTTCTTCTTTATCCTGACTTGAACAGCAAAGATTAAAAGAACTGCAGAAGAGTAGATTAAGAAAAATAAAATATATGCTTGAGTCACAATATTCTTTAACCTTCTATCAGAAACCATGCAAGAAAACAGGCATGTGAAGATCAGCATGTGAAAGATAGCATCCATTAAGGTTTGTGCTGCAATGGCTTTAGGTTTCATGAATAACAAAAAATGAGTTCGGTCAAGAAAAATAGTTGAATGAAATATAGAAGAAATACAGTATCCACGCAAGGCCTAAGAAGCCCACCTTCCTATGAACTCAGTTAATGCTGTTTTCCTATTACAAAAATAAGAAATTACTATTTGTTTAATTTTAAAGCAGATCAGTGAGGAAAAATTAGTAAAAAGGCAGCTTGAAGAAAATCTACATTTTCCAGACTATTGTAGTCAGGTAATGAGTCTTTTCTTACTGGGAAATGTATTTGAGGCAGGGAATGGAGGAAATAGGAATTAACTTGATTCTTCAGTGAATTCTAGCTCAGTAAAGGCACAATATCTGAAGTGGTAAGAAATTTGTATTGCAATGAAGAAATAGGAAGGAAGAAAACTGAAATATTTAATAGCCAATATAACCAAGTATTTCTTCCACATTCAATAGATGAACCCCAACATCTAATTTAAACAGCACAAATATCCCCCTAAGAGCTGGAAAGTGTTTCCAGTGATAAAAAGTTTACCTACTTTAACAACAGTAATCCAAAATAGTAAGTCTCATATATAGACAATGAGTAGTATAATCCTCACTGTCTCCCTGCTCAATTGTCAGCTTTAGGAATACTCTTGGATCAATATACATGCTGGGTACATCTGCATACCCATGGAAAGTCTTCAGTGATACAAACATCAGATCTACACTTGAACTCACAGAACTTGATAGGTGATTAGTTAGTAGATGTAGGTGATTGATTTAAAAACCTAGCTCGGAGGAGTCTATCTGAGAATTAACCTTGAATTACATAGGGTAACTATCACAAGTCTTTGTAAAAGATATGCTTTTCTGATAAAGTTATCCAGTAATCTTCTATCACATTTATAAAATTGTAAATAATCTTCCTTTTTAACACTACGGAAGAGGACTGCTGTTTACTAAGATGACTAAACAAATACTGGATTTATTATTTTTCCAGTGTTTTCATAACTTTTGTTTGAAAATATACATTATACACTGAAGCTACAGCAGTTATAAATAAGAGGACATGAATCTTGCAGTAATCTTGTGACTAAAATTCTCCCTGAATGAACAATCAATATTTTTATGATGCCGACCCAGGAAATCCCAGAAATCATGCTTGGAACTACAGAAGACCATTGATAAATATATTATCTTTGTAGGTAAAAGGAAGCACTTTCTGTATGTCCTGTCAAAGGGATTGATCCCAATCAATATTTATACATGAAACAAGTAAATCATAAAGAATCACAGTGAAGTAAATAAATTTCACTCTAAATCCTGTTATTTTCTTCTTTAACAGGTCAAGTTTTTTCAAGCTGGTTTGAAATTTTTTTTGCATCAATGTGGGAAGTGGAAATGCACAGCTGTCACCCAAAAGAACTATACAGAGACTGTTTAAAACAAAAACAATTGGCTGAAGCAAGGAAACCTGAGACACTCAACCATTTCAATTGTTAGCCTTAATTTGTACTGCAGCACACGTAAGCAGTGCCAAATGTGAACAATTCAATACAAGTCATTCTCAACTTCTGAAAATTTTCGAATTCTTCATTTGAATTCTGTGGGCATTATTCAAGAAAAAATTGCAAATTTCATGAGGACACCTGAAAAAAATCTGTCATTTTTTAGAATTAACAGAGGCTTTAAGACATTGGTCCTAGGCTAAATATACTGAAAAATCACTGCCACTATACTTGGAAAAACACTGTTTAAAAAAATCCCACAAAATGAGCTATGTTTCATCTTTATAAGTGTGTCTTACTAAGTTCCACCACTGGGACAGTGGAAAAAAGAATAGGGATACATCTCCATCTAATTTTTTATGTCTTTCTTAGTGCCATTATAGGACTAACATATTCTCCCTCTCAACTTTTTTTTTTTTTTTAATTGTGGTAGCACCACTGGGAGCAGGTGCCTTGAAGTGGGGGCACATACCGAGCCTGACCTCCCTATGAACAGCTCTGAATTCCCTGATCTTGTTATGAATATTTTTTCTTCAAATGCAAAGCTGCAAAATGCATGAAAACTAAAGTAATTCAATTAAGTATCTATTCTGAGCTGGAAAAGACCATTTTGTTAGAACCAGTGGAGCACTAGTTTAACCCTGGTGCTCAGAATTCCCAAGCAAGTCAGCACATTAAGCCAGCTCTTCAACTTAAGAACAATTACTGTCATTTATCAGCCTGAATAGCAATAATGCACAAATCGACAGCTTTCAAGAGGCAAAGAGCAAGCTAGGTGTAATGATATGCAAAGCCACAGCACTCTACATTTTGAACTGTCTTCAGCCCATCAATACATCTCCAAGTACCTACAATTTATCAATACAAATGTGGTACCCAATGAAGGCAGGACCAAAAAGATAAATATGAACAGGGTGGAATAAAAGGTTCAAGAATGTTTGAATTTTATAATGATGAAGTACAGATCAAATTCTTACAGCATTTTACATGCAGTGACCTGATCACATCACATTTTATTCAGCAAGATGAAACTACGATAAGAGATAATCTTTCTTTCAGGTAGTTGTAAGCAGCTGCTTTGCTATTTTTTTTTGCTTCTCTGTTCTTTTCTATTCTCCCTTTTCCCCCTGCCATTTCCATTTCAATCATGCATCTATGCAGTAGTTACACAGATATAGTTACTTTTATTGAAATATATAATTAACATATCATTATTTTTATCTCAAGAAAGCACACAGTATACAGAAAGCATCATTTGAGTCTCACTACCTTATAAACCCATTACTAGCACTACCTTATAAATCCATTTTAGTAGCAATTGAAAGATTAAACAAACACTTGGAATTGCCTAATAGCATATATACGAAAAGGCATTCTGCTGACAAAAGCTCAAGAATACAGAACTGATTTCCTCTGTACTTGATCTAATTGTGTGGGGCTTTTTCTTTTGGTTTTTTTTTTCTTTTTTAACATAAACAGCTTCTTTGTGAATGGAACCTTTCAGCAACTAGAGCCTTTTCTTGTATAGGACCTATGCAGGCAGGTATGGGCACTGGGATTAGCACTTAACATATACAGATAATAAAGACACTTCTATGCTTTACCACGAGAAAAAAAATATCAGGATTATAATTATTTCACCTGCAAGTGTGGCAGTTCTACCTAAACCTGCTAGTTTTATGATACCTTTTAATTATCGATTCTTTATTTTCAATTATTACAGCATATAAATGTTATATGTAGTCCTATCTTGATTCAAGATTTCAAGGTGTTCACTTGAGTTAAACATCTACTTTGAAATGTATTTTGCACAGGGGATCTCACTATGCAAGCTATTTTTTCTAAACTACTTCCCTCTTCAAAAATTTAACTATGTTACAGAAAGCACTAACATGTCCAGATTCATAAAATGAGGTATGAGCAGAACTGAAAGGGGGTGTTACCAAAGAGAAAACACAGTCTTGTAGGCAAAGAACAGAGATCAAGAGCTCTGGGGTTTATTCCTAGCTCTGCTACAAACTTCTTATATAATCTTGTACACATCACTAAAACCTGTGCCTCCTCAGTTCCCCCAGAGACAGCACTTTTTCTAAACACAGAGAATAGCTTCTTCAGGGGACAGATGACAGTTATTGATCAATGGAAAATAGAACATCATGATCCATGAACATCTGTGTGGTATTCCTCAGCAGAGGTCCAAAACAATATTGTCTTCAGCCTTCAGGAGACAATATTTGCACAGAGATACAATTCATCATATGATATAGCACAAAGTTGAGAGGATTTAACAGGAGCTTTCACGTTATTTAAAATACAATTTAAAAAAGAAATACAATTTCCTCCTGTTTTACTGTCTTTCTAGAATTCATTCATCTTCCTCTAACTATTAGGGGGTGGTGATGGGATGTATATTCGAACACTCTGAGTTTATTTTTCACATCCCTTTTTATTCCTACTGACAACTTGTTTTACCAACTTTTACCATCTTACTAAGTGAGCTCATTACATGTTCCTAAACATGATGTCTCTTTCAGATACCCTAGGTTGCCAGCTGCTGAAAAGGGTGCAGAGATCAAGAGGATATCAACCCACTGAGAATACCTTAGAGACCACCAAGATGTCTCAAATGGCAGAACGCATCAAAGCATGGGATGAATTGAGCCTAAAATGTCCTTTTCCTGTAGGCCTTTTTTATATTGCTGATTACTCTTGTTTACCAGTTTAGTAGACTTAGCAGTTAGTAATATGAATATTCAGTCGGAAGAAGTAATTTGCTATCAAGAAGCCCAATGAACAGGTTACTAAACAAATAATATGTAGGATCATCTCATCTCAAGGGAAAAACAGGAGACCTACCACTGATTAAGATAGCAGTTTTGAGAACTTAAGAACTGCTGATTTTAACAAATGACTTCTGTATTTGGTCTAGTATTCTGATTTCAGCTCAGTTAGCAATGCATATGGAATAATTCACCATAATGGAAACAAAGTAGTTTAATTTTCCAGGAATGTGAATGGGAAAATGTCTTAACAGAATACAATGGATGCTTATTTTGATTTATATCTCTCTCTCACTTGTTACTGTGTTGGCAACACTCATGATTTGTCACAAGTCTCCTTTTACTTGGTATTCCTTCTCATCTAACCACTCCCACAGTTGTATTATTGTATAAAAAAATCTCATTTTCTTTTTTCAAATTATGTTTCTAATATTCAGTAATGATGAGAAAACACTGCAAGTTCAAACCCAAAAGTTTCAGAATACTAAAGGAAACAAAAAGAACTTGAAGTAAATTGTTTCCAAAAAATTGTTTTAAACCAGTATTTGGTTAAACCAACTTTTTTATTTGAAATTCAGTGGTCATTTGTCTTGAATGTTCCTATAAGTAATGGCTCTAAAGCTACAGTGATAGTAGACAACTTTCATCTCTGTAACTTCTTCTAACAAGTTTGTTTCAACCTCACTACTGTTATCAAGCTCTATTGCTCCTGTCTAATAGCAGCATCAGAAATGCAAATGTACTACAAAAATCAAGGCATAAAACATTAAATTGGTAAAAAATAAATAAATTATTCAGAAGAGGAGGAGAAAACTCTCAAATAAATGTGTAACCTGAACAATCTAAATGATATGTTATTGTGTCAAATCCCTTTGTTCATTTCTTACATCTAACCTGACTTGAGTTTGATCTTGCTTCCTCTGAATTCAAAACAAAACTTCCACCTTTTTCTTTGAGAAAGCACAGAAAGATCTTCTGTAGTAAGATAGTATTTTCTGTTCAAAAAACTTCAGATTTATCTATTCCTTGGCTGAAGTAATAAGCAGAAACAAGACTGTAAGAAAAATTTCTAACAGTTACAGTTTCAAACATTAATTAACTTAAAAACTATGGTGTACTGGCTGGGTTCTGCTTAGCTTTACAGTAATAGAGTTCAGTATCACATTTTGGTTAATTATTAATTAAACTACAGATCATTCTGAATTGTCAGAACTCAAGATGGCTTGAAGGGCCCTGGAGGTCTGGGAACTTTCAAGGCTTCTGAGACCACTGTAGAAATAAGAAGAGGGGAGAAGGATCTGACCACATCTGCTTCCTTTCCCCTTTCACTAAGGTCTCTGGCAAAATTACCACTTGCATTCAGAGAGCCAAACATAGGCTCCTTAACAAAGATTTTCATAGACGTGGAGACACGATTCATCGCTGCACAGCCCATAGCTATGAGAAATCAGTTATAAAGTTGCCAAATATAATTTGCCACACATACAAGCAATTATATCTACACCTATTTTACTACAGAATGTCTACACCCATTTTATCTATAGGTACAGCAAAGTAATGACAGATCAGCAGCCACTTTGAAGGCTCACTAAATTGACAAAAAAGATGCAGGTTAGCATCCAATTTGTAATAAAAAAGGGATGAGCTCTGAGAGCTGTTTGAAGATTAGTGGGAATCTCTGTACTTTTAGAAGATGCGTATCCACACCTTTATACACAAATAGATTATTACCAATCTGGTTCTGGCTGTGATTTAGTACCCACCCACCTAATTAAAATGTTAATTATGGTGAACAATCTCTACCAATTTTTTTAGTAAAATTAAATGAAACAGTAACATTAATGATTGGTTAATGATGACAATTCTGTAGATGAATGTATAAAGTACTTAATGCATGACAAAAAATAGTAGGAAAGCTCTGGACATGACCAGGCCTGTGCTCTGCCTATTCACACTACAGGTTTGAGAGTACTTAAGAGTCAAACTAAAGTGTAATACAGAGCCCTGAAGAGCGCCTGGTTCTTTTTTTCCCAGAGTTGGGATTTCTTCTTTGTTTCAAGGTTTTTAAACATCAATAAAGCTACAGAATATTCAAGGAACTGGAGGAAGAACACCACTAAATACCAATTCTAGCTCATCCACATTTTGGTTGCCTAGTAGACAGCATGGAGCAAAACTGAACATCAGCATGGCGCAAACCTGAACATCAACATGGCTTGAGTTTCTAAAGATGGTTTAACCTGACGGCCAATTCCATCAGTAGCATAGAGTATCACATATCAGGAGTATGGCAAAAATGAGGAATTTGGGCAGCAGCAGTCCAGCCACTCTCCTACTGAATAATGGCCACAAAGGACACAAGCAGTCTGACACAGCTGAATCACCCTTGGAGTTACCTTAATTTAGCTAAAACAAAATTGATGCCAACCTATTGCAAAATCATCAAAAGGAGATTGTGCCATCAGCTGTTTCAAAGTGCCATAAAGGTTGATTTTATTTAATAAAAAAGAGCTCAGCTTACCATTGTTGTTTCTAATGGGCCTTCTAGCACAAAGCTCTTCACTGGAAATGTGGGTATTCTTTTAAAAGGAAGTATTCCTAAATATGGATATTTAATACAAAATCTCATGTTGACATCTGGATTTAAACGGGCAGGAAATATGTCACAGCCATTTCATCCTTGTTTCTAGTAACTGCATAACAAGCATGAAATATATACAGAAGATGACATGGAAGAAAAAGCAAACAATAAAATGGGAATCAAACACTCCCAAACTGAAGAAAACTTCTTGACTCTTGTTACTCTTCTCCTTGAAGTATCCATGCAGTAATTTAGAATAGAGTGCAGACTCACAAACTGAAAAGAATAGAGGGCAAATCAGGGCTATTTCAGAGATTCAGATCAAATGTTGATATATTTAAACACGCTATAACCCAAAGAGGAGGGTTTTCTTCAATGTCATCTTATTACACTGCAAGGGAGGAAAACAGACAGTTCAATCACAAAATCATAATGCTTAAGCAGCATGAAATCATAAAGCTAGCAACAAAACAGGTGAAGCATGTTACATTTATGATTCATATGCTTCCTTTCACCCTAGCACAGTATTGGTTTACTGATAGCCCTAAACGGCCAGTCCCTGCTGGTCTCTCCAGCACAAGAGGAGTGAGCAGTATTATCCTTTTGGGTGTACTTACTGTACTGCACTCCATCATATAAAAATAATGCACATGAATACTTAAACTGTTTATCCAACTGTACACATAGGTTACAAGCTACCATAAATAGGGTTGTTGTTTAGACATGTACATAAAGCTCAATGCATACAAATAATCTTTACTGTCACATTCTAGATCCATTGAAATTGGTATACTGCTACAATATAATTTGGTAATTTTACTTTGCTACAGACATCCCAATTCTCTTAAAAATTGATGTGAACTAAAATAAAAAATTGTTTGCAAATTCATATCTATAAAAGAAAGTCTAAATGTGGACTTCCTTTGATCATTTAGGTTTCTCATAATTTTTTCAAATCTTATGTCACTTTGAGATGGCCAGTGTTGATATTTTCAAGCACTTGAGGGGCAAGCGCATCTTGAAAGAAATGTCTCCTTAAGATTTACTTGAGTATAAATCGAGAGTAAAAACAACTCAGAAAACTCTCAACTTTATCTTGTGCCTCCACATGGTAAAATAGGCATTTCCAGCTAAGATACTAAACTGAAATTAGAACATCACAAGATCAACTGGGACATTTCCTCTCTGCACTGAAGCTGGACTCAACATACAGATGAGGAGGGAATGGAAAGGATAGCTTTGCATACCTCAGATAGACTGAAGGCTTCTTCAGTCTCTGCCAGAAACTCATTTGGGTAAGGAATTAACTTGCAGAATTCAGCCCATCGTTTATTATCACAGATCTTCCTAATACAAGTCAATTCCTAACAAAAGAATAACATTTTCTGGAGTGATTAAATAATCTAAGAGGAGTGAACTAGGCTCATAAATGCCTTTTTACAAATTTTAACCATATGTCTCATACTGACATGTGTTCATTACCTGCTATACTGCCATGTGTTGTCAATCAATAATCCACAGTATTGACAAAATTCCTAAATTCCTTTCAAGATAACATCATTGTTCTGAAAAATTTATTTGAACCAACTTTTCCCATATAACATGAACATAATAAATATTTCTTTTGAGACGCACTTACAATATACTTTATCCTAGCATATGATACTTGTTGCAGTCAAAAAAAAAAAAAAAGTAAAATTAATAAGGGAGGAACTAATGGAATATTTATTTGCTACTGATATTTGCATTTCATTTTCTGAATGTTAATTCTGAGAACTCCTTTCAGTATTTTCTACTTTTGTCCACAAGACTCAAATGAAAATTCTTAAGTTTCTCCTTTCAGCCAGAAGATGGAGTCACAGTTTCCTTAGAAAGATCTTCATTGCCCATACTACTACCCTGTCTAGTTCCTATAGCTATGTCAGCTTCCAACCAGGTAAATGTTAATAACCACATTAAAAGTTATAAATTATTCAGGGTTTTCAGACATTCATCCTGCACAGTACAATACTGTTGACTCAGATGAGAGTCTACTTTATCAGCTTATGGCAAATCTTTCTAGAATATATCAGGGGGCTTGGGGGGCGGCAGGGAGTGTTTATGAATTACTTCTATTATTCTAGTTAGTATCTTTCCAGTCACAATCTTCACCTGAAGGTTTCTGACTGAATTTCCTGCCCTGGCTCAGTGAAATTTCCACGGGAATAGAGGCAATCTTCACATACAGTTTACTGATCACCCTTCTTGGCAAGAAGTGATTGCAGCATAGCTCATCAGAGAACTGGCAATTTTGGAATAGGAGCTTGCTTACTGAAGTTATATCTATTGAAAATTAATATCAAAGAGTATATCACACAAGAAGCAGTGTTAAAAAACAGCAGATAACTAGCCATAGAGAATTTATGGTTACATGTTCTTCACATACAGGTGTACCAAGGAAATGAACATACTCTAACATGAGACCTTACATCAACAGCTCTGATTATAAATAAGCCATCAATTAACAACATACTACTAGTACTTCCTGAAATGACCGATCAGTAGTAAAAAGCTGGTTCATGAACTACAGATACCACAAAAAGAAAAACTGAAGAGACAAATGCAGTAAAAGTTACAAGTAGCTGACAGTAATGGAGTTCTGCACATACTCAGCCACAGTGACCAAAAACTCCTGTTTTAAGAGGCTTAATATGAAAAGCAATTTATCTTCCACAACACTGTAAGCAGATTACAGGTATCCTAAAATTAATTACAATTTTAATTTGTAATCACAAGCAAGTATTTCAGCAGTCATACATTATCTTACTACACCTGTAGCTGACATAACAGTATTCCCTGGCTACCTACTGTTGAATTTGTACCCTGTCTGGCATCTACAAAATAGAGAAACCTAAAAAGTCAGGGTTACCTTTGCCTTCTGGATTAGCTGCAAAGGTGGAGTCCATTTATTTGCTTTAAAGCATAGAAAGGAAACCACCACCCAGAATTCAAACAAATGTGTCAGTGAGCACTAAGGAACGTATCACCACAGATATTCAAAGTGTCAGTATGAGAAAAATGTTTTGCAATTTCTCCATGAAGTTAGTCTGATCACTTTTAAGTTTCAAAAAGTAAATGTAAGGGGCATATTATTACTTTTCATTTCATCATGGTTTTATGACAGTTTTATCATAACATTTATGCATAATAAGTCACAAATTCCTATAAGTGAATACATTTAGTTATCTCAATTTTTTCTTAAAAGTACAACACAATAAACTTTTACATACATGATAAAATGTATTTGCTCAGTTATCAGATATTTGTTTATAAAGCTTTCACAGCTATCTAACAGGTTCAAGTTTCATTCACAAAAGAATAATAACTTAGCTTCTGAAACTTTGTGTTACTTCCCAAAAAGACATTTACCTACATCTACAGTTCAAAAGGTTTAACCTTTCATTGCAGCATTACTGAGGGTCATGATGGTAACTCCAGCCAAGTTAGGAAATCAGCACTGCTATTAATTATTTACAGTACATAGTAGTAAATTAATTGGGCAATAAAAGGTATTGCTATGATTTTTCAGAGTATTAAAAACTAATTCACTGAATTTTTTTTCCTACTGAACTGCTGCATTCAGCATTAGAAAACAAGCTTTTTACCTTTTTATTTTAATTAGGTGACCCGGTTTTGGAGAAAGTAAAATGGAATTCTTGTAAATGTTAGTGAGAAGAGAATAGAAGTTATGTTATAATTAGAAAAACAAAAAAATAGGGTAAATATTTTAAGATTTCCTTCATCTTACATTTATGCAACTGCAGAAAATCTACAAAAAATTTTGTTCAGGAAGTCCAACATCTGGGCAAAATAAAGAAGACCTGGACAAAATACAAGAAATACCATGTCCAGCTTTAACAAAAGGAAAACAACTAGTAACCAGATATGTTTTTCTCATCATTATTTTTTATAATTTATGAAGAAATATTAACTGACAATTACTTTGCATTTGAGAGTCAAAAATCAAGCCTATTTCTGCCTCATCACCACTCTTTTAGAGAATTTTTCAGACATAAGTCATCTCTATTAAAATGGAAATATATAACTAATAACCTGGCAAACCTTTAGATAGTAACATGCTCACTATTATTGTACAAAACATTAATAAACTATTTTCCATTTCTTATCATTAATACTGATTTTGGAACTACTACCTTTGTGCTAAAACTGCTAAAGCAGCCAATATGGTACAGAGATGTGAAGACCTGAATTATTCCGCTCAGCACTTTTGCCTGCATGTATCATGCTCACAAATACATTATGTGTAAGAAAAAGAATGTATTATTGCGTAACATTCTTAATTGCCTCTCTCCCTGCAAGACTCCATCGAAACACGGCATGTTGTATCTTTATAAAAAATATTTTGTAGAAGGAATTTAGAAAAGCAGAGAGCTAGTAAACAGATAGCCATTCCACATATAGTTACAAAGCATTATGTATTTAATAACCTAAATTTTTCAGATGACAGCGCAGATTTTTAGTAAACCTAAATGAACATTAACTCCACATGCTTGTATTTAGCATAATCTTTACCTGCTTTCATAAAGATAAGCTATTAGCCCAAATGACAGATACTGTTTCCATGCTCACAGATACTGTCTAAATATTCCTTCAGTTAAAGACATATTTAGAGTTCATTGTTTTCCAGATTCGAAGTTATTTAAAAATTGGAGAAGAGGGAGGTTTTCTGAACTAGGCTTCCAGGGGAAGTGGGTGAGTTTGTTCTCTGAAAGTGCATTATCAGTTTGCTTTCCTGGAAGAGAGGAACAAAAGAACATGGTATGCAAAGGGTATCTTCCTGAATGGATTCCTAAGACTGCTGTGGGGACATCATCTCTCATTCTGATAATTCACCAAACGTCTATGCTATTTAGAACATGCATGTGTATAAAGAGGAAAAAAAAATTTTAAATTCTGACTTCTGCAGATAAAGTAGATCCTTGAGATTTGTGTGCAAAACCACAGAGATAAACTTTTCTATCCCCAAGTATCTACTACAAGAACTGTGAAGGTTTCCTTTAATTTCCATGACAGCAATTGGGAACAAGCTCTTGTTCAATGCTTACAAGAGGATTACCTCACCGTTTTCCTGTCATCACTTTCTTCGTTACTCTTGAAACAGGCAAGAACAATCTGAACAGCACATCTGCAGTGGTCAAAATGGTGTCCTGGGAATCTATGACTGTTGTGAAACAGTTCCTTCAAATGTCATACTATCAAACACCTTTCAAGTTAGTTTCCCCTTGAAAACTCTAGCTTGGGCAGAAGGGAAAGCAAAGGAGGTGGTGAAGAAGAGACTAGAACAGAGATGCTGATGGTTAGATTGTATTGATCCTCCCAAGGTTTCTACTGACACTCAGTGGAAACCTTTCCACCATACTGCCTACGTATCCACTGTCATTAATACAAGATAGTATTACAGTATATCAGATGGAATGAGCTTGTAAAAACATGTGATGTTATCTCAGTCAATGCAGAAAAAAAGCCCTCATTCTCACAGTGCTGATCTAGAAGAAAGTATGTCAGTCTTATTAAGAATTTTATGGAATCTTAAAAAAAGTCACTCTATCTTCCTCACACAAAAAACAAGCTCATTAATATCAGTGGCAGTCTTATATGAATAAAGACATTAAGAGATGATTAGTACAAGGCTAATTAGTACACCATGTTGGGTGTCCACGTCCAGGTTTTCTTGTGGTGGCTGCAGGCCTGGTCTCTGTGAGGAGAGGTCAGGGCCACCATATGCCAAAACACTGCCAGTTCCGGCCGGTTCAGCAGCGGCCTCGGCGCTGGGCATAGCTGAGCCCGTCAGCAAGGCTGTCAAAGCCTCTGTGGAAACGTGTATGAGAAAGGGCAAAACGCTGCCTGGCAGCGAGGGGAAAGCGTGAGGGGAAAGCGTGAGGAAAAGTGTGAGGGAAAGTGTGAGGAGCAGCCCTGTGAGCACAGAGGGCAGAGGATCGGGGGTGGAGGAGGTGCTCCAGGGGTGGGAGCAGGGATTCCCCTGAAGCCTGTGGAGAAACCACCAGGGAGCAGATACCCACACTGCAGCCCGTGGAGTGCCCCACGCCCGAAAAGGCAGATATTTCCTGAAGGAACTGCTTCTCACACTGAAGAAGGCAAAAAGTGTGAGGAGGAAAGAGCAGCAGAGATGAACTGTTACCAGCTGACCACAACCTGCCATTCCCAAACCCCTGCCCTGGCTGGGTAGAGGAGTCGGGAAGGAAGGAGTGAAGTTAGGCCTGGGAAGAAGAGGAAGGGAGGGTAGGAAGGTGTTGTTTTAATTTTGTCTTTGTTTCTCACCATCCAAATCTATTTTATTTGGCAATAAATTAAATTAATTTTCCCCAAGTCAACTCTGATTTGCCAATGCCCATGCCAGTAATTGGTAAGTGATCTCCCAGTCTTTATCTTGACCTATAAGCTTTTTCATTTTATTTTCTCCCTATCCTGTGGAGGAGATGAGAGAGCAGCTGGGTGCACAGCTAGCTGCCATACAAGGTCAACCCACTTCATCCCCAGGCTGATGAACACTACTGTCAGTTGAGAGGAGGAACATGACAAAAATGGGGGGAAAAGTTAAAGGCGGTAAACATAAAAAGAAGGGAATACTAGATTTATTTGAAATCTTATCCCTACCTGGATTATTATTAAGTTCTGCAGTCAGTCTCTGATATATTTGGATGTTTTGATCACACATCCATACTGCCAATATTTATTTCAGTGACACATTTGGGCCTCTGTATTCATTTAGTTCTATTCTCAGCACTCAACTGGAACCCTAAATATAGTCTTAGTCTGTCTGTGGGTATCACGCTGTGCAGCTACAACAGGCATGCTTTACTGTAGTAACCCTTTCTTCTACCCTGAAATTGTGTGAGTACTTGGAAGGATGTATATCTACAAATGCTCAATTTCTTTTATTGTGTCAAATCCTGTATGTATCTATTTGTAGGGAAAGATGTGAATGAAACTATGGATCTTTGGGAAGGCTACATAAAGAAACATGCGTCCTAATAAGCATTATATTAACCTGACAAGGATTACATATAAACAGGAAAAAAAGGAAACTAATAAAATACTTCTAAAAAACCACAGTATTTTCAGGAGTTATATGCTTAATAGCCATTATGACACTTCCTGTATGCTATACTTTTACACATATCTTTTCCTGAGATGTATTTAGTATCCCTGATATTTATTCTGTTAGCCTTCATTTGCACTAAATTTCTTCTAGTATCACACAGTTAATTTCTGGTTACAATCTCTGCTGATGCTACCTTTATTATTAGGCCCACTATCTTCCCCACAGTGTTTCCCTCCTTCTGCACCAATTTCACACTTCCATGTCTCCTTTCCTTAACTAACCATAACATTCTACCAAGAATGTTCAGTAAACTTCTTGTCCATCAGTAATGATACTCCTGACTGGCTACTGAAGAGTACCAGCCTCATTGTTACACACTCAATTTGTGTAGCAGTTGTGATATTGATCTAGCAGTCCACAAAAACACAGCTTTCAATGGTTACAATAATTGAGCAAAACACATCCATTCTGAAATTAATACTATCACAGGGAGATTAATTTCCTTTTGATGTTCTTCTATCAGGAACTCTACTTTGATTCATTGATGTCACAGAAAAAATTAGTGCAATACATAGCCAAGCAGTATAATATTAAAATTGGACATTATTCTGCCACTGATATCAAACAATAAAGTAGCAGATGGCTTTTTTTTTTTAGAAATGGCTTTCATGTCAGTGTATAAGGCTGCACAAACCAAAATTATTTCTTTTTCTGGAAGTTTTTCTTGTTTGGTTGCATATCTGGACCAAAATCTTCAATGTATGAAAAGATTACCTTATATGATAAAAGGTCAAACATTCAAAAGTATACAGAAGATAAGAGATTTCACAACCTTTTATGTTTTGGCTCTTTATCTTCAAAGTGGCAACAAAATATAACACTTGGTGAAAAAACAAACACTGAACAACTTGCACTTACTTTCAGACAAAATATTTGCCAAACATTCGATTTTAATAACTGTTCTCTTTTTATATACAAAATTTACTTGGAACACATGCTACACTTGCTCTAAAAGGAATTATCCCTTCATAATTAATTAAAAGCAATTATATTTACATGGCCATCAAAACTGGCTTGGTAAGATCAAGTATTAGTGTCCCAATGTTCTTCATTTTTACACTAAGCCTGAACTTGCCTCTCCAGTGACTTAAAGACAAATGTTACAATTTTGTCATTTGTTTCGGTGGTAGGTAAATGCGATTCAGTGTCTTTCTTTAAACATGTCTTCCTATGATACTAGCAATGTCATAAGGACACATGCTACCTCTCTCTATTCAACAAACCTACTCTCTTCAGAAATTAAGTCATGGTACTTGATTACCCAGGCTTAGGGACAAGTTTTCTTGTTGAGGAACAGACCAACCCATTGCTGATACATTTCCTCCTACTGACTGGTGGTAAGCATATATACTCTAAGAAGGAGTAAAAGACCATTAACAAAATAATGTTGTCTATGACTACTTTTAAATGAATGAATGAAACAAACCACAAAGCACAAAAGTTTGTTTCATGTTGTGTTTAACACTGAAAATTACAAGTAACTAAATGAAGGTTTGATGCAGCTATTCTTGCCCACCAGCAGATGGGTGGAACATCAGATACAGCAGAATCTTTGAATATCAACTGCACACATGAGGACAGTATATGTAATGCATTTCCTGTATGTCAAGTCATCAATTCTGTAGCTTTAGCTTCCTATGATAACAGTTTCCAGGGGGCTAGGAAAATGAACAAAATAGGGCCACTTACTTCGATCTCAGCACATGGGAATGGGAAAGAAAGAGCAGGCAAACATACTTACATAATTAGTAAAAACAGAAGAGTCGAAATATAGAAACTAAAGAAATCCATTGAAAAGAATAATACTTCATTACATCCTAAAAAACAGTTCAGCATAGAAACATGAGACGCTGCTAAGTGGATTAGCTGCAATACAAATCCTATTGAACAGAACAGGCCTTCTAACAACTTGCAATTTGCATTTCTCTGTGGAGGACTGGTAATTAGTTTTGCATTAATTGCAGCAACCTGTTAATACTATCCCAGACATGTTCCACTGGCTACCAAAATCACTCTTTTCATTATAAATTCTTATTAGTTGTTGTATGTATTTAATGCTAACATATCAGTTAGATTGGGTTTTCCTATTATTCTCATTAATACAGGATTTTTTGAAAGCTTGGACTACTTATGAAAGAGGTTGGGGGTGGGGCTGGAAAGGATTAGCCATAGTTTGTATTATCTATCTTTGAGAAAGTATCTGTACTTGGGTTTTTTCAGTCTTGTAAACCTTCTGACATGCTGTGACCTTTTAATACTCTCACTTGTCAAAAGGCAGACACTTAAATTCATTTAGAAGAGTGAAAACAAGTAAGTTAATAACACAAAACCCTGATATTTTTTGAAAGTTCTGTATATCCAAGGATTTTCTCATTTGAGCAAAATGTTTAATGAATTCATATTGCTTTTCATATATTCATCTCCAATTTTAGCAAAATCCTTTGAAGAAGTAAGTATCCAGGCATGCAGAAACACAGGATAAATTCCCAAGTTATTTTTCTGAGTTGCTGCATCCCTTTCTCTTCCACCCCACAAAATATCCCCAAAATTGTATTCACCATCATTTCCAACGTAAATTATGATAGAATATATCCTGTTTAATATAGTGAAAGCTTTTATTAAAGCTAAACTAGCAAAGATCTCCAGTTTTCAGAGATAAAGATCAGTTTCTTTTCTATCAAATTAAATGAATGACCAGTAAAATTGTAGGCACAGAAAATTCATTCTGTATTTGCTGTTATAGTGAAACATTTGGCTTTGCCAGCAACAGACCAAGTAGTCTATTTTATGTAGAAAAGGATGAGGTTTGCTTGGTTAGCTTGGAAATAAATTCACTGAAAAAGAGTGGAAGCTTTCAAAACACAGAGAAGTACAACTTAGTGCTGGTTTCCCATAAAGCTGCACAATGAAGGTCCCTTTCAGCTGTTAAAAGATTGAAGAATGACTTGGAGTAGAACAATAATGTCAGAAGAACAGGGAAGTGCACACTAGACAGCCATAAGAACTTCATTTGACTTGTATTGGCAATTGATTTAAATGGAATTGCAACTACCCATCAAGGTCAAGAGTGCTTTCTTGACACTAGGGACCTCTGTGTCAACTGTAAATGTACAACAGTCATCTATTTTTTACAAACACTTTCAAATCATTATAAATCATGTTTTAGAATGATTGTTTTAATGTTCTAGGTAATGTGATTTTACCGAACAGTAGTATTGCTAACTGAACAGTTTGCAATATATTTTTTGCTATACAAACTACTCCATGAAATGAATACCCTTTATCAGATACTACACAACTTAACTGAAAGAGACAGATCACACCAGGTAATTTCCATTTCAGTATAGCAATGATACTTTTAAGACAGCAATGTTGTGATTTCAGGACAACGAGGTCTTCCAGCAAGGTCTTGCTTAACATTAGGCAAATGTTAAACTAACACTTGAATAAATCCTAAAATACTGGTTGCAAGTCAAAATCTCTGGAATAGTCTGCAACTTCTACAATAGATTCTTCTTCCACTGAAGTTGACGACAACGTGTTTATTTGAATTTTGTATATTTACAAAGCTCCCACATTGTGACAATTGCAATCTTTTTATTTCTGCAACAAAATGGTGTTCATAGTGCTGTAAATACAAATAAAAATCCCACCTCTGCTTTTGGGATACTGATAATCTAGGTTCCTGACCTACAGAGATAAGGGGTACTCTCTAAACCTCATTTCTATGAATTTCTAAGAAATTACTCACATTAACCATGTTCAGCTCATACATATTGTTGCCTTACTTTTATTTCTGATGTAAATATATTTTGATGATAAAGAGCCATAAGGTTAAAATCAGAAAGAAAGAAGAAAGAGGCTCACAGTGAATTACATTTCTCACAAGAATAGTGTTGCTACCTCAGTTATTCTGCTGCTTTTCCACTCACTGCATTCATACCTTTGGAAATTTTGTAAAATCATAGAAATTAGCTTATTAAACAGTGAAGTGTGACAAAGAGAAAACTACAGATCAGAAGACAACCAGATCTATGTCTTTGTGAAATAATAGTATTTGTATTGGCTTCAGTAACCACTGGCATGGCCCAGCATTCACCTGTTGTAATCTCTGTTTGGCTTGTGGTTTGTGATTCTCTATCTGCTTTTAAAATCTAGTAACACATCATTCTGGAGCTATAATTAAAATTACATACTCCTTTAGTATAAACATAAAACCCTGAAGATTGAATAAACCCAAAACTGAAATGATCAATATAACTTTATTTTTCAATAAATTATCACTGAATTATTTTAACTATTACATATGTAATCTTTAATCAGCTATTGGGACTCCTTTAGCAGCAGTTACATAAAGGGTTTCCTTCAAATCAGTTTTTAACTGATGTATAAATACATCACTAACATTTTTCTGCATTTGTTGGGGTAACTACTTTTGAATGTTTTTTCTTCAACATTATTAAGTTTTATAATAGATATCTCTTTTGGCTTCTAGTCCAAACTTGTGTTAGTCTTGCAGAACAGCAACACCTAAGCAGCAATGCAACCCACACGGCAAAATCGTTGTGGAGTATTACTACGCACCAACTGGCTTCCCAGCCAGAAGTTGTTTTAGAAGTTTGTAAAAATAAATGCTTTTAACCTTTTCTTCTACTGCATCGTAATTTGACTAATTAGCTAATAATAATTTAGTAACCTAATAGTAATTGACAACATAGAAATGCATAATAACCACGTCCTGAAAACTGACATGAGCAGTATTATGTCACCCAATATACTGGCTTTCATACAAGTATTTCATTACCTGCAAGCTTCTTGGTAATGAATATGCTATTAAAAGGGTTTTTTTAATTTTCATCTTTCTCATGTTGTAATTCTCCAATAAATTTCTCTGACTTCCAACATAAATAAGTTTCATTATTCCTCATTATTAAAAGAAACAAACACATTCTCCTTCACTGAAAGGGTGTCATATAATTAGATGACCTTCCTACATAAAATCATGAATGAAAAAGGACCTGACAAGTTGCAGGAAAATATTTAATCAGACATTAGGACATTAAATATATAGTTAGTCAAGACATAAGACATTATTAGACTAACAAATGCTTTCAGAAACAGTCTTTTACAATACAAGAGATCAAAACAGACTTTAGTTTTACTACACCATTAGACAAGTCCCAGCTTTCCAACAATTTATCACCAATTTCTTCATTTGGTTGCTTTAAACATGCTTTTAAAACATACTTGATAACTAGTAAAAATTGTATACAATGCAAATGACATTTCCGATAAGTTTTATTGACTTAATGCTCTGGTAATAAAATTATAACAATCAGTATTATTTTGATTTATTGCAAATTTTACTTTCACCTTTAATGGACTTGGTGTATGGTAGAATTGAATGTAATGCTGCTGCCACCTCAAGGTCACTACAGAAAAGTGTGATGGTTCATTTCGGTCTACTCATATCTAATAAACAGTAACAAGATTCAATAGCTAAAAATGAATGGACTCCTTTGTTTTCATGCAGTTGTTTGATGCTCACTGTGTGCAGATTCCACATGTATATTTGCAATTAAAATATAATTTTATGTCTCTGTGTGCATGGAAGTGAATACACATGCACCTGCAAGACCTGCATGCACACACAGTGCTAAGAGTTAGAGAAAAAAATTTTTAGATGTCAAGGAATGTTCATAAAGTGAGCCAAACCATGAGATCCTATTTTTACACAAACTCATGAACAAGAATTTGACTTAGTAAAATTGAAAGGGAATTCAAAATTTGGTCCAGTACCTTTCCAGGCTGTGTGTTTGTTGCTTTTTTAAACTTGCAGATTAAAATCACAGTAGGATGGAGAACTCCAGTTTGTCACATTTATGTGTTTTAATATATATTTTGAGGGAAAAAAATCTATATTAAGTTATGTAGCATGGATAGGAAAGCTGTGTAAACTTGCTTATTTAAGGTTCTGCAGGCCACACAAATATCTTAATGAAGAAAACTGGAACAATGTACTTATTGGATACTATGAAACATCTGCAGTGTTGTGTGTTTGTATGAATGCTCAGAAATTATTTAAGTTTGTACTCCTAAAAGTTCAGGAGCATAACAGAAGTCTCACACCATCATACACATGACAAATATGTGGTCAGCTATATAAATTTTGCAAAATTTATCAAGGTTAGGTTAACTTGACTGCTACACTGAACTTATCTGAAAAATGTCACACTCGAAAATTACAGTCTACTGCTTAAAACCCATCTCAAGCACCTATGTGCTTGATTAAAAAACCCTACCTAATCCCATTTGGCAAAAAACAGATTGCACTTCAAGTAAACCAGTCTGCAAGAGGAGATCAATCTATGGAACATAAGGAAAGTTGCCAGGACTAGCCAGACCATTTGCTGAAGGACAGATGACTGGTCCACAGCTCCCTTTAATGATATGAGAAGTACTCAAAAGCATTTGTTATTTTTTTAAGTTATCCAGTTTCCATGCTGAGCATATTCTGACCTACATTGGTAACTGATACTGAAATTAAGTCATGGATATATCAGAGTTTCACACCTGACTGGATTTACAAATTTTTGGTGGTATTTTATCCTTTGGGAGCTAGCATGTAGTACATATTCTAGAAGTTCTTTCTTGCAACAGAAATTAGTGTATTTTAGTCTACAATGACTGATTTACCAAGGAGGAAAAAGTAATGCCTTTTAACTACAACTGTAAAAAAAAAAAAAAAATTTAGCACTTAAGTCAATTACAGGACTGTTGGCTATATTAGAACTCCAGGGAGTCCAATTCTTTTTAGGAGATCTCCTTTCACATGTGAAATATTAATTTATGTAATGTAGAATCTGATTCCAGGCTTACTGCAGCTTATCATTCAAAAATTAATTCCCTTGAATGTGTAAAACACACACCGAGGACAGTCACTGGGGCATGTATGAATGGCAAATGTAACAACTTAGATCAGTATGTATCTGCTATAATGCAACACTTCATGTACAGCTAATTTCTCTTAAGAATGCAAAGGACACTTCTGTATTTTCACTGACTGCAACAAGAAAAAAGAGAGTGGTAGTTTGCTGTAGGAGTGTTTTGTGCACATGACTCCCCTTGCTACAACTGCCAGTAATAAATCACATTCTATATGCCCTTAATTGGATTACATACCTAAGAAAGCACTGTTTGGCATTAAGAGCTGGCAAAAATATCAGTATCTATGCAAAGTAATACAAAAGAAAAAAATAATAATGGACATTAAAATATAGTACATCATGTGGCAGCTCTCTATGAACTGCTTTGTTATTTCGTGCATAGCTAAATAATTTTTGTCCCTATTCTAAGTGGAGTTTCCCCATGGCCAATTCAGTAGTAAAAGCCAATCCAAACTTTCCTTATGATTTTCACTAATTTAAAACAGATCTGTCCTCAGTACATATGCACAGACCACACTGCCTTTTTATTAATATAGACATCAGAAAACTGCATATTCTAAGGGCTAGGAGAAGCCCTGAGCCTTTTAAAGACAGTGGCAAAACACCTCTTAAGAATCACACCTGCTAATTTATCATTTCCAAAAAAAAAAAGAAAAAGATGGCAGTAAGGTCCAGTTGTCACCTACCAGTGGGCAATATCATTCCCACAGCTGTAAAGAACTTTAAACTGGTAAAGGGGCCGGCTAACTGGAAAGCTAGATTCTGTTGACATTCAGAGGCTTTCACTGCCCTAGCGCACTGTAGAATCAAGTCCAAAGAATCAACAAATTGCCCTAACAATTTCTCCTGCAGTGCCCTAATTTCAGAGGATACAGTGCTCTTGATTCCATATTTTGCCTCAAAATATGAATTAAGCAGAATATGCCATGGTTTGGCTATTTTTTAAATGTACTTTTGCAAAGGTAGGAGAACACTGCTGTTTGAAGCATTTGTTCAAGTCATAATGCATCCTACTACCTTCAGTCACCACTGCAAACCCACTCCTTTTCAATACAGAATCATAAAATAACAGTGTTACATCAGCAAAAATATAGATTAAAAGAATTGTTACTTATTTTTTTAAGAATTTTATAAATCTTTCTCTCCTGTTTCTTCCTTCCCCCAGTCCTATTCACACTCAACTACAGCTCAGACTGACCCTCTTCTGCTTTACACTCACTGCAGACCTTCCATTGAGAGACAAATATGTCCATTGTGATACTTTGACCACGTCTGTACAAATCATCTACTAACATACTAATAGTAGTCAGGGATGTGATTTTTTGTGAGATTTTCAAGTAAGTTTTAATACATAATGCAGTTATAATTATGTTTTGCTAATATCACTGACAGATACAAGCTTTCACTTACTTCACAGATGAAACCAGCAGATACAGCAGTTGTGAAAAGAACTGCTGTGCCAGTATAACTTCTACATGAAACAGTTCCTGTTGGTACAGTTCTATCAGAAAAACACCTTTATTTATTGCAGAGAGTGTTTTAGCACCTTGATTTGAGCCAAGGTGAAGCTTTCCATAATATCTCACTATTTTCAGCTCACCTGGTTATAATTTCTTTCTCTTATATACCAGAAGAGCTATGAAGGAAGTTAGCTTACTCTAGCTTCTACTCTTAGTACATCACCAGCAATCTCACGTCAAGTGATTTTTCACATTCTCTTAAATGGAGTGCCTCGTAATAACTGCCTGACAAGTTCTATGAAAATATAGCTGTGTAAGTTTCACATTTTAGAGCACATAACATTTAGTTGTTTAGTTTAGTTTTGCTTTTTTCAGTTCTGTTTGGTTCACTCTCTTCTCCAGCTGTATAAATTCTATGACTCAAAATTCTCTGCTCAAGTCAGTAACACTCTCCCAAAACCACAAACATGACTTCAAAATTTTAAGGAAATATCTAAGGAAAAAGATGAGCCTTTCTCTGTTTCTTACACTCAAGAGTTCTTCTTCAGGTCTCTTCTTCTACCAATGAAAAATCAGTATGTTAAAGAAAGTACAATACATTCTACAGAACAGCATGAGGGGAATTTTGCAAAAAAATTATATTCTCTTATTCCTGAGAAAAAGTTGTAAATATAAGTGAAGAAGCTGATGAGAAAGAAATAACAGAATTTTTTTTCTGTAAAAAGCAATTCCAAATAAGTGACTTATAGCCAAATAACTAAGATTCAAGGGAAAGAAAGTAAGTTTGCAAATAATAGGACAGATGCTGTTAAATCATCTCTAAATTGCAATTATGTGTTTTACATATACACTTACTTGCACAGATAAAATTGGATTTACGTATAGCTTAGAGGTGGCCCTGAATCATAGGGTTTAAATCTGGAGTCAAGCCTATATCAGCAGACCCATAAAGCTGGGGAAGCAGGGGATTGAATATAGGGATTTTTGGTCTCATTTCCTGTACAAATTAAAGTACATGTGAATTTAGGAGACAGAATAAGTCATATAAGAAAGCAGAGTCAAAGAGATTTCCCTTTAACTCACACAAAAGTATACGTAAAGTAAGAGTGAAAAAAAAATCTCATCATTTCATAACACATCATGAAAAAAATACAAGGTCTAAAGGAATGAGAGAGAATCACTGATTTGCAGTGTTAGCAGTACTAAAATAATTAAAAGACAGATCATGGAAAAACACAACAAAAAATAAGTTAAAAATGTCATGGCTGTTCTCTGAATATATGACATATCAGATTTACAGCTTTTTAGTGAATACTAATAATTTAGATTTAGTAAACGTATTAGTAACCATCTTCTCAAAAAAAATAGGTGATACGTATCTAAATTAAATTAATATAAATCAGCCCCTAGATGTCATTGTTGCAGCTGAAATATCACTTAATACAGAACTTTCCTAATTCTGTAGTAGAAAAGGCTGTGTAAAGCAAAATAAACCACCTAAGTAATATAAATGCTGTTCAGTTTTAATGTTTCAATGCCAAAGCACAAAGACCTCTGAGGTTATAACAAAAAAGATAACTAACTCTAACTATACAAAAGGGTTGTATACAAGATTCAGGTTCTGACAGCAGGTAAGCAAAATCACCTCAAAGGACATTGCAATCTAAACCTCATAGCATAAAACATATACACCTTTCACAAGGGAAGATTCTTCATAACGCCTATCAATGTTTGGCTCAATACTAAAAATATTGACATTTTATACAGTTAATACATTTCCATCTGGAATAGTTGTAAATGTTCTCTCTCTATATACAAAAATTTAAATATCGTTTTTTAAATCTTAGAAGTTTTTGTTTTCTACAATATCTTGTAGCAATGAGTTCCAGAGGTTATTTACACATACATAAGAAAAAAAATCAAAAACTCCCTGTACCTGTTTTGAAAGGGCAACCATTCAACTTCAGTGAATATCTAATTAGTCTAACAGTAGGAGAAACATATTTAAAGTGTAATTTACTTTCTTTATACTATTATCTTCATATATCTATCATGTTCTACTGTATCATCTCTCTAAATGAAGCAATGCAGTGTTTACTCTTCCCCATATAATTTTTCAGTACTTCTAATAATTCTTAATCTATCTGCAATATTTTCTCTCAGAATATAATAAAGTCCTATTTCATAAATGAATAACACAGTATCATTTTTTCCTATACAGTGTTCTTAACCACTCTTGTCTTACTCTGTATTTTCATAGATTATACAGCAGGTTTGCCAACATCTATATTTAGAGGGTCAAAATGTTCCCTGTGTAAGGCTCCATTTCACAGTAAGGACTCCCAAGATGCAAGCCTGATAAATCAAAGTAGCCAATACATATGCACCTCTGTAAATATATGCAAATTCTTCCACCATTTTCTGAGAAACTCCACAAACTTTATTTTTCATGTGATAATCAACTGTATTTTATGCACTCTACACTTTTTTTCCAGAAACAGAACAACCAGGTGCAGGTAAAACTAGTACACAGATACAGACAGTATGAAACAGATTCTGTCACCCAAAAAGAATGAGAAAACTAAGTCCAGGCTCATGCGACACAGTTAGTCTATAAAGATGGCAGAAAAATTCCTAGTTGCCAATAGTGTTGCAATGCTACTGCAAATTTAACTTATTTATGGTGGAACTACTTCATGATAGGTAAAGGCCACCTCCATGCTGCCAAGACCTAAAACTTAAGTGAAATAAAAAAGAAAAAAACCCTGTTTCTTCATGTGCTATTCAAAGTGCTCACACAGTACTCTTGGCCACCATTCTCCCAGAAAGAGGTGTACAAGCCAAGGCCCCCATTCCAACCAGTGCTCCCTGCAAGATTCACTGCTGTTGTACATAGAGCTATGAAGCAGTTTATTTAATCTCCACTCAGGAGATTCAGGGACCCCATTTATATAATACATTATAATAATGTGAAAATTATAAAGCTTTTGGAATGGTTTTGGAACAGCCAGGCACAAAACTGCAGATAAATTGAATTTTTTATTGACAACTATATAACTCATTGCTGTTCAAGTCATTAATGAAAATAAGCCTAACCATTAATCTTGATGACTGAAAAGAGTTTGAGACTGAGGCCACAAAGAATAAATAGACATCTTATAGGCAAGTTACTATATGTAGATTTCTCTTATTTTAAAAGTGTACACAAAAAAAGTGTGTATACTTAGCATGTATTTTCTTCAAGATAGCATCTTTTCTGATGTAGCTCTAAATTTACTTGGTATTTCTATACTATGTATTATTCTTTTAAATTAAGCTTATAATGTTTACCATAAAACTTATGCCACTGACATTCTGTACATATTTACAGTAATTATGAAGCAATTTTGTATAAACTTTTACAAAAACATCAACATTCTTAACTTATTATGCTCCATGTAAGTGTCTCATCTCTAGCACTCAGGGATAGTTGCCTTATCGAAATTTCATTTGGTTTCATGTCTCCTTCAACTTGAAAGCGATGAAAATGAAAAATATGAAAAGAATTTTTTTCTTTGTGAATTAAGAAGCCTTTCAAACAAATGTAAAAGTGTAAAAACTGAATCTGTTTTGTTTGTACAACCATACTTACATGGAGAATGAAATCTTAACTTAGTCCAGGTTTAATTACAACAGGAGAGACCATTACTCATTATGAACACAGTATTTTTAATCCAGACATATCAGATCCTAGCATATTTTGCCCAGAAAAAGGAGGGTGAGAGTTCTGCATTTACAAGAGTGATTCAATTCAGATAACCAGTTAATTAAACTATGACTAATAGAAGAGGAAACTAAGCTTTTAAAGGAACAGGGTCCATGAAAAATAATCACATTTCTATGAAAAGGCTCCATTTAATATGGCAAAAAAAGCTGAAATGAGCTGCTATTTTTATTACTACTACTACATTTGACATTGTGAATACTATGCAGCTTCAATTTTTTTTAAATAAAATGTATTTTAGTAGGTGTTAAGAAGATAGGTTGTATCCTTGCATTTTCCCCACAGCAATTTCTTAAAAAAAAAAAAAAGTCTTACCAAAATCTTACCAAAGTTATCTTATCAAGTCACAGACTGTAGGATAAGGTTTGATAAGGTCTTAAACTTCACACAATTAAACAGATTTTACTTGCCATTACCTAGCCACAAGCCACTTCTGAAACTCATTATTCCCCTGACTCTTCAGTTTATATGAAATACATCATAAATTCACAGCATGTAACATTTCTGATATGTAGCTTCCTAGGTTGCCCCTGGCATGCCGCATAGGCTTTCAACTCGATATTCCTGCTAACTTAAATTGCTAAACCTTCTTGTCAGTTCTCTGCAGTTCACACTAGGAAACATTTGCACTTATTTGCCATTTTAGATGCAAAATGTGGGAGCTGTTGTGTTGCTTGGGTGTTTGGTTTTTTCTCCACTACAGGTGTTTATTATTTGAAAACTGTGCTGAAAGAAAATACCTTTTGGGAGACTACACCATTTCTTGAAGCTCATCATGCTGCCTGGCTTGGCACTGGATACCGCAATATTGACAGACTCCTGACTGACAAAGGCACGAAGCCAGGGGATCACCTAAGCACAGGACCTGCAAGGTAAACACCAATTATTCTGAGGCTCTGAATAAAACCACCACCTCAGCCACACTGGCCCGCCGTGAGTGGCTGTGCATCGCTCCCCGCGCCGAGTTGAAACTGAAGTTAAGATGATAAACGTATCAATGGAGCCACCCACACCAGTCCTGCCCTTGCAAGAGGCTGGTGGCAGCAATCTGTGGAGAGGGCCAGAGGACCACAACCGCACCGCGACAGGGCTCCACCTCGCCTCAGGGATGGAGCCCCGCGGCACCGAGCGGGGACGAGGCCGGGGCGCGGCCGCGGCGGAGCCGGCGCTCGTTTCCGTGGCAACGGCGAGGAGGCGGCGGCGCGGCGGCGTCCACCCGCCGGTCACCTGACCCCAGTCCGCCGGTCACGTGATATGGTCTCCATCGTCGCCATCTTGAAGCGGTGGGCCGGGGGTGAGGGGAAAAAAAAAAGGTGCTTTTTTTTGTCTTCATTAAAACCC
>JANZLQ010000092.1:31397928-31408749 GCA_026212715.1 Elanus axillaris
AGCCTTCCCCGGGCCGGGTCCAGGCCGCGGCCGCCTTCCTCACCTCACCTCGCTTCGCCGACGGGCCATCTCCCCGCGGCTCGGCCACCGGAGCGGCGGGCGCTGCTCCTCGCCCACCCCGTGGCGCCGGGCCCGCTGCCGGAGGGCCGCGCCAGCGGCTCCTGCGCGGTGTGAAGCGGGGGCCGCCCGGAGGGTGGCGGCAGGTGCGGGGGCGGCTGGCGGAGGGCAGGGAAGGAAGGGCAAGAGGGTCCCGGGTCCGCGGCCGGGCGTCCCCGAGCCGCAGTGCCCGAGCAGCGGTTCGCTGTCTGGCGGCGGCAGTTGGCGGCACGGAGCTCCGGCTGGCGAAGCTTCCCTGCCCTCGGGAGCCGCGATGTGCTCAGACCGGCCTCTCCGAGTGGGGTGGTTGTGCAAAGCGGCGGTTGGCTTTTCCTCGGCCTGGGGGCATCTCAGCCGGTCCCCGCCGGGCCGCTGGCGCGGCCGTTCGGCGGGGCGGAACGGGCGGCTCCCGCGCGGGGGCCTTCTCCCCGGGTCCGGACCTGCCCCTGCGGGCCCTTCCTCATCCCCCGGCCTCGGGTTTTAATTGCCGCCCAGGAGCCGTTCGCCAGGCTGAAGTTTGGTGTCACGGGAGGTTGAATAACCTTTGTCCTCAGTGAAAGCCATGTAGTTGTTAAGATCCAGGTATTTGTGACCAGTTCTTACCAGCCCTCTAAAAACCAAGGTCTGCAGCAGCAACTGTTAAACTTACTGTAAACAAAGAATGACATAACACATTTGATAACTTACATTAGCCACAAGCATCCCAAATCAATACATCTGAAGGTACTCTCTTTATTCACATTTTTTGTCCTGGCGATAGTATGCAGCAGCAAGTTTCTTCTATGGTCCGTCTACGATCCTTCCTCTTTGTTTCTATGCTGCTTTCAGATTAAGAAGGTGGGGGAAATATTTGCCTGTTGAGCATTCCTTACAAAGTTTTAAAAGTACCAGGTGTAATTTAAAGTAGCACTGTGTGCTTATAGTTTTCCTTCACTCATTCTCAAATTGAAAATGTTTCAAGTAGACATTATTCCTTTGAGCACTTAATGTAACATTAAATCTGCTTTCAGGGGAAAAAGCACATTTGTTTACTTTTCATAATGGTTTTTAAACGTATTAGAGCCAATATGAAACAAACAGAAAAGTATTTTTGTATAGCTAAATAGGATGGTTTTCAAATAATAAACTTTTTTAAAGTTAATATGTAATTGGAGATATTACATGAAAGGGGTATAATTTTTCCTAGCCACATAGACAAGAGTTAGTCATTTAATATAATGTGCCCAACACATAATAGAAATAGAAGCAGAAAACGCACATCGAGACATCTACTGGTTTATATTTTAAAAACTTAAATACTTGGATGTTTCAATTTAATAGTAACTCTGTGGATACATACATTGATTCCTGTTAATAAGATGATACTGAACTTGAATTAAATATGCAGGCTATTTGGTATACTCATATGTAAAATTATACTTGGTTTTGTTTTAAATACATTTATTTTTTAATTTCTATATCCTACAATTGATCTACTGTTGCAGTGCAGTATTGATCAGTTTTAGTCTGCTTACATAGATCCAGCTAAAGGCATAAGGCCATAAGTAGCTTATTTTTCTAGCTATCATGGATCCAACTGCCCTATGGCTTTATTTATATTTTATTAATTTTTCAATTTTAATGTAGGTTTTAGCCATTACCAAGTAAATAATCTTAAAACACTGAAAAGTAGTAACATTGAAAAGAGTAGTCTTGGCTTTCTTAGTGATTCAGGGTTGACAAATATTGCTGCATTTTCAACTTGAAATATTTTACATGAGCATATGAGGTGTGAATGATACTGACATTGCTTATATTGATAGTTCCAATGATAACCTGAATTGTAAGTTGAATGGCAAATAAAGGTAACTTGACTAGTTCTGCCCAGAATTTTTCTGTAGTGGGAAAGGAGCACCACAGAACCCACTCTCATATATCTGTTCATTATATTGCTGTATACTAAATCCATGAGTAGAAAGGAGTGGATTTCGTGGGTCTTTAGGACCAGTTCAGGAAGTTATGGTTTGGCCTGTGTATCTTTGTTGCAAGAAAAAAAAAAAATCTACATGAAAGAACTTGGGATACATTTTCAAGGATGACTGATGGAAAAAAAAATCTGGCATCTCTTTATGTTCTAAATTTTATATGTAGTATATAAAAATACATATCGGGTATAAATTATATACATGTACATGTAGTGCAACTTGAATGGTTTATTTTTACACATTTTTTCAGAAGTAAATTTCCCTGTAAGACTTTTTGTCCGGCTCTTCCACCCCTCACCCCACAGCTTTGCCCACATCACAGAGTATGTTTTCATGTAAATTTATACATATTGGCTTCTAATTTAACCTCCAGCAGTACCACATTATTGCCTGTGGTTTATGGTTAGATATGTTTAAAGGAAGTGTAAGTGGATATAGTTAAAGCCTTTAGCTTTCCTCAAAACAAAAAAAATTACTCTTTATAACTTCAGTACCAATTGCTTTTCACTACAATTAAAGAATTGTAAAAAAAGCTACAGTTAGTAGCTTTTCTAGAAAACTACATTTATAGTAAGAACTATGATCTGACATTTGAAAGGTCTTTAATATAGTGATAGCGAAATGACTAATGCAAGTAAATACCAGAAGTACTTTCTTTTCCTAACATTTCAAGGAAAAAAAATACTTACTTTTTTAAATTATGTTGTTGCAAATTGTCATTTGCTTTAGGAGACATCAGTGCATCAGAGTATGTATGTTAGGAATACATTTTCATACCATATCATGGTTTTTAAACATAAACATGCCAGTTACTACTGATTGGTATATTTAAGTCTAGCATTCAAATGTGTAGTCCTTGTAAAGAAAAAGACAATAGCTGTAACAATGCTAATCAGCCTATACTTGAAAAATATTTATGTTGCCCTTGTACAACTTGGAGACAGGCTCTCTTGGAATTATTCTGTCCAGCTGTATTGAATAGCATCTACACTATCCACTAAATGTCCTCGAAATCATCGGCTACTTATAGAGCAGTTCTGGAAGTTTTTATTAAGTTAGTGGCATTAGGCTTCCATATTTAGTAGAGGGAGAAATCTAAATAGTACTGGGTTGTATTTTTATTATTGTGCATGTATATATTTTAATTTTATGTAAAAACCCTTTCTCCTAGGTATTATGGAAGAAGGAAGCAGTGTTGCAGTATTGATGCCAAATATTGGGGAACAGGAAGCTGTGCTGATTTCTGAAACAGTCATTGGCCCAACGCTGCAGAACAGTGAAGATCAGAGAAAATGTAAAACTGATCCACTAATCCATGTTATCCAGAAACTAAGCAAAATAGTTGAAAGTGAGAAGTCACAAAGATGCCTTTTAATAGGTAAAAAACGTTCCCATCCTAATGCTTCTGCACAGTCCTTTGACACAGATGATCTATGTGAAATCCCAGCTAAAGCAATTGAGCTATCTGTTATTGCTTCTAAAAAGACTGAAGAGTTACAAGCAGATTATTTTGTGACTGAATGTCTTCCACAAAGCAAAAAAAAGGTGACGTGCTACCAGTGTAGTCTATGTAAGTTTCTATCACCTTCTCTCTTAACACTACAAGAACATATAAAAGAACATGGGCAGAAAAATGAAGTGATATTAATGTGCTCAGAATGCCATTTTGCTTCCAAAAGCCAAGAAGAACTTGAATCCCACTTCCAAAACTACCATGAGAATGATGGTAAAAATAGTATCCAGACAAAAGTGCAGCAATGTGTAAATGTTGCAAGTTCATTTTTGCAAGGGCCAGTGGAAGGAAGTGTCAAATCAGGGACTGAACAGACAGGAAATCTGGAATGTAAAGATATAACTCGGTCTACTCATATGCCTGAAGTAGGTAGGAGAAAATGGTATACTTACGAGCAGTATGGCATGTACCGGTGTTTAATTTGTCGGTATACCTGTGGTCAGCAAAGAATGTTGAAAACACACGCTTGGAAACATGCAGGTGAGGTTGATTGCTCCTATCCTATCTTTGAGGAAGAAAATGAAACGACCAACTTGTCAGAGACAGTTGTAACTCACACACCTCATAGTGTGGATACAGTTGTTCTTTCTTTGGAAAACAGTGAACTTGATATCCATAGTGAACCTTCTCTTCAACTTCAGATTTGCAATTCTGAGCAACTGTCGTGTAAATCGCCAGTAGGAACAAATGTAAAAGGGGAAGAGATGTTAAATCACTCTGTAGTGCATTCTCCTACTACAGAGGTTTTAGAGGAGACTGTATCAGATACAGAACAGGATAATATGATAACTGATAGCCTACTTACATCAGCACAGAAAATCATCAATTGTAGTCCAAACAAAAAGGGTCATGTTAATGTAATAGTAGAGCGTTTGCCAGGTGCTGAAGAAAGTGTCTTACAAAAGCCTTTCTTGATGAACACTGATATTGAAACAGAAAAAAAATTAATCTCAGAGGAGTCTCATGTTACCTGTGAAGAACGTGATGAAGTTTATCGTTCAGATGAAATTCAAGAAGTAGTAATAGGATGGAATAATACTGAGAAGAAAGATAATGAATTAAGCTCTAATAAAAGCATAACAACTGATGAAAATGTGCCTCCTGTACGAAGAAGGACAAATTCAGAGTCTTTACGACTACACTCATTAGCTGCAGAAGCTCTTGTTACAATGCCTATCAGAGCTGCAGAACTAACAAGGTCTAGCTTCAGGACTCTGGCTGGAGAAGATGCCATGGATGCAGGTACAGGACAGGGAGAAGCTGACGGCCCCTGCATGGCTCATTCTAAAGTGGTATCCTCACTTAAGAATCCTTCAGAGGAGTTCAGTGGCTTAAACCAAAGTGAATGTGCAATAGTTGAGATACAGAAAGAAAGGCCAGAGTTATCAGAAGCACCAATTAAAATGGGCATCAGTATGTCACTACTCACTGTCATAGAAAAACTGAAGGAGAGGACAGATCAGAATGCTTCTGATGATGACATTTTGAAAGAATTACAAGACAATGCACAATGCCAAAATGCAAATGATGCAAATATTCCTGGAAGTAACCTAGTAGAATATATACCTAATGTAGATCGACCCTACCGCTGTCGGCTCTGCCATTATAGCAGTGGTAATAAGGGCTACATAAAACAACACTTGAGAGTCCATCGTCAGAGGCAGCCGTACCAGTGTCCTATCTGTGAACACATTGCTGACAATAGTAAGGATTTAGAGAGCCACATGATCAACCACTGCAAAACAAGAATGTATCAGTGCAAGCAATGTGAAGAATCCTTTCATTATAAGGTAAAGTTCTTTCCTGAGCCTGTCTATAATACCTAAATAACCTGTTTTGCTACCTTTTTAATAACTGGTCATCCTTTTTTCTAACCTAATTCAGTCTGCCATCCTAGCGTCATTGTCATTACAAGTGGGAATTATTGCCAGCAGCACTTTCTGAATACAATTAAGCTGTAATTATTCTGCTTTACTGAAATAAACTTGCTTCATCACATAAGTTATTTTCCTGAGAAACGTCTTATGGATGTATTAAAATCATGTTTTTCTGACCACATGTAGCAACTACAGGAAGAAATGGAGACATCAGAGAACTTAATAGTTGAAACTTTAAAAGAATGCTGAAACATGCCCACTAGTTGTAAGTTTGTGCAAAAGTAATCATAGCTTTTGGGAGTAACATGAGACACTTTGAAGCAGAAATTCTTTTCTTTTTTCCTCTGTTGTTGTGTTGGTCTGGATGTTCTACAGAACTTAGATCTGAAAGATTACACACTGGAGCACAATAACGTACTTCTGCCATTTTTATAATGGCTATTTTAAGCATTAGTGCTGGTGAGTGTGTTCCTATGTACTCAGTTCAGTACTCAGGAATATAGAATAGATAACTTCAGTATCTAGCTGTACACTCTTGTAGGTAGTGGTAGTGCAAATTTTTCCATATTTACTGTTGTTTAGTCCTAGTCTGAAAAAATGTACAGGTAGGGTAGCAAAACGCTGTCTCTCCCCTCTCCTCCCCAAGTGAGTAGAAACAGGAATAACATATTCTTAAGTTACTAGGCAATATGAAAATTGAATGAATTTTCACACAAGCCATTCTCTAACTTCTAATCTAATACTGCTTCTGGAGTATAATAATTTTGGAGCAAGAACTGTTTGCCACTTGTCTATGGGAATGGGGGTAGAAGGAAATTTATTTTCTAAATAAATCATATAATCCTCTCAGTCACTCTCATCAATCCTTTATGTTATTAATTCATGTTATTTACTTTGTTTTGTTTCTAGTAAAATTACCTGAGGGATAATCTGTATATGCATTAACACACATTTTATAATAGTTGCCGTTAATACTTGACTAACAATGTCACAAATGATTGCAATATTTGAAGTGACCAGTGTATGTTTGTAGTGTATATTTAAATGTGGGAAATTGTTTTTTCAGAGTCAACTGCGAAATCATGAAAGAGAACAACACAGTCTTCCAGATATCTTTTCAACAGCTACATCTAACAAACTAATAGTTTCCAATGAAGTAGATGAAAGAGAAGGTACTGTTTATATTTACACTTGAAATTACAAAATGTCACTCATAACATTACTTCTGTTTGCTATATTTGTATAAAACTGGTTTTAAGATCTTGTTCCTGCTGAAATGTTTTCATGCCTGTTTATAACCTTAAATGGATGTTCTTTTCAGTGTGCAAAACTTACCATAGTCCATTTTGAGATATCTCACTGACATTTATTGGTAGTAAGATATTTTTAGCCTCTGTAATTGGACCTTCTATTTCTTCTTATGGAAAACAACTGGTATGCAGTATTACTTAAAATTTTTAAGAAAAAAATCTTTTTTTCCTTCTGTCAGCAGCTACAGTATTTTCCAAATCACCTACAGTAAACAAAAGAAAGCTTTTTTTTTTTTTAATCATTGTGGTAATGTAGTTTGCTGTCAGCATATACATACTGTCCATTCTGTGTTTAGGGATTTCTGTTTAATTATGGTAATGTCCAAAAGGAGTCATTTGTTTTAGCCCTAGAGCAGCAGACGTAAGGCATTCTAAAAATGCAACCTGTATCTAATAGTTGCTAGGGTGATAGTAGGTATCCGTTTTCTAAATGTTTGTTTAACTGTGTATCTGCTTATAATTTAATAGTGTTTGTTTTAAAAACAACAACAAACCCCAAATCGCTGATGTGTTAGGGTAGTGAAATAGGGGAAAAAATAGCCAAATTTTGAAGTTCAGGAAAAAATATCGTCCTAAAATCCTTTGAGTACCCTGGAAGCTTAATATTTATTATTGCAACTTGAATCCATCCTCTTCTCTGGTGAGCTAAAGTTACTGAAAATATTTACAGCATTTTTATTCTGAAGGCAACACTGTAATTGTTACTGTTAAATTTTGCCATTTTAGAGCACTGTGGAAAAATACTAGTAATTATAACACCTCTGAAGAGCTGTGGGCTGAAATATTTCCATTTTGTGCACATAGCTCTTACCTGTCCTAACTATGGTCTCTTGTTTGTTCAGAGAGGAAAATGTGCATTATAATATTACTCAGGTTGCAGTTGAAATTTCTGGGTTCTACTCTCACCTCTACAGCTCATCAGTGACTGCAAAAGTAATCATTGAAATTGATGCAACTACTTGTGAAAAAAGGTACTAACCAGCATGAGCCAGGATGGATGGCTTGAACCATTAATGATTTCTCCAAAGCAACATGGTACATGTCAGAATAGAATGAGATCCCTAACTCTTGACTTCTGTTCTCTTAGCTCACACTGCCTCTTTTTCTGGCTTTCAGTATACAAGTTAGAAACTTAAAAGTTAATTGCCTTATCAGCCTCCAGTAAAATGACCCTTCCCAACTCCTTTCGGCTCTCATCAATGCAGAAAGCATTTAGATTCCGTAAATTGATCTGTAGTGCTTATTACATCCCTAAAACCTAAGCCTGATAGAGCCATCTGAAGTCAGGGGGGAGACAGGACGAAGGCTAGGGAGCATCTGCTGGTAGTGGGAACGTTCCCCATTAAGTAGTGGGGGTTTTTCTTCAAAAGAAATAGCATTAATGTTTTAATAGAAGTGATAGGAAATAAAACATTGTTAGTTTAGCTGGGTACAAATATCTATGAGCACAGCTTGGACTGTTACTTCTGACAATGTTTTTTTTGTTTTAAACTGGTATTTTTAAAGATGTCAAATATAAAGATCTCATGATATTCAGCAATGCCTGAAACATGTCAGATTTTGGGGAATACTGTACCTTATGAGCTAAAGTCCTATTAAGGTGACTGAAAATAAAGATGCCTATCTGTTTTTGAAAACAGTATGTTTTAATAAGGTGATTTTAGAGTTTATATCCTGATCTTGTAATTTAACTTCCATGAAAGAGGAGCCCCTGTTCACAAAAACTGCCTGCTTTCTATTTAATTACTTCAGAGAATTTTTAAAATATTTTTTGCTCATTATTATCTTATAAAAGTGTTACAGCCATGCGCTTTAATTGATTGTTTACCCCACATGAAATTTTGTAATGTGGCTTGAATGAAAACAGTTCTCCTTTTAAACTTTTATTAACTCATACTGTGGAATGCTTAAATTATTTCAGAACCAATTTATAATCAAATTGCAACACCACTGCAGTACAGCAATCTCTTGTCAAACAGATGTCATCCCTATAAAGCGACACAAAACAAAGAAGTTTATGGCATAGCATCTGTTTATGTGAAAGATGCCTGAGCTGGAACAGTTTCGTTTCTTGTTTATGAAATAGTTAGTCCTAAAAGTCTCTTTATTCATCATGGTTGTACAATAAATTAAGAAGAGCATTATGACACTGGATATGATTGGATTGTAAATGTCTAATAATGAAGGAATAGAGTAATAAGCAGCATTACAGGAGCACCTGTTACTGCTGCTAGAACAAAGATCTGTCATTTCCATGCTCACTTTTAAGAGACCTGATATCCTCTATCCAGAAAGCAAAAAAGGCCCCAAACCCACAAGAAATAAGCCAGCGGAGGGGTTGGGGGACACGACTGCTATTTTGCAACAGTGAGAGATTATATGATGTATTATAATATATGTGCATTTTGTTATAAATCCAAAGATTGCTTGGATGATTTACATTAAAGAGGAAAAAAAAAGAATTTTGCTACATGAGCATATTGTAGGAAAAATTCCAATATCATATGCTTTAAGATTGACTTGCAAAGAGTGCATGCTATATATTACTTCCATGTTATGTTTTGTAAGAATGCTAGAAGAGTGAGCACTGTGTCATCTTTTAAAGTAAAAAAATATAATTTTTTTTTCTGCTATCTTGATACACACAGAATTACTCGAATTTTATTTCCAACTGACTTTGTATTCATATTGCTATTTTATTTTATATCACATACTATACGTTCTTCAAAATAACCCTCTGGGGTTATCAGCCCTACCTTACTTTGCATCTTGAACCAAAAGTGCTGAAATTCGGAGTGAAAGTTTAATTAGTGGTAATTTTCCCTTACTGTTTAAGTTAGCTATGTGACTATCCCTCAGAATAATGTATCTAAAACTTTTTTTGAGGTAATTCAGAGCCCAGCTGTGGGGGGGGAAATCTGAGTGAAAAGTTGAACTTCCACTTTGGATGACTCATTCTACTGGTTTGTTCTTCAATGTCTGAAAAACTTAAAAGAGTTTAACTCTTAAATGAGTTTTACCATAAAGATTCTTAATTGTTGCTTTGATAATGAAAGATTCAGACTGGGTTATTGGAGTCCAGCATCATCAAGAGGAAACTCTAGAACAAATTTATCTTTACAAAGTCTGTTCAGTATTTTGGACTTGGGAGACGGAACCTTTGTTTTCAAGATAAACTCTACAGCTCCTCCTGAGTTCAATCTGCTTGTCTTATTCCTACCTTCTTTAGCTAAAAACAATTGGAATTCAGGAGGTGGTAAAAGAGGGGGTTTGGGTCAGTTTTTGTTACTCCAAACTGGAAAGAAGTTAATGGTATTTGGACCTAAGTAGAGATGTGTCTACTTTCCATCATTTTGGACAGTCACTTACTTCAAATTTCAAGCTTGTCTGTCTTTTCAAACTGCAAGTCAAACAGTAGCAGACAGACCTTCCTCTCAGCGTGACATGGACCTTTAGTGCTCTGGACCTCAACAAGCTTTTTAACAGAATTCTTCTTCAGGATTCAGAATAGACGAATGCCATTTGGAAATCAGAACTTAGATTTTACAGGGAGGGGAGTTATTTTTGGTTTGGGGAGGAGGTGGGAGGTCTGGGAAGTAGATCACCTGCTGATATTATCAGAGTTCTTAAGGCAATATCTACTAAAAAACATCCAGCTAATACACCCTTTTCTGTTCCACCTAGGATCTTCTGGTGTATCCTACTAGCAGTAAACCCTTTCACAACACAAACTAATGATTTGTTTGTGCTGGAGGTGTGTTTCATATGAGCATGAAGAGTTTCTGAAGTCTGTTCTTGCAAGATTTGAGCTTTACTTTGTCTCCCACTTGTTATTTATTGAATTGTGTATTTAATTTGGTGTGGGGATGTGCTTCAGTAATGATCTTTACCCACTGGAGAAATTCTCCAAGGATCTCTATCAGAGTTTCGTCAAAGCCCGTATACATAACTGAGAGTAATGGCTTGACTGTCCAGCCAGCTAGTAAGAATTTGGGAGTGAAGCTGTGCCCATGAAGAAGGCAGGGGGGTGGGGGGGTGTTTAAGATTTGGTTTTATTTCTC
>JANZLQ010000092.1:31408849-31424478 GCA_026212715.1 Elanus axillaris
GGGGGGGGGGAGAAAAAAAAAGTAGAATTACTTAGGCTAGCGAAGAGGTTAGATGCAGAAAGAAAACTCTTTGATTTCAGTTTGATGTTTCTTTTGGCAGTACTGCTGATTTAAACAGCTCCAGCATTGGTATTCCATCATGGTTTTGCTGTTCCCTCATTTAGGGAATGCATGAAGGCTGCATGATAGGTTGGAATGGGAAAATGACCCGCATAAAAAATACCATCCCTCTTCCCAAATGTTAATATTTTAACCTAAGTCGGTTCCATTATTCAGTGAGGGAGCAGGAATAGGGCTGTTTAAGTCTACACACTTACATCTCAAAAATACTCAAACTGTGCACTTGCGGGCACACATTTTCCTATGTTAAATTAGTCATTAGCCTTTGTCTCTGCAACGATTAATTTTTCAAGAGTCTCTTTCATTCTGGAAAGAAAAAATGATTTTTCTTACAATTGCTTTTTAGTAATTTGGAAAAGTTCCAAATTACTTCTTAACGCATCTGGTCAGTATCTATTTTTTTATCATCTCAGATCCTTCTGAAAGTGTGGGTGTATGTGGATGACAAAGAGGACTTAGATGTTTTGGGAGGCCTTTTGCTTTTCTTTTCTATGTTTGCCAGTTGGAAACTTGTCCTTTCTTTCTCAATGCACATCTCTTCCTTTGATTTGATTCATTCTGCAAAGCAGCAAAACTGCTGGGTTCAGCATTTCCCATATTTTATCACTTTTGCTGTGACACAGGATTTTAACTCAACTGCAGGAAGAAGGCAAGTGTCCAGATAGAAAGATTGCGTTTTCCTAAAATTTTAAATTTCAGTAAATGGTAGGGCAAATGCAGAACAGCATGGTAAATAAACTATACCCTTATTATCTCAATGTCCATTGCCAGTTTGCTCTTTATAGATATTTAAAAGTATTACTTTAAAATGTTAATGCATGTTTCATAATTCAATTGTCCTGAAATTGTCATCTGAGAACTTGTTACAATGTGGAATGCAACTCTCTAAAATAATGGATTTTGTTTCATATAGGAAGTAAGCCTTCAGTTCAGAAACTGTATAGATGTGATGTATGTGACTACACAAGCACAACTTATGTTGGTGTACGAAATCACAGACGAATTCATAACTCTGATAAGCCATATAGGTAAGTGTCTCAATTATTTTTGGCTAATACCAAGTGTTTGGTTTACTTGTTCTAAACTAAAAAGGTTACTTAATTGCTCATGCAATTTTGAAGATACTGTTAAAAAATTTCAGTTACATAATTTTACTGCAAATTTAAAGGAGCCGCACTTGCTAGTTGACTTAAACTATGTAATTAATATTTGCTAACTTTTCCAGGATGCATCTTTTGCTATAGCAGTCTACAGCTTGTTTTCAGTTCAAAGCATTCAGATCTGGAAAGGGAAATAATTACATTGTAATATTGCACTTTGGCCAATAGTAATAATATCTTTCTCGAACTCCTTGCACACTTAAGTTCACTTTGGATTTGCTTTATTGCAAAGTGTTCTCCATTGTCTTATTGCTGCTTTGCACATTGGCTTCTACAGGGTAGCAAAATTCTGCCCTTTGTCTTGTCACCAGTCCCCTCATTCTTTTCACAGGTTTCAAACAATATTAACACACTCACTTAGGATTGGATTTTATAACTTTTCTACAAGGATGTTATATGGATTTATATAGAAACTTTGATATTAAATTCACATGTAATATTATAGCTGAGGTCCCTAGCAGAAAAATAAATCATGCATTTTTCTATTGGTTGCTGCATAAATTCCTGCAAATTCAATCTATGCTCATTCAGTGTGGATCTCTGTCCCTCTCTAGTGGCTAGAAAATAGATCTGAGTTAATAGAATTTTTGAACTAATATACTTATATCTTTTTAACACAAATTCTAGAAACTCAACACCTTGAAATGCTGAGCTCAGCCAGGGACTTTCTCTTTTGGATAAACAAACACAGAAGACATGTTGTTGTATTTTGATTTGTGCATTATAATGATATCCCATAACACCAGCAAAAATTTGCAAGATGTTCACTCAGAGAGCAAATGTGGAATACAAATAGATTTTTTTTTTCTCCTCAATATCTTCCCTATTGCTGTTATTTGTTACTTAGTGGGGTTAGAACAGCAGATACTGTACAGTGTTTTGTATATGGTAGTTTTCTGAATTGGTGTTAGCTAGCCCGTTTGATTTAGGAATCCTTGAAAATTTTCTATTGATACAGACTGCTGCATACTAAATTTAAGCCTACTGATTTGGCTTGCTTCTCTGATTATTTTTTCATAAACCCCTTAGACAAATCTGCAGACCTGGTAAGATACTTAAACCACAGCCTAGAAACCATAAAGATCCAGTATTTATGGTATTTCTCCTCTGAAACATGGATTCCTCAAGCCTTTCATAGTATCAGATAGCAACCTACTATATTGCTGCTGGTTTTACAGCTGTAAACATATTTTATTATTTGTTTGACAAAAATTGCTGGAAATTAAACTGTATAGCCTCAGTGATGCTTTTTTGTAGATTTGATACCTTCTGGATTTTAATACTGCACAATTAAGTCATTTCAAAAATAAGCGAGTAATCTCAAGTTAAGTATCCTGTAGTCTCAAACTGTTTAAAAATATAGACCAGACTTAGCAAATATTGGATATTTTACCATTTCAAAAAAAGAAACAACTAAAGTCCTAACAAATATGCAGGGTTTTAGCTGAGCTTGATGGCTTCTGTTTCAATATGTTATATACAGGAAACTTATGTGGTAGTATAGTGATATTTATGAATAGCATAGTATTTTGTGTAATACTTAGGGATCTAAATCTATGGATCTAAATCTAGATCCAGACTATTTTATGTATTTTTTTTATACAAAGATATTGTGACATAAATTAAAAAAAAAAAATTTAGGCAGTATGATGTGACACATTTGTCTTAGAGCACTTGGATCTAATGTGTTGATCTTGTCCCTGATTTCTATTTCAGGTATAATGCTCTGAAACTTAGACATTTTATTACTATGTAGATAGTTTGGCTTTTAAATGACATGGCTGTTACATTAAGTAGAACACATATTCTTGAGGAGCAAGACTCACTTCTAAATACAGTGTCCTCTATAGCTCCTATGGTCATATTCTGTCTTTGCATAACATAGCCAAGCACCCTGCATCAGGGCTGCATCGGTTCAAGTGCATCCACATCTCTCTTTTACTTCGTGATACTTAGCGACTTCAGTAGATGTGTACAAGACAGATGTCAGAAAGGAACATAGTCCCTATGCCTAGTGATTCTTGCTCAAAGTTGGAGGCTTTTTTGGGCTGCAAAACATTCTCACGGTCCAAAAATTGAAAGTTAATGTCATCATTTGGACTTCTGTAAATATTACTAGTCTTTAACTGTAGTCTTTCCAGATACCTTTGCTTTCTCAGATTTTTATTTCTGGAATAGTGTTAGCAGTTAATTGTCAGATTAGTTTACTTGTTGTTGTCTCTTCAGATGTCGAGTATGTGACTTCGCCACCACAAATATGAATAGCTTGAAATGCCATATGAGGCGCCACCCCCAGGAGCATCAGGCAGTGCAGCTAATGGAACAGTACAAGTATGTAACAGTTCTAATTTGGCAAAAAGCTGTGACAGTAGTGATTTAAGATAAAAAGCAGAGTTCAGATTCTATTCTTCTCCCTCCTAGATTCATTCTTTGTTCCAGTGACTTTTTTTTTGAGAGAGAGAAAGAGATTTGATGTGGCATTCCCAGGTGATGTTTATGCTAGCTAATTAAACATGTCCATGACCTCCCTCTGGTACAGTATTCAGCTTTTTCTCTCAAGAATGGGTTGGTTGCATATAAACTGCCTATTGGAAGTAGTTTCTAGACCGTGTTAATTACCAAAGCATGCCTGGAATTGTCTGGGAGAATGCATGTGCCAAAACCACACCAGGGGCACTTCTAGCATTTAGCAATATAGATTGTTAAATTCCAGTACCCAGGAATATTCTCTGGCTTTGTTTAATAACCTAGTCTAGGCACAGCCTTTGCATATACATGTTTGTTAGACTCCAGATTGGCATCACACTGCCCTAGTTAAGAATTAGTATGAATAGTCGTGTCCTTTATAGTCTGTCCATATATCTGTGGGGTTTATATTTATATATATACAAATTTACATATATATATATATATATATATAAGAAAGTTGGCAGAAATGTGTGCAGTTGTTTGCTCCTAATTTGCAACAAAAAATAGAAAGTTGGGAAAGGAAAGAAAATCAGGAGCACTCTAAACATTTCATAGTGGAAGATTTTTAAAGGCAATAGGAAGATCCAAATAAAGCACATTCACATACGGGTTTCTTCTCAACAAAATCTGCTTCTGCAACTTCAAAGTCTTTCCACTGCATTTTTTTCCCCAAAATGTTCCTAGTAGCACTAAGTTCTATTTGCTTTGTTGTCATACTTCATAGAGTATTGCTGAGTGCTGTTAGTATTACTGAAGATTACTGAAAATCTCCACACTTTGGTCCCTGCATCCCCAAGGAAATACTCTTATCAAAAGCTGCAAGATAATTGTTTCCTCAGTAGATCAATTTAGGATACACTTGAACAGTAAAGTTTAATAATTCAACACAGGTCAAACAGTAGATCAAATCATGCTATAGAATTGAAACTCAATATTAAAATAATTTTGTTTCTCTGGGAATGTCTTGCCTATAGTGTAACTATACATCAACTATATGATTGTAAAGTGTAGTGCATCAGGCTAAAAGCTGTCGAGTTTCTGTGTCTTTGATTTGAACTGTATGCTAAAGCAGTCAACAGCATTTGGCTCATGATACTGTTCTCAGGAAAGTAAATCTGATTAGTTAATCACCTGAGTAAATTCATGTACTTAAAAAAATGAGACTGTACTTAAAAGAGGATAAAAACAAACACTGAACTGTTGCTTCATTTGCTGTGTTACCAACCCACTGACCAAGCTGTGTTAGTAGTGCAGAAAAATCATACATACTATAACACTAGTGGAATACATGTGCATATAGAATGGAATTAAGATTATTTGTTGATGTTTGTGTTTTGCAAAAAAATAATTTTGGCCTAATTTTATCTGTAAATTAACTGTAAGGTCTGCCTTTTATCTTATTTTTAATGATGACATTATTTTGTAACAGCCTTATTAGAAATAATAAGATTCTTAACCTGAGAGTGAACTTGTCTATATTTGAAAGCATCTATTTTCTTTATAAGGCTTCAAATTAGAAGGAAAAGAGAAAAACAGGATAGTATGTTCCAAATCAAGTAATAAAGAAAAGTGAGCTGGGACATGCCTTTTGTTACCCAGCAGGACAGAATTACCTTGCTACATAAGCAAGGCAATGTACCATGCCTTCACCTAACTTGTGATGACGATTTTTGCAGTTCTCCACCATCTTGTGCAGAGCAGAAATACTTTCCTCTATATGATTATTTGCAAGGCATTTAAGAAATATATCCTACTGTCATTAAGAGAAGTAAAACCTTATGGAATTGTAGTGTGTAACACTGTTTTATATAAGCCTTCTCATGTTTCCAGGTTGTATTTATGAAAAGGTCTTAAAAATTTACAAAAAACTTACTAGTATAGTAGTCATTTTAACAGACTCATCATAGTGTAATATATCAGGATCACACTGCTTGAGCAGAAAACATCTTACTCTCATTGAGGTATAAGATAGACTGAGATGCTTTCCTAGCTATGATTTATTAGAACAAGGTCACCTTTGATTTCTAGAAAAATTTGATCCTGGTCTTTTCCATGTGATTTGAGAAATTGAAGACTTCCAAAGTAGCAGGTAACTAAGCAAAGTAGCTTCCTTGTCCAAAAGACAAGGAGCTATGTCATCTTTACCATGAGTACGGCTCTGCTCTGGAGTGATGTCATGCAGTATCACTCATCTCCTTGATGCAAAAATGACTAATTTATCATCTTAGAAAATACTTTTTAAAAAAATCCTTTGTTGTACGTTCATGTATGAAAAAAGTCCTATGGGATTTGATAAGTCTTGGGTTACTCATGTTTATATATACTGTATCTTTATTTAAATAGGATTTATTCTTTAAGGTTTTGTTCTTTACTGTGTAAGACAGTGTTTTATAGGGAAATAGAAAATTTAGTCTTGTGATACCCAAGCTGTTGGAAAAATCTATGGACAAAATTGTCACCTGTCTGAATCTCGATCTATGAATATATTCAAAATCTGACTGGACACTGTCCTCAGCAACCTGCTGTAGCTGATCCTCCTTGAGCAGGTGGCTTGGACTAGGTCATCTCAAGAGGTCCCTTCCAACTTCAACGTTTCTGTGAACCTTAAATAAACTAAGATATGCTACACCAGGAAAGACTTTATTAGTTCAGTTAAAATTATTAGTGATAATTACACAGCTCCTGCTCAATTCATAGCAATGGCAAAAGAGAGCTCACTACCTGCCTGCCAGATACCACACCGATGTACTCCATGTTTCTGCAGTCATCAGAACTACTGCATTTTTGCAGTATTTGAACAGTTTTAACAGGCCAAACAGATAGGATTTTAATTCAGTTGTTTAAGAAGTCAGAAAAAGCAAACTTAAAAATTCTCAGACTGTAAAAAATAGTCTGACATTTCAGGATGAAACTTTGCAAACTAACTTGACCTAGTTATGAAACTGAAAAGGGGGACAGAGAAGAGGAATGACATGTATCTATGTTTACTCATCCTTTTGGAAGAACTAATCCATTACTAAACTAATAAAATTTAACTTCTAAATATTTCTCTTTTTCCCTCTCAACCTTTTCTTCCTAGATGTTCTCTCTGTGGATATGTGTGTAGCCATCCTCCATCCCTGAAGTCTCATATGTGGAAACATGCAAGTGACCAAAATTATAATTACGAACAAGTGAACAAGGCTATTAATGATGCAATTTCACAAAGCAGCAGGTATGTCTGATTTACTTTCAAGCCCTATCATCTAGAATTTTCAAAGGACCCAACTCTGATACAAGTTCCTGTCAAAAAGCAACAACTGTACTTTTGATATTTGTTTTGGTTTTTATTATTATTTCAGGTTTCAAGGACAGCTTCCTGACAAAACATTATTAGAAGGCACAGATGAAAGTACAGTACCTACACTAGGAAGTTCAGACAACTTGGTGTCTTTTACAGAGTCTGTTAACCAGGCTACGAATGAACTTTCAGGTTCTGATGAAAATGAAAAACCTAACTTGATGAATACCTCGTGCAGTTTAGAAAAGCACTCCACTCTACCCCATCTTGGCACAGAATACTGTGTTCTTCTCTTCTGCTGCTGTATTTGTGGTTTTGAGTCTACCAACAAAGAAAATCTGCTCGATCATATGAAAGAACATGAGGGTGAAATCATAAACATCATTCTAAATAAGGACCACAGCACAACTCAGAGCACAAACTAGGTTAAGCAGTAAGTTAAAGAGAGGATTTCCTAGAGTGAATATTTTCTTTCTTTGCTAATTTTTTCCTGAGAAACTTACTAAAGAGAAGAATTGCAAGCAAAACTTGATTTCCCATCCTGAGTCCTTCTTTCAGTAGGAGTACGATATTTTAACCGGGGACCGATGAATCATTTAGGAGATAGGAGTGGGGAATAGAACGATCGCTTTAACCTGTTACTTCTCTATATGGTGCCAAGAATGTAGGATGTTGGGGTTTTTTTCTTTTATTGTCAGATACTAGTCAGTGATAATGCATTAGTACAGTACCTTAAAACCCAAAGGTATAAAAGCTGTGTATCAATTGAAAAGCTTTTTTTCTTCCTCCCTCTTTGTTGTTTTCCAAGTATTCTAGCAAAGAACATTTTCCCTCTTTTTTGAAACTGGCAACAGACAAGATAAAAAATTTTACAGTATAACCTCATAAACCCCACTGCCTGGATTCTGGAAGGTAGGAAAGAGGGGAGGTGGGTGAGGGCATGTGTGTGCTTGCATGCACACATAGGCGTTTCACTTTTCCCAATCTATTTTTAATACCTTACAACTCCAAGTTGCCCTTCAACAAAGACAGCTATCCCTTCTATCGATTTAGCGCAGCAGGTGCTTAGGAGCCTAGAAGCATTTTGCTATTAACTATTTGTCTAATTGGATCCTAACTAAAAAACTGCTACCTTTTAATTGATAGTGTGTAAAAGATCCTTTATAATAATGACCTGCTGCATCTTAATGGCTTTCTTGACACATTCAGCAGAACTATTTAAAAAAAAAAAAACTTATCATATATCACTTAATATATCACTTTTAATTTGTGGTGATTGCAGTTTGTATGAGCAATGTCTTTTAATGAGAACAAGATATTAACAGTAATTGCCACAAAGAGATGTAGATTAAACCTACGTAGATTCCTAAAGATGTAGGTGAGCACAAAGTGGGATTTTGAGAAATGCCTACATGCTTTGAAGTTCTTTGAAATCCCACAGGCTGTCTAAATTTCCCATTTGTCTGGCAAAGCTGTAACTGTAGGAATAATTCACTGAAAGACAGAGTAATCTTCCTGTAGAAAATTGTATTTTAAAAAAAAAAGGAAAACAATATTTTAAGCAAAAACTGTATCCAGTGACTTGTAGAATAAATTTTACTAGTGCATATAATATGGATTCATAAAGGGAATTAGGGATTCCTTTGTTTTCTAAGAAACACATAGAAATCTCTCCCTTTTAAAGTCTTTAGCTTCTAAATTACAGTGGTTTTTAGTTACAGCAGTTTGCAGTAGAAGATGTTCATCTATGTATCAGTTTGGAATATTACTATACTGGCTAATTACCTGGCAACTTTGTTGAGGTTATTTATAAAGTTGGCTACTTAAATTGTTTGAAATACACGCTTCTATCAAGTGAAGTAGTAGCACTTCCAAAGGAGCCCTTTTTGGCAGGCAGATTTAAAATTTCTAGTTCAGGCATGTGTTTCTTCTTAGAATGAATAGCAGATGCACAGAAGCATGCCTAGTTCCTGATATGAGGATGAAGTTACCTGATTTTTAGTAGGTCATTACTTAAAAATGACTTACTCTTAGAAAAACAGTATTTTATGGTTACTTGCTTTATACGTTTCTGATAGCAGAAATAAGCTACAACTGTAATTCTAAGAGGTTGGCATAGGTAGTGTACAGTCTATTGTGCTATCGCTGACTAGAAGTGGCAAACAGAAAAAGAAAACGAGTCTTGTTACAACTTTATGAAGCAGCACAAAATCTGAAGGCCAGGGTAACGGCACTAAGATTCCAAGTATATTTGATGATTTTTGTTTTCAAGTGATTTCCTCAATTTGACTTGTTCTTTTGGGTTAAATATCTATTATTTTGTTTCTAAATTAGATAGCCGAAAGTACACATTTGACTTTACAGATTGGTCAGGATATAATGTCAGAGCAGATTTGTGTTAGATATTTGAGATATTTTCAATACATATGTGAAGTAAGTATACTTTTTTCAGTTCAAAGTTATTTTTCATATTCCTGTGTTACAACTGAAAAACATTTATTTACATGATCTCAAATTCAACTGGAGATAGTAAACTTCTAATGGGATATTCATACTGTCTTAATGACACCAATATTTTACCTTCAGTGTAGAATTCATGTGAAAATAGTACGTTATCTGCAATAGATCTCTACCTTCAGAGATCCCGTTTGTTGAAAAAATTAAAGGTACAACGAGATGTGTAGTAATGCTAAACTAGCAGTCGGTATTCACAGAACCAATATTCTGCCATGTTGTTATTTTTCTGTAAAGGGATAATTATTTTAAAGTTGCTCAGCTAGTAAAAGATAAAAAGGTGAAAAACTTGCATTCCTAAGCTAAGAAGGAGACAGCAGTGAACCAAGACTTAAAAAGCAAGTAAACTTCATTCAAAATTAACAGTTTTGGTGTATGTGCAAGCCACACTTGCAGTATTAAATGTAATGCACCGGGACTCATTCTAATGGGATTACTAAGCAGGATGCATCTATTCACAGTTGTTCCTTGCCATCTTGTTGCTTTTTTCTTTTTGACCATGTGTTTCTATAAAATAGTAGAGAGTTAGTTGCCTCTATAAGCCATTATCAATCCTAACAAATGCCAACAAATAATTCTTCCCCATATGCACAGATTTATTTTTTTTAACTGTCTCCATGCTGCTTGCCATTAGTTACCCACTCACAATTCCCATAGACTTTATCAGAAGTTCTGCATGTGAAGTAATTATAGACTTAGTTTTTCTGAAAGCAAATTATTTCTCAGGTTATCTGCTTTAGAAAGTGTATGGTTGGCTTGGTTGCATGTTATATAAGGGGTTTTAAGCACATTTCAAAGTCACCAACACTGCGGTCTTCCCCTTTCTTTAAGCTTTTAAAATATTTTCAGATCATCTGTCACAGCACTAGCAGGTGATCAACTATTCACTTGCTGTTTGTTTAAATTAGATTTTATTCTGTGATATGAACTGTAACTTGCAGCTTTGTTTTAAATGCCTATACTTCTACTAAAGAGAAAACTTCATTCATACTAGACTATACTGATAAATAGGTGCATATTTCATCTTTCTGATTTATTCTTGGCCTGGAAAAATAGAGTGGGATTCAGTCAGAGTTATTGTATTTTCCTCTTCCAGAAGCACTTATTTAATCATTTTTAAAAATGTACAGTTGGTGCTCAAAGTAACATTTGTTAAGATATATTTAATAGAAATTTACATTTGCATTTGATATTCATGGACATGGGTACATGTATTTTTTTAAGAAAAGGTATTGTAACACTATGGCACTGCTTTTATAGCCAAAGTATAAAAAATTTAGAAAACTGACATGCAAAGACTGCAGGTAATTCTGATACTGTATCTTATTAAATAGGATGACTTTCATTTTATAAAATTATCCAGCACATTAAGCTGCATGCCTTAAGCTCTCTCTAGGATTGTGTTCCTGATAGGTGACTCTTTGGAACTATGAAGCAAAGTCTGTAGTACTACTTTAACTACCTTCTGAAATACTGTACAATGTTAGAATAATTTATTTTGCTTTACAGGAGTTTGTCACATATTGACTTTAATATTGTATTTTGGTAATAAACTTTTTTTGTTAAACACTTTAGTCACTTTTATTTGACCTGTATGAAATATGAATATAGAACATTCAAACACTGAACCAGTGTTTAGAGAGATGGGAATCTGTTTAAATCAAAAAGTATTTGAAATAATTTACTGCCATTTCTCACTCTTGTGTCAAGTTATTACAGTTTTAATACTGTTAATACAAGTTTTATAAAAGTAACTGTAGTGATGAAATATGAGATTGTTCAGTCAAAATACTTGTAAGCCTGCATGCAGTTATGATGGGACAATGCTAAAGGACAGAACTGCACTTCAAAATTCATAATGAAGTTAGTGGGAATTTTTTCCCTAATTTAAATGCAGTGAAAGCCTTACACAGCTTTTTTCAGGTAAGTGATTGACTCTTGCTTATCCATCACATAAGCTAAAACATATCTTGCAACCTAATTTTAAATATACAGCAAATTTCTTGGCCTTGCTGGAGCTTTTCTTCCCGTCTTTTTCAGAAAAAAAAAGTGTAACTTGGTTGCTATTGCTGGCCAAGGGGAGAAATGAGAAAGTACTGCCAGAGTACCCATTGCTGGTATTATGGTTTACATTTACATAAACAGGCTATCTTTTTTCATTTTGTTGTTCTTACTATGGCCCTGGGCCATATAGGCTGAAGTAAAAAAAAGCTGTAACTACAAACGAGTTTAGATGCAATACTATAGAATGCTGTGTCATGCAGCTTTTTCACATTTTCTCTAATGCAAAACCTGGGAAAAAAGTCTCTGTAGTAGTTTGTGGCATCCAGGTACTATCCTATGCACTGGGCTAAAATACTTTGCTCGCTTCAGCTTAATAAAGCAGAAAACCTTCATCAGAAGTTACTTTCCCCCATAAATAACCTGGTTGTGTATCATCCAACTGGTATCCCAAGATACCTTATCTGTTGTGAAGCACATGTCTTACCAGACACCTTCCTTTCTCACTAGTGCTGGCCAACCCAGAGCGGGGCTGCTGCTGTCAGCAGAAAGGGCACTGTGCTTGCTAGTGAACATTGCAGCTTTTGCAGAAATGGGACTGGACACACAACTTGTTGGGATAGAGCTGTACTGACCTAATGTTTGATGATTGTAATGTTCCTGGGAATGGAGCCCTGTCACACATCACTGGGATTTGAATCACTCTGTCCTGTATCTTTGGCAAGTATTTATGGTCAGAATTATTGCAGAGAAGTTAATGCACCACGCTTCTGTTCTTTTTTTGTCATTCCTGCTAGGCATATTTGGAAGACAGCTGTCACGCTGAGCCACTCAGTAAGTGAAACACCATTAATGCTGACTTGACTTAGCTAGCTAAAAAAAACCTCAGAATTGGTAAACTAAGATGCTTTTTGCCCAAAAGCAAAACTTCAGGCACCTGACAAACTTCAAAGTTGAAAAAAAGACATAACCTAGAAATTTGACATGCCTGCAGTACATCACATGGCTGCTGAACAGCAAGTAAAAAGGTGGCAGCTTTAGACTCAAAATTCACTTAGGCAGCACTTGAGTCCTCCTGTGTTTCTAGTTCACAGTAGCTTTCTACAGTATTGAATCCAAGAAAAAAACACAAATGTAAATATTAAAGAAATTGAATTTAAAGTTTCATTCAACCATTTCCTATACACTATGGTTTTTAAATGTTTCGGATTATGGGTAACGATACTACCATTAAGACTTTGCTACCATACGATCTAGCTGGAACACAGTAAGCAACAAGAATATTGATAAATAATATCCTTTTGCTGCTTTGGCAAGTATAAAGTCAGTGTTACAGTATTATTATAATAATACAGTATTACTGATTGCTTGCTCCAGTTTGATGTCTTTTATGTTTTATAATACAATTTTCAGGGATTAGTATCAATCTAGAAGTTCTTTAGTTTTTCTGTATACTCACACCTTAAAACATTAAATCTCATTATCAACGGACATGTTGCCTAACTAATACATTGTTTCAGTGAGAGTATGTTGAATAATAACGCTCAGGTGTATCTCCCTCATGACATGGGATTTTTTTTCTTTTTTACACTATAGTGCTCTACTCCCTGGCAAAAAGAGGCAGTAAAGAATGCTGTAGTCTGATAGTTTTCAGCTATTACTCTATTTCAGGTGGTGTCCTTAGAATATTAGGCAAAACAGCACCAGATTAATCTTTTCCGAGTACTTCCAGACAGAGGATCAGGGCAGAGGGTTTTTCTCCCACTCCATTTTTTTTCTAGTGCTGTACTCAAACACTTACTGCAACAGGAAATATGACTTGTTAAAATATTATACAGAATTGGGAAAAAATGTGGGGTTTATTTTCCCTACTGTCTAATCTTTGGCTATTTGAAACTTGAACAATAGGTGTTAATATTTCAAAATGATAGCTATAGCTGATCGGGTATTCTAAAATTACTTAACAGTTACTCTTAGATATATTAACCACTATGTAAGGCTATCTAACACTTTTCTATTACACAAGCTGTTTTCAGTTCAAATAACACTATTTCACCGTGTAGATTGCGTTAGTAGTTCATGAATGTCAGTGGAATTTGTACTGCCAGTAATCTGCAATCATTTCTGCAAAATAGAAAACTTCTTCAACTGACCGTAGTAACTTAACTCCGTCCTAACTGAAACCAGGACAATCACATACAAATATATTACACATATGCACAGTATTATAAAACACAGTAGAACTAAGACAACTGTTAACTCCTCCTCTTACTAGTACTACTGCCTGTTGGCAACCACACTACACAGCCCGTCATTTAGTTCACGATAACATCTACCCAAGTTTTGGTTCTACAGAGAACGGGCTTATAGTGGTCCCAAATATACTGAACATGCATAACTACTGGATTTCTAAAACTCTTAAATGATTATGTTCTGCAACTTTTTGTTGTGTGTAGATTTCATTTTGCATTGGCCTCTTTACAGGTAGTGGATAAACAGAATTTCCATTGTAGGAAACATCTTCCACAGCATTCCCTTTCTTAGAAATTTAAGTACATTATCTGACCTCCTTTACACACAAACATACACACACTCAAGCTATTTTTTTCCTTTATTTACACTGTAAAATCACTTGTATGATCTGTATACAGTATATTCATTTTAACAAACACCTGACATGTATGATGAGGCAGTGATGCTATTAGTGATAAAAATAAGGTAAGTCTAATGCCCATTGTAAAGCCCTTAATTTTTCGGTTTCCATATTCTTAGTTTAAAGATTCCCCACAAATGTACCACCTGCCTTTTTGCTCAAAAAGGTAATTATGGCTAGTCTGTTTGTTGTAAGTTGACTGATAGTAGAAATGTTTAACTATTTGGAAAGCTTAATCAGAGGAAGTAAGAGAAAATCACTATTTGTTCTAAAAAATACTTATGAAACATACTAAGTGTGTGAAGACAGATACCGAAAAATTTCCCAATTTCTAATGTCAATAGCTTCAAAGCTCTGAATTACCAGGATGATTGCTAGTTACACAGTTTGCCCGCCATCTCTGAGCATGATTTTCTGTGAATTTCATGCGTCTTTCTGCTCAAAATACTGACTTTGCCAATGAACCACAGTGGTGGAATGAAAAAGAAGGGGAAAAAATAGTAAGTATTGCTGGAGTGTAAAATGGTGACGGAAAATCAACTGAATATTGAAGAAGCGAACTTCATCCCTGCCTGTTCCACAGAATTTGTATGGATTATGGATTATTGGGAAATCCGCTTTGATTTGGATTTCATATAGGCCAGGATCTGGGTAAAGGCTTCATAGGGAATTTTTTTTTCAACAATAACTATTTTTAAAGACACTGCAAACAAAATTTACAATAAAGAATTACTGTAAGGGTAGGTTGTACCTCTCAAGTAGAAGAAAGTCTGGTGCTGCTGTTATCTTTCTGCTACGGGGATGAAAGGCTTTTCCCCCTTGCACGTTTATGCTGCAGTTGATCAAGAAATACAACAGAGCTTATAGTGAACCACATGCAAAATACACCTCTCCTGCTTAGGAGTCTAATTTACATTTTAAAACTCACCTCGCACACTTCTGAAACTACATCTGTGTGGAAAAGAAACACTAAATACAAATTCCACGTCGCTATTTTAGAAAAGACTCCTCCGCGCCCGTTTAAGCCCGGCGGGGCCCGCTCCCCGCAGCGCCCGCCCTTCCCGCCCGGCGGAAGGCAGACCGGCGGCGGGGGCAGACTCGGCTCCGCGGGACCCGGCCGCCCAACGTCACCCCTCGCCGGCGGGAATTTCAGGCCCCGTCGCGGGGGCAGTCCGCCGAAGACTCTCACCCTGGCCCGCCGCTCCCCGCCTCTCGAAATTTAAACTCCTTAAAGCCCCTTTCGGTGTGGGGAGGGACGAGTCTGAGACCGGGGCGGGTTTGCCTGTCTCCACTTTCGCCGACAACCTCGTCCCCGCAGTACGTTTATTTTCGCGGAGCCCGACAGCGGCAGGGGAAGCCGGACGCGCCCGCCGAGCCCCACGGCCCGAGGTGCCGCCCCGCGCCCCGCCGCAGGGCGCGGACAAGCCGCCCC